>OX030948.1:61666854-62024354 GCA_943735915.1 Pherbina coryleti
AATTTAATTGAATTTGAATTATTTTACTCATATTTTTAACTTCCTTATTAAAAAGATACATCATACAAATTATATGCATAAAAACATAAAATTTTTATTTTATGGTCGGAGTTGGAGTCGGAGTCGGTGTTTCAATATTTTGAGGAGTCGGAGTCGGAGTCGGAGTCGTGATTTTTTTAACCGACTCCGCAGCCCTGGCTAGAAGCAACATGGCTATCAAGATAGGCGCATGGGCAATCATTACACTTTTTAATACAAATGAGGGCATTTAATTATCATTTAGCTTAAGCAGCTGGAGCTAAAAACGTTCAAATTCAGTGATTAATTTCGCTATAGCTCTGCGAGAAAGCGCTTGATGATGGCCAAAAACAGTAATATCTTTACGAATCGTGTCCGCGATATTTTGACCTTTTTTTTGGCGAATTTTCACCATATTGTTTATTGATCCAATCTCCTAGTTTTTCATTGCTGAACGTCGTGAAATAGTTGTATGTTACCACCTGAAAAAAAGTATGGGAAATTTTCAATGTCAACTCTTGTTGAAAAACCCTATAGTACCCAACGCGAACAAATCTTTTTGATTTTTGACGCGAACAAATCCAAATGATCATGCAATATCTTTTTGATGATTGCCATACTAATACCCAAAGATGCTCCAATGTAACGGTATGTCACATAACGATTTTGCTTAATCAGTTTACACGTAGTATCGATGTTTTCTGGCACAGTAACCGATTTTGGATGACCTTGACGGAATTCGTTCTGTAGCGAAGGTCGGTCACGATTGAATTCGTTACACAAGTTTTTTACAGGACGCTGTAGAATGAATTCTTGTCTTGATAGTCCACGTCGAAAGTTATGAAAAAATAATAGCATGAAAATGTTCACGAGTTGATGCCATTTTTTGGCCGAGATGAATTTTTTAAGTTACTTCAAACAGCACAAATCGCGCTCAAATAGCAAAATTTTCTGAAGATGGGTATGTTCAACAATGCCAAGTTTTCAATGGAAAAATCAGATGGTATATTTTGCCACTTACTGCTTCCAAGGCCAGAAATATAAATAGCAACCCTAGTATATTTATTTGATGTGAAGATCTTTTCTGTTGTTGACAATTTTTTCAAGTAAAGAGCGTTCGATATTAATTGAAAGAATGATAAATATTTACAATTTCGATTGAATTCACCAGAATATGACTAAAAAAGCAATTTAGAATTGTTTTATACAAACTTATTGAAGTAAAACAAAATATTTCAGGCATAAAAAGTTTGTTTTTATGCTTTTATTAAAAATAAGGACTAGCTCCTAAAAAATACTTGAACTATTCCAAACTATGTTAAAAAAAGCACTCACAAAAACTGTGAGGAGTTCAACGGCAAAGCCTGGAATTTAATATTTCATTGTATCAATTAAAATTTCATGAATTTTAAATACGTTTGGTCGGTTAAAATGCTCTTCATAAAATTGTGTGCTACATGCAGCCTCATACAGCTACACATACATAGCCTCTATCGACAAAGTTTGTTATTAATTAATTAAATATAAATAAATGCATTTGCACACACACACATACATGCACGCAAACATTACGTGCAACAAGTGGCAGCGCTGTGACTATCAATTATTTATTTGCCATAAAATTCGAGCTAAATTATTTACATGAAATTCCAGCAAAAACATCAGGAACAACCTCCTTTCCACCAACAACAAAAACAACAACAACAACAATCACACGAACAGCAGCAACATTCGGTAGCAGTTGAGGCAGTGAGAGTGGAGCAGTTGTCTGTGATTTTTTCAATTGACAACTCAATTCATGGATGTCATAAGCGACAACAGCGATGGTTCATGTCAACGATAATGTTCGCTACAATTAAATGTTGATAAATTGTTTTGCATGTGAACTGCAGACAATCACAAATAACAAACACACACACATACACACACTTATGCAAATATAATAACCAATTATTACACATTAAAATTAACAAGTTTTCAAATCACAAACACGTAATTTTTTCAATAGCTCTGGGCAAAAATCATTGGTGCGGAAATACACATTTGCATAGATACTCTCACAGTTCCATACATTTCAGCGTTATAGATACGTGCTAGCGAACAATGAAGTTATTCCAAACAAACGAACCCACATCAAATCAATGACATATTTGAAAATAATGAATTTAATTTGAATTTGGCGACAAACGAAATGACAATCATACAGTTAGCTACAGACAAACAGACAGACAGATAGATAGACAGCCAAGCGGACGGACAGTATTTCGTTGGAATCGTATGAATTCATTTATAAATAATTAGCGCCAGTCATTAAGACCGCAGAAGCGATGATTAAACAATTAAATTTCACATCGTTTTACATTTTTTTTTTAACATTTCATTCAAATGTAATCAATCATACATGTCTGTTCAAAAGTTTAGTTATGTGTATGCAGCGTGTATGTTGGTGTATTTGTTGGCTTTTGTGCTGGAATATCTCTTATAATTAACATATAATTGTTGAATAATAAATATTAATCGCATCAGAATGAAGAGCAGAATAATGTGACAGGATATAAAGCACACAACAGATATTCGATTACAAAAAAACAAAATATTTCGGTTTTGAAGAAAGAAATCTCTCTTGAAGATAATTCATTGTTAATTTTTAATTTAGTTAATTAATTCTAGATCTTATTGATAATGGACTGACGGAGCACTGTGGGAAAAATCGAGTCACAATAGGCTACATTGCTAAAGACTATTTTTTGTAAAGGTTAAGAAATTTTGGGGCCTCATTCAATAATGGTCTCATTAAAACAATTGAATATATAATGGGTTCCAGAGATTATTAGAGGTTTCCGACTCCATGCAACTTCTTAGACACTTGTGAATACAGGTTGAACACTCTCTCTCTCGATAATACTTCGAAAGTACTTGTGAAGACAAATTTAAATTTTGGTGAGCGAGCTTGTGCTGCTTGCTTCTCGAGAAGCTCTTGTGAAGCTTAAAGAGATTTGCTTTTGATTTTTCAAATAAAATGCAAGTTAAGCCTAAAGTTAGTATGTATGCGATCGTCCCATCCAATTTAATAATCGATTATAATGAATTATAATCAATTATAATAGCTGCGTTCGATTCGCCAGTGCTCAACTCTATTAGGAAAAAAACGGCTACGCACTTAGCTGTTACTTGCTGAATAGTTGGCAACACTTTTGTTTTGACAGACCACAAGAAGTCTGTCAATAAATTAAATTGAAAACGAAGAAACTGCTTAAGGGGGGGAGATACCCCTAGATATGGTGAAATTAGTTTTGTTTAATAATTTTTTTTCAAGTTGATAACATAATTGGATAATTTTCTTATTTTCCCATATTTTTAGTAAATGGTAGGTCTGCAGAAATTGTCAAAAATTCCCACTTATATGAAACAAAAGAGGTTTTTTTCTTCGAGTTCTGATATTTTGAAGGGAAGGAAAAACCTGTAATACACTCAGCGAAGCAACTATATATGAACTTTATCACTTGTACACTAGTGTAGATTAAGTTTATGGTAAAATCTGAGTACGCAGAAAAATTATTTGTTATTCTATGATTTGTTGTAATAACACTTGTTTAGATTTTGCTCTCTTATTATACCGCAATCTTCAAATGTTGAACTTTGTCTTTTTCTCGCTATAAGAAATGGCTATATGTGCATTAGTTGTTAAAAACTATTTAAAGAGTGCAGTTCGTTGTAAAAAACAGTGCAAAAAAAAATCAAAAATATTTAATAAAAAATATAGGAGACCAGAGGTAAAATAAGAAGAAAATTTTCGTGAACTCTTAATATTTTTATTAATTTCTATTTTTTCAAAGACAATAATGCCTCGAGGAACATCATTTTCAGAAATCGAACAAGTCCATATTAAATCCTATAGAGGCGGGAATGGGAGTGATGGAGATAGCTGCATAGAAATTCTATCGGAAACTTTTTAAAAAACCCAGACAGTTATCACACATCCTATTGTGCCAGAAAAGCACGATAAATAGTACTTATGGTATTTTTCAACGATTGTGGGATGTGGGAATTCCCATGGTATTTTGTGGTAAAAATCTCTCGCGTGGGAAAAAAAAAATAGTTTGGATATTCGTCTTTCGAAATGATGACTCAAAGAGTTAGAAAATGTCTGTTATTGGCCAACTTATGATTGAAATTCAAAAATTCTCCGAAAAACCTGATTTATTGGAAAAATCCGATTAGCGCGAGCTCTAAACCTCTTCTAAAAAATCTGAAAAAATCTCAAAAATGCTTGACCCCACAAGCTTTCCAAAAATGCTTGAGTAAAAATAATTTTTTTTTTGGAACAGCCTAATGGACACACCTGTAAGTTTTGGCATGACAACGTATTTTTATTCCTGTCCCTATTCTTGTCCCTTTCCTTTCCTTTCCTTTTCTTTACTTTGGTCAAAAATTTGTCCTCAACCTTATCCTTATTCAAACTCTTGATTTAATTCGTATCCAAATTTTTAACCTTGCTCTTGTTCGCATTTCTTTCCTTAACCTTGACTCACTTCGTTTCGCAATCTTCGTTCTAAATCTTTAGTGTTTTCAAATACTTGTTCTTTTCCTTGTCATTTTCTTAATATTGGCCTGAATATTGTTTTAGATGTGTGAAGATCTTTGTTGTTATCCTTGTCCCAATTCTTCTCTAAGTGCTTTTCCCAACGTTTGTCTGAAGTTTTCTCCTTATCCTTGTCCAATCCTATGCTCTAATCTTTCTTTAAATCTTTGTCCTTCACCTTGTCTTATTGCTGGTCCTAATCTTTGTTCAAATCCTCGTTCCCAACCTTTTTCTAATCCTTTTCCTAAGCCTTATAAAGCCTTCCAAACTCTTGTTATACTTTTTTTTGCCTTTGCTATTGCATTAAGTGCATTATGGTTACTTTAATGGATTCCCCGAGGGGCTTCATGACATCATTAATTTTTTTTTTTATTTTCATCATGTGACCGAAAACCTTAGCTTTACTGCCGTTCCGTAAAATTTACCATAACGCCAGTAATCGAGGAGTTATAATTCCATGCAACGTTTTTTCATTGACATTGTATTTTTACTTCGTTTTTTAGCGGTTGCCTCCTTGGTGTCGTGGCTCCAAAATGTTTTTTCATTTTCGTTATAAAATTAAAGAACCACTTTTTGCTGTCGAAAAATAAAATTTTTGGCACCACTTCTGCTCACCGAGTAATAATTCCATGCAATATTGCATTTTTGTTGCATAAGTCGCCACCTACGTGACCTGACGACGCACAATGGGGTATTTTATGTCAAAAGTGACGATTAATTGAAAAAAAAAACGTTCAAGGTACATAGTGATGTTAGGTACCCGATGAGAGAAGATAAAATTCTGCATCACTAGGTGAAAGAATAGTTGAAAAATATTCTACCGTGTACCCGCAATGCAGTGTGAAAGTCATCATTTTTTTCTCTTTAAGTGTGCACAGTGACAAACGTGTTTATTCGAAATCTTTAAAGTTTTTTTTTGTGTATTATTTTTTAAAAATTACAAAAAATTACGGTGGAACCTTCTTGTTCAGGTATTTAAGCAATACAAAATTAATTTTTTTTTATGAAATAGTGTTTATATATATATTAATTTATTTATTTTAATTTAACCTTAAAAAGTTGGATTTTTCAATATGTTAGTAGAGATATAGTTGTGTGTTGAGTGGAATTAAGGAAAACTGTTTTGATTTTCTTAAGCTATGAACATTCAAGCTATATTCTATATAAAAAAAAGTTGCGTCAATGCTGCGCACTTTCGCGGTATTTCGATTTTTTTACTTTAACTTACATGTCACGAATTTACGATTTTATTTTGAAAAATGAAAACAAACGAAAGAAAGTACAAAATAAATATTAATACTAAACAGATTTTGCTGTTTTTTGTTTTTTTTTTGTTTTTTTTTTTGTTGTTTACCAGTACTCTTCTTCACTTTGTTTTTTGTTATCCGCTAGTTTTTACCCTACATTATGGAAAGCGGCATATGCAGTGCACCTTTCCACAATTAAGATAGTTAGTTGATGTTTCTTTCAAACACCGGCTTTTTATATATTAAAAGAAGCAGGTTAATGTGTTAAGCTAATAAATTAAATTATATTTGTTCGATTTTAACACTTATTTTCTGATTTTGATAGTAGTAAGACATAAATTGTTCGCCCTGCAGTTTGCAGGGTACATGTGAAATCAACATCATTGTTTATGTTTATTAACTATTGTTATTGCAATCCTTTGTTTTTGTATAAAATGTCGTTCAAAGCTTGTTTTGTGCAATTTGAAGTAATAACGAAAATTATGTTCTATATACTATGTAATTCGGCAAAAGGTACATAGCTAATTATTACATTTTGAAGCCGCCATTTAGAATTTTAAATTTTTCACTTCGGATTCATGATCAGCGACCCCACAAATCCCAGTATACAAACGTATACTGGGATTTACCTCCATGGTATTTATGGTATTTATCTCCATTAAACGTTTTTTGCAGAACATAGCTTGTTCATGGCCGCCATTTCGAAGCCGCCATTTTGAATTTAAAATTTTTGACTTCATATTCTTAATCAGCGACCCCACAAAACCCTGTATACAACATTTTACCTCCTTTAAACGATTTTGTAGAAGTTAGCTTGTTCATGGCCGCCATTTTGAAGCCGCCATTTTGAATTTCAAATTTTAGAATTCAGATTCGTAATCAGCGACCCCTGTGTACAAAATTTTACTTCCATTAAACGTTTTTTGTAGAAGTTAGCTTGTTTATGGCCGCCATTTTGAAGCCGCCATTTTGAATTTCAGATATTAGGTTTCAGATTCGTGATCAGCGACCCCAAAAACCTCCAAAGTACAATTTTTTTTTCGATAAGTGGCCGCTGTCAATTAATCGTCACTTTTGGCATAAAATACCCCACTGTGCGACGTCATAATTTTTTGTATTATTTTTATCGTAAGGCTGAGTACAAATTCTTCATTTCCGTTTTGTAATATTTAACGTAGCGCATACATACACCTAGTAATAATTCGATGCAATGCCGTTGCATGGCAGCTGCATTTTTAATATTGGAGCGGTTCTCTCCGCGGCCTAACGACGGCATGAATTTTTTGTATATTTTTGTCATAAGAACCAGTTTTAACTATCGTATGATAGTTTTGACCATAGCATCTATACATTCACCTTTACACCAATACATTTGTTATAATTCCAAATTTTCAGTTGTGTTGTTTAAGCAGCTTCCTCCGCGTTCCAAAGATCTCTTTAAGTTTGTTTTAAATTTTGTCATAAAGTCAGAGAAAAAGCTTTTATGTCACACTATTTTTGTTATCACAGCAATCATACAGAGCTAATAACAATTCCATGCAACACCGATGCATTTTTATAAATGCCTTTTTCAACTTTTTTAGAAACCTGCGCTGTAAAACGTAATGTTGTCACGTCAAAAAAAAGTAAAAAAAAAAAAATGTATATTCAAAGTATTGTCCATCGTAAGCTTTTATTTTTCCTATCTCTTGGAGCTAGTGAAGAATTTCAGAACTCCACGTTTTTAGATGCAATACATAAATCGACCTATTTTTTGCAATCTTCAAAGGAGCTTTTGTTCAGATAGGCCATCGCTCTAATATCTGGAGAATATAGCGGGCTGAGTAGAACTTTCCATTTGAGCATTCCCGGATGTGTTTCTTTCTGAGCAAATCCATCTGATCCCACCAGATACCGAGCATAAACTTAGATCCATTGATGTTTGGCTTTGACGCTCGTCGTAATGTTTGGCCGAGCTTAATCCATGAGTTTCTGTTCTTGGGATTATCATAATAGTTCCACTTTTCATTGCCCGCGACAATTTGATACAAAATTCTTTTCTTTTCTCTCGTTGAAGCAGCTATTCACAGTTAAAAAAGATCTTTCAACGTCCCTCGGTTTCATTTTGTATGCGACCCAATTGACTTACATTTAGATCATTCCACAGAGACAATGATCAGAGTTGACAAGTCAGTTCTCAACATTTCATAACTAAGCTTCACCTTTTAGCTCCACGAATTGGCCATTTCAGCACTTGAAAAAGCTTTGAGGTTATTATGATCAATTGTGTTGTGCGTATCATTAAACGTTTTTATACAAATTATCTAGAACTGGTTTTGTACCCACTTCGAATGGCTAATGGACATATTCTTAAGAAGCGTAAGATGTCCTTTATATGTATAAATATTTATTTATAAAGGGTGTCCCAACAAGAACGCAATTTTTTTTGTTTCTCTGGCTGTATGACATGTGGCGCCGTCTTGTTGGAACCACATGCCCTCCACATTCATTTCTTCAATTCTAGGCAAGAAAAAACTGGTTATCATTTCACGATACCGAACACCATTGACTGTTTGCGCTTGACCTGCCTCATTTTCATAAAAAAAAGGTCCAATGATTCCTCCAGCCCAAAAACCACACCACACAGTGACACGTTGAGGATGCATTTGCTTCTCGTGAATCACTCGAGGATTTTCCTCACCCCAAATGCGACAATTCTGCCTATTGACGAAGCCATCAAGATGGAAATGGGCCTCGTCACTGAAGATGATTTTAGCGGCAAAATCAGCATTTTCATGTTGTCTCTCCAATACCCAATTAACGAACTCCCTTCGCTGTCCATGGTCAGCTGGCTTCAGTTCCTGAGT
This sequence comes from Pherbina coryleti, assembly GCA_943735915.1. Taxonomy (NCBI): domain Eukaryota; kingdom Metazoa; phylum Arthropoda; class Insecta; order Diptera; family Sciomyzidae; genus Pherbina; species Pherbina coryleti. The sequence continues at coordinate 61,675,548 of OX030948.1, forward strand.
CAATTGAACTTTGTATGCATGAAGATGCAAATCTTTCGTAAAAATTCGCTGCATAGTGGATTTGGAGAGCTCAACCAATTTGTTGAGCTCGGTGTCGAATTGAGGTGGATGGAGTTTGAGCGACATCATCACGTACAGCTGCGACATTTTCGGTCGATTGACCTGGTCGAAGGCGCGTTGTTGTCTTTACATCACTAACAGACCCAGTTTCGGCAAATTTATCCATTAATCTCTTTACAGTTGACTCTTTTGGAGCATTATTGTGACCCCAAATTGATCGCGATTTGCGAACTGTAGCCGCAAAACTTTCACCATTTTGGAAAAACAATTTCACAATGAGAATGCGTTGTTCATTCGTGTAGCGCTCCATTTTTACTAACCTCGTACATTCTACTAGCAAACAGTAACAGTTGTTCAAATGTCAAACAATGACACTTCCAGTGTTGCCACATTTAAAAATTGCGTTCTTATTGGGACACCCTTTAGATCAAAACCATCTTTTCGAAAGAGGCGCTTTTGTCAACTCGGAGACAATTTGACACCGTAAGACTTTTTTGTAGCGTACCGTTAAAGATTTATGTTATGTTTGCGGTATTTCTAAAACCCTTGAAAATGTGCTGCAAAATTAAATTGGCAGGATGGGCAACTGTAGTAAGAAGTATAAAATTTAATTTGAATACAACCATTCAACAACACTTCTATCTTTAAAGTGGGCTCCGTGGTATATCAAAGACTGAAAAATAAAACATGTTCAATTCAGAACCGATTTTAGTTGTTCCCAATTACATCGAATTTATTTAATTCTGGACCAATGTGGCCCCAAACCAACAGTGGCATTCCAATAAAAAAAATTTATAATTGACATATGAGCAACATGATAGATTCTCTTACATGAATGTGACTATAAAATACTCTTTATAAAGGCAAAGAAAATAACAAAAAATTACTGGTAGTTCTTGACTCAATTGCTGTAAAATGTTACGACTGATAATTTAACTCCTTTCAGTTGAGTGAACCTTATAAAAAATTCCTTGAAAGCCATTTTAATTCCAGCAAATCAATTCAGCATGCATCCATTCATTACATACTTTTGTAAACTATAATCATCATCATGTTTTGAAAAAAAAAAAAACAAAAAACGAAAAAAAAATAAATTGCTTCCAAAGACTTACAGAACAAATTAACGCAAATAATTCCTGGTCAAACGAATGCATTCACGAAAGTCAAAACTCCGTGAGAAAATGTTACAAAAAAAATTTACTCATGTAAGAACCATGGAACGCATAAACCGTCAGAAGAAACGAGTGAAAGGAATTCTCAGAGATACACAGCCAACAAAGAAAGACAAACACACAAAAAAAAAACAAAAACGCTCGAGGGAGCGGATGTGCAATTGCTGGTTCGTTACATGAACTGAAGACAAACACAAGCATGGCATGGTCCAAGAAGACTAAGAAGTTGCAGAAGTCAGCTTCACAGTCACTCAGTCACTTAGCCGAATGACCAAACCAAAACAACCGAAGAAATGGTCGTGAGAAATAGTGGACTCCTCTGACACAACAATGAGCATCCGTCCGTCTGTCAGTCCGTCCTGTTTGGCAACGGAATTAACAAAAAACAAAAATAGCAGGTGGACATGGACCTGACTTGCATGCAAACAACGCTATGCCGCGCATAGCAACGCAACGACGCTTCGCAGCACTTTGGAGGCATCTGTGAGATTCCAACAATGTGTCATGCGGGCATTTTTGCAGATGGCACACACCAGGTTGGCTTACCTAACACACCGGACCAGAATCAACTTCAACAGCAGCAACATCAGCCACTGCAGAACAGTGTTCAAGAAGCATCGAATCGAAGGCTTAAGATTTATCTCTGCATTTATTTTAATGTTGGCTCTTACCGCAGCCTCTTTTCCCATCAACTGCATCCATACTAGCCAACCCTGTAGCTGTTTTCTTTTATATTAATTTTATTTATGATTTTCTCAAAGAATGCAAACGTTTGTCCAAAGCATCGTCCATGGAGTTACATTCCAGTGCTGGCCGATGACCGCATAGAATGTTGATGTCCGAATGGGCAGAAGAGGTAGTGTGCGAGGTAGTGGTGCAGAGATATGACAGCATTACACGTAGCTCACAAGGAATGCCAATCAGTTGAAGTGACGTTTGGCAGCCGAGAGTTAATGAGGATCACAAGGTGGGGATGATAATGTTGATAATGATGACCACTTTATGTTGATCATGTTGCTGATCAAGAGCAGCCGTAACCGAATTTAGAATTTTATAAACTATTTTTAGATACGAACATAATTTTTTTATTTCTTGCAGTGTACATCGTAGCCTCACAACGCTTCGATGTGCACTTTTCAGTAGCAGGCAGAACATGACCATTAATGGTCTGTGAAAAGGTATGCAACTTGATTATTTTTAGAACATTGGTTTATATCTTTAAATAAGAAAATTCTGCTTGGTGAAGAATGCCGAGATTGTAGAAAATGATGCAAAGTTAACATCATTTAACAATTATATTTAATTAGAAACCAATTTAAGAAGTTTTTACCAAGCAGTATACTGCCTAATGGATGCATAATGTAAATTGAAGTAATTGGTTAAAAACTGAGTTAGTACTGTACAGACAGGTCTGTTACTTCTTTATGCTTAGTAGATAAAATTATTCGAAAACCAGTATCGATTTTCTGTCAAAATTCAGTTTTTTTTCTAATATCCGAGATTTCAAAAGCAATAATAATGATATCTTTATTAGCTGGGGTATGCTTTCTAGCACTTCCAAGATGCTTCTGCAAATACTTAAAATACTTGAGTGGAAATAACATGGCAGCGAAAGGGTGAACTTATTAAGATAGTTCAGCCATACCCACCACTTTATTTCTACTAGAGTAAAGATGTGTTCAATTGCAGGTGTCCAACAGTTAGTGTAGGTGCAAGGGACAAAAACGTGATAATGCTAGTGAAACACAGATTATCTTGGGCTCATGTAGGCGGATTCTCTTATTTATCCTAATCTTAATACTTAATCTTAATACTATTTTAATACTACTTGGAATTAATACTACATGCCCCATGGCGAGGAGTCGAAGGTTCAAGGAATTGCCACCCAGAAAATGAGTTTTCGGGTTGCTATCGCCACATATAAATAATTTCCTTTAAACTGTTAACAGGTCATTCAATAAGTCCGTAGGATAAGTAAGAAAAAACAAAATTTTGATAAAATTCGATTATAAAGGGTGGTTAAATTTTAAGGGCCGATGTTGATTTTGAATAATACACAAATTATTGTCATTTCTTTCATTATGATAATATTGGTATAGTTCAATTATGTATGGAACAAAATATTGGCCAAATGGCCGCCGCGACCTTGGCGGCACACCTGCATCCGATGGTCCAAATTTTCGATGACGCTGAGTCATAAGTGAGGCTCTATGCCGTTAATGTGCCGAATTATATCATCCTTTAGCTCTTGAATTGTTGCTGGCTTATCGACGTACATCTTTTCTTTCAAATAACCCCAAAGAAAGAAGGGGTTATTCCAACGGGGTCAAATCACATGATCTTGGCGGCCAGGTGACATCGCCACCGCGTGAGACAACACGGCTATTGAATTTGTCGCGCAAAAGAGCCATTGTTTCGTTAGCTGTGTGGCAAGTGGCACCGTCCTGTTGAAATCACATATCGTCCACATCCATATCTTCCAATTCGGGCCATAAAAAGTTTGTTATCATCTCATGATAGCGAACACCATTCACAGTAACTGCCTGACCGGCCTCATTTTGGAAAAAATACAGCCCGATGATGCCGCCAGCCCATAAACCGCACCAAACAGTCACTCCTTGTGGGTGCATTGGTTTTTCGACAATCACTCTTGGATTATTCGCCCAAATGCGGCAATTCTGCTTATTGACGAATCCACTGAGGTGAAAATGTGCCTCATCACTGAAGATGATTTTCTTTGAAAATTGGTCATCCACTGTTGCCATTTCTTGCCACCATTCTGACCATTACACGCACCTTATAAGCGTGTAAATGCAAGTTTTTATGCATAATGTTCATCAATGACGAGCGTGAGAGGTGCAATTGTTGGGCACGACGACGAGTTGAGGTGGACGGCTCTTCAGCCACACTATCGCAAACAGCAGCAATATTTTCTGCAGTACGAGCTGTACGAGCATACACTGGTGTTTTCACATCTCCTACAGACCCGGTTTGCTCAAATTTTTGCGCGATTTTTCCGATTGTACGCACATTTGGACGATTAAATTGACCGAAAAAATCACGAAGTGCGCGATATGCATTTTGATTTGAAAGCCCATTTTCATAATAAGCCTGAATAACTTTAACGCGTTGCTTGATCGTGTATCTTTCCATGGTTCAAATTGAGTAAGTCTGAAATTGAGAAATGTCAAATGAAATGCAGAAAAAAACTTGACGTTTAGGTGTGGTTTATATTCAACATCGGCCCTTAAAAGTTAACCATCCTTCTCTTTCTCGTAAAAATAGACCTCAGTTTAAGCGATTACTTCATCATTGGACTTGATTTTCTTTCCAGCAAGCATTCTCTTGAGTTCTGAAAACAGGAAAAAGTCGCTGGGGGCTAAGTCTGGAGAATACGGTGGGTGGGTAAGCAATTTGAAGCCCAATTCTTTCAATTTTTCCATCGTTTTCATCGATTTGTGACAAGGTGGATTGTCTTAGTGGAACAGCACTTTTTTCTTTTGCAAACGTGTCCGTTTCTTTGCGATTTCAGTCTTCAATCGATCCAAAAATTCACAGTAATAGTCGCTGTTGGTGGTGGTTTTTTTTTGGAGATAGTCGATGAATATCATTCCTTTCGCATCCAAAAATACAGACGCCATCACCGTACAGGCCAACTGTTGGGTCTTTGGTCGCTTTGGATTCGGTTCGTCGACTGCTTTCTTCTTAATTACTGTCGATGTTGTCAAAATCAGCTGTGTGGCGAATATGTACTTAGTGCTGTACTCATTACTTACTGCTGTTGCGCTCCCTGCTTGCAGTTAATAGTTTTTTTACTTAATTTCCAATGATGTTTGGCTTCAATTACTTTAATATCAATAAAAACACGAATAATAACCATTTTTTACAATTTTTAATTAAAACAACAAGACAGCTTCAACTGTTTAACTTTGTTTACATTTCGTCAATTCTAGCTTTCTCATACCTTTGAGATTTTATATGAGTTTTCAACTTTGTTTTGATATTCGCGGCAGTACGCTCTCATCTAGTGCACCTACCTCTATAATAAGACCATGCTCCACACCTAATATCGCTCGAGCTCTACTTATTTCTTGCTATTGCAGTGCTTTAAAAACTTTCAGCCTGAAAGTATGCATAATTTATTGTTGTAAAGGGATTTGCGTAAATCGAACAAATTTTTATTCGTATTTTGTACTCTAAATGGGGTCATTAAGCCGTCGTTAAACGGGTATTTATACTAGTATTTCTAGAAGTTTGTAACCTTAAACAGTCCGAAAGTTACAATCTGGAGCCAGATGAAACCTGATCCATTGAAATTTCTTGTCCAAAGCATAATTAATTCATGCCTTGTGAGTTCACTTAGATCAAAAACAGTTCCAATCAAAAACAGTAAAATCTACGACAATTAGCTAAGGGGCGTGAAGGTCGTAAAACCGTGAATACGCGATCACGTACTTTTGCAACTTTACGTGTAGTTCGTGATTTCGGTAAAAAATCTTAAATGATTAAACATTTTTCTAGTGCATCATCTAAGCAGTAATGGTGTATATATGCATAGCCAGGTAATTAAAGTGCGATAAAATGATTTGTCCAAGAGGATGAAGATGTCCTCTTGAGAGAAAAATTGAGAGAAAAAAAAAAGAGTTGGCTGTGTCGTGGACATACCCGTAAGTTCTGACGCGACGATGTTTCTTTATACTCCTATTTCATGTACAAACTCTTCTTTTAATCCATGACCAAATTCTTGACTTCAAATATACTGCATCCCTTTCCTAGTTTAAAAAGGTGTGTCTTAATTTTTGTTGTTTGTGAGCAGTGTTGGTTGCCTCAAAAAACTGTTGAAATCATAACTAGAGTTGTTGTTGTTGTTGTTGATGTTGTTGGTGTTGGTGTTGTGGGTGTTGTTGGTATTGTTTTTTTCATTTGCTTCTCCAATGGCTGTGCTTTTCCTTGGTGCATTAACTTAGTCTTATCTGCACGCAATTTATCCAGAAAAAGTGATGCATATGCGTGACATTAGGCGGTTCCCTGAGGGCCTCATGACACCGTCCATTTTGGCGTAGAATACGTCATTCTCGGAGGTAAGTAGGGTGGTTGATAGTGATCAGGTGTCGGTATTTACATTACTTTTTGAGCCTTTGGTGGGCCTAAAGTACTGATCGTACAATGTTGATGTTAGCACTTGTTGGTCTGTTTGATAATCAATGCGACAAAAATTTATGTTAGAACTCTCTAACTTATATAAATTTTACACAATTACATGAAATATAAAGCCAACATTTGATGTTTTTGTTTGCTTAAACTTGCTACCTAATTATCGACAGTTTCCGGTTTTATCGACAAAACCATAAAATTTGTATGGGAGCCCCCCTAAGGAGTGGTCGGAGGGAATAGGTGTCAAAGGCAAAAAGGTTCCTTTTGCAAAAGTAATGGGGGTCAGTCATACATATTAACCCTCTCCGGCACTCTCTTAAAGGTCATATGCTCAGGTGTATGGAATAAATAAACAAAAACCATAAAATTTGTATGGGGGCCCCCTAAAGAGTGGTCGGAGGCAATAGCTGTCAAAGGAAAAAATGCTCCTTTTGCAAAAGTAATGGGGGTCAGTGATACATATTAACCCTTTCCGGCACAAAAACCATAAAATTTGTATGGGAGCCCCCCTAAGGAGTGGTCGGAGGGAATAGGTGTCAAAGGCAAAAATGTTCCTTTTGCAAAAATAATGGGGGTCGGTGATACATATTAACCCTTTCCGTCACTCTTTGAAAGGTCATATGCTCAGGTGTATGGAATAAATAAACAAAAACCGTAAAATTTGTATGGGGGCCCCCTAAAGAGTGGTCGGAGGCAATAGGTGTCAAAGGAAAAAATGCTCCTTTTGCAAAAGTAATGGGGGTCGGTGATACATCTTAACCCTCTCCGGCACAAACACAATAAAATTTGTATGGGAGCCCCCCTAAGGAGTGGTCGGAGGGAATAGGTGTCAAAGGCAAAAATGTTCCTTTTGCAAAAATAATGGGGGTCGGTGATACATATTAACCCTTTCCGGCACTCTTTGAAAGGTCATATGCTCAGGTGTATGGAATAAATAAACAAAAACCGTAAAATTTGTATGGGGGCCCCCTAAAGAGTGGTCGGAGGCAATAGGTGTCAAAGGAAAAAATGCTCCTTTTGCAAAAGTAATAAGGGTCAGTCATACATATTAACCCTCTCCGGCACTCTCTTAAAGGTCATATGCTCAGGTGTATGGAATAAATAAACAAAAACCATAAAATTTGTATGGGGGCCCCCTAAAGAGTGGTCGGAGGCAATAGGTGTCAAAGGAAAAAATGCTCCTTTTGCAAAAGTAATGGGGGTCAGTGATACATATTAACCCTTTCCGGCACAAACACAATAAAATTTGTATGGGAGCCCCCCTAAGGAGTGGTCGGAGGGAATAGGTGTCAAAGGAAAAAATGTTCCTTTTGCAAAAATAATGGGGGTCGGTGATACATATTAACCCTTTCCGGCACTCTTTGAAAGGTCATATGCTCAGGTGTATGGAATAAATAAACAAAAACCGTAAAATTTGTATGGGGGCCCCCTAAAGAGTGGTCGGAGGCAATAGGTGTCAAAGGCAAAAATGTTCCTTTTGCAAAAATAATGGGGGTCGGTGATACATATTAACCCTTTCCGGCACAAAAACCATAAAATTTGTATGGGAGCCCCCCTAAGGAGTGGTCGGAGAGAATAGGTGTCCAAGGCAAAAATGTTCCTTTTGCAAAAATAATGGGGGTCAATCCTACCTATGAACCCTTTCCGGCACTCTCTTAAAGGTCATATGCTCAGGTGTATGGAATAAATATACAAAAACCATAATATTTGTAAGGAAGCCCCCCTAAGGAGTGATCGGAGGGAATAGGTGTCAAACGCAAAAATGTTCCTTTTGCAAAAGTAATGGGGGTCGGTCATACATATTAACCCTCTGCGGCACTCTTTTAAATGTCATATGCTCAGGTGTATGGAATAAATATTTTGCTAAATAGTTTTTAAAAAAGATGTCATCAAAAGCGAATTGACTAATTCTACGTCTTGTGTTACGACATAGTCGAAACTACTGTATCTTTTATTTTTTTTGTTATTTTTATCATGTGCTCGAAGTCCTCACCATCATTTTCGTTCCTTAAAATTTACAGTTACGCCAGTAGTCACAGAGTAAAAATTCCATGCAACGTTTTTTCATGGTTGTAGCATTTTTACTGCGTTATGTGGTTGCCACCCTGAAATTATGACGATAAGATTTTTTTTTTTATTTTAGTTGTGAGGCGTAATAACACATCTATGCTGTCGTAACAAAATTTACCGCAGCACGTCTCCTGAGCAGAAAACGCAAATAAACTAAACGATCTCTCAGATATCGAATTTTAAAAGATGTCAGAATTTTAAAATTCAAGATGGCTATTAGGGTTGCCACCTAATTTTTTTTATTTTTTCGAATTCAATGCTGTGGCGAACACTAGGTAAAAATGGGTCGCTGAGTCCAAATCCATTGTCATAATTTCAAAATTTTTAGGTGGCAACCCTAAAGGGTAAAAAATTTCACAATTTTGAAATTCTGACAACGGATTCGGATTCAGCGACCCATTTTTACCAAGTGTTCGCCCCAGCATCGAATTCGTAAAAATAAAAAAAAATAGGTGGCAACCCTATCAGCCATCTTGAATTTTAAAATTCTGACTTCAGATTCGAAATCAGCGACCCCCTAAAACTGTTGGATAATGTTTAAAACTCTTAAAAAAGCATATTTTTTTGTTGTTATCCGACGATCGTTTAACGAATCGTTGTTTCGGTTTCATTTGTGTCTCTTCGTCGCTCAATCGTTTTGTTTTGTTAATGGTTTCGCTAGTGACAGAAAACGAAAAACAAAACAGACAGCCAATCGTTCTTTTGTTGTTTGAATCGTTTTTGGTTCGTTCGCTTGAAAGATCCGAACGTAACAAATTAGAACGATTCGTTTTTGTTTATTTGCGTTCTCTGCTCCTGAGTGAGTAATTATTCCATGTAACGATATTACATTTCTGTTACATAAGCTGTTATATTCACGAAATTTTTTTTATTTTTGTCGTAAAGCCAAGTATAAATCCTACATTTTCCTTTTCAAACATTTATCGTAGCTTACATACTCACCGAGTTAAAATTCAATGCAACGCCGCTGCATGAATGTTGCATTGTCGATCTTTGAGCGGCTCTCTCTTTGTCTCCATGACGTCAGAAATTTGATGTTTAACTTTGTTGTGAGGACTTAGAACAGGCCTTTATTGGTGTATCATATTTTTAATCTTGGCACTAATACTCAGCGAGTAATAATTTCATGTAACAAATTTTAAGTTGCGTTGCTTAAGCAGCTCCCAACGCGTCCCGATGACGTTTGGAATTTTTGTTTTATTTTTATAACGAAGTCAAAAGATTAACCTTTACGGTAGTATTATCTTTTTAGTCATAGCTCTTATACTCAGCGAGGAACAATTCAATGCAACGCCGATGAATTTTGAAAAAATGTATTTTTCAACTTTTTTGGAAACCTGCGCGGTTAAACGTAACTTCGTCACGTCAAAACTCTTGAGAGAGAGTGAGAGAAAAATCATCGAGTTTAAAGAAGAATGTAACGCCAAAAGCTATATTACTTATTAATACCTAATTTTCAAATTTCATCCGAAAATTATTACAGGATCAAAAAATTTTTACGCTTGGGAGTCTTCTTAAACTTTGCATTAATGCGATGGAATTTTTCTATAGCGAGTTCTAGAATAAAATTTCTTCTTGCAATGTAGTCCTTTGTTGGTTTTTTTCTATTTTATTCTTGAGAGGAAAATTTATTCGTGTGATTAGCTCTCATGAGCTTGAGAATATAGCTAAGTCTATGGGGAAATTAGAAAGCATTTAGTAAGCTGTGTCTTGTATTTCATTCCCTACTATTTCCACAATTCAAATGATTATGAAATGGTTTTACATGTTAAGCAAGAATTGCCTATTTACACGAAACAATAGAATGAAGTAGACACTAAAAGGAAACAAAGCTTAAAAAACCTTAGAATCATTTATGTGAAATTATCTGTGGCATTCCTGAAGGCAAGTGAATTAAAATAACGAAAAACAAAAAACACTGGAGTGTGCTAAGGTATTCGTCCAGGCAGAAATACATATTTCTACTCCAACCTCTTCTTTGACTATTTCTCTTCATTTAAGTCGTCATGTGAATGCATTCCCCGCAGCAGAATTACGTGACTCCAGTAGCAAATTCGATTTTCGCTAATTTCATTATGGCACAGAATGGCAGATGACGAGAACTTTTCACTTAATGTTCAGATATGTAAATCGGAAATTCACTTGTGTGCTAAGTAAGCGGAAATTACAGCGTATTTTGGTTGGTTGAACTTTTAAACTGCCAAATAGATTTGCATCGGGAAAAACAAAAATAAAAATTTGTATCTTTAGCTCAAAATGCTGTTTAAATGAAAAGTCTCGTAATGAAATTCCAAAAATATTCGTGCAACAAATGTACCAGACTTAATAAGCCAAACTATTTTGACCATTTTGGCATGTGCTCCGCACTGAAACCCTTCTGCAATATTAAACATAGTCACATAGCTGGGCGTAGCACTATTTTTGCACCTACAAATAATGTTTGCAAAACTGACAAAACTAGATGGAAGGTGCGTGTGTTTATTCAGTATGAGATACATGCTGATTGCTGCGGTCGCCAAAGTGTTGTCATTAATTGTTAAATGTGTGGTTTTGTGGTTTTAGCCATAAAGCAATTTAATGCCGAGCGCCGAAAAATGTGTACAAACCTGTTGGTAATAAAATCGAACAAACTAATAGCTATCTAATGACTAGGCTAACAATTTGTTCGCATGGTCAAATAATAATATTTGACAACTCAGTTGATTAGATTACAAGGCACAGCGTTAAACATTCCGAAAATGCGCAAGCTAAAAAAATTCGAAAATACGGCAACACTCTAGGCACTTTATTACTGCGTAACTACATCATAAACAACATCCGATACTCAAGTCACGTTTGCCGAAAAAAGGTCAATAATTGATCAAGGAGAAGGTAAAGAATATAATCATTGTTATTAGCTATAAAGTCGCATTTATATAGTCATATCAATAAATGCGACAGCGAACAAAAACAAAAACAATAGCAACAACAAAACGTCTACATGTGGCAACGCATAATTAAACAATTCAATGAACATCAATGCGACGTGCTACCGAACAAGGCCAAAGAACATTTGTACCTAGCATAACCTTGCCTCGCCTTGTTGTCTCCGCTTGACTCACGGTTTGATTGCTTGATTGGGGGTGGCTGGGTCGGCTGTAGCCTGTTAATTGTTTGTTTGATTGTTTACACTTTTGCAAGTTTTATCAGAACATGTGTTTGCAGGTTTAGAAGTTTTCGCGTCATGCTTTGGGTTTACTTGTTTTTTCACGGTATTTTCAAAATGTGGCTTATTAAGTAACATGTCGGTGTCGCTCGGGGCATCAGCCAGCGGCAAGAGTAAAACTGACAACTGGTAAACATTTTGTTGATATGCAAATAACAGATGTCATATTTTTTTGACGTAGAATACGTCATTCTCGGAGGTAAGTAGGGTGGTTGATAGTGATCAGGTGTCGGTATTTATATAACTTTTTGAGCCTTTAGTGGGCCTAAAGTACTGATCGTACAATGTTGATGTTAGCACTTGTTGGTCTGCTTGATCCTCAATGCGACAAAAATTCATGTTAGAACTCTCTAACTTATATAAATTTTACACAATTACATGAAATATAAAGCCAACATTTTATGTTTTGTTTGCTTAAACTTGCTACCTATTTATCGACAGTTTCCGGTTTTATCGACAAAACCATAAAATTTGTATGGGAGACCCCCTAAGGGGTGGTCGGAGGGAATAGGTGTCAAAGGCAAAAATGTTCCTTTTGCAAAATTAATGGGGGTCGGTGATACATACTAACCCTTTCCGGCACAAACACAATAAAATTTGTATGGGAGACCCCCTAAGGAGTGGTCGGAGGGAATAGGTGTCAATCGCAAAAATGTTCCTTTTGCAAAAGTAATGGGGGTCAGTGATACATATTTTCCCTCTCCGGCACTCTTTTAAAGGTCATATGCTCAGGAGTATGGAATAAATATTTTGCTAAATAATTTCTAAAAAAGATGTCATCAAAAGCGAATTGACTAATTCTACGTCTTGTGTTACGACATAGTCGAAACTACTGTATCTTTTTTTTAATTGCTTTTCATTTGTTAGGTTTGTGTTTTGGCTTTGATGTCACCTGTGAAATTGTGAAAAACGTTTTTACTTAAGTAATTCAACAAACTAACAATGTTTATTCGAATAAAACCGTCAAAATTGATTTGTCAGCATAAAAAAGATACAGTAGTTTCGACTATGTCGTAACACAAGACGTAGAATTATTCAATTCGCTTTTGATGAAATCTTTTTTAAAAATATTTATTCCATACACCTGAGGATATGACCTTTAACCCTCTAATGCTTAAGAGTGCCTTAAGGCACTCTTCACAGAAGTCTCCCTCATTTCAAATGTAACAACTTTTTTAGTAAGGAAGCTTTTTTTCGCAGTTGCTAACAGATGTAGCAAAATATCTGTAAAAGCTTTTCAAGCTTTTAAAAGCTCCCTTCTATCACTTTTATTCCACTTTGTGCTAGGCACGTGGATTTGCGAACAAAACAATTGTGCAGGTGCATGCTGTGGTATCAAGTACCGTTTTCAGTGTTTCCAGATTCTCGATCGCAATCATAATTTTTTTTTTCTAATGTATAAACTTGTGTTTTATTATTTTGAAGTTTAATTTTTGTGAATAAAGGTAAGTTACGGTTTGGAGTAGTGTTTTGGTGATGAGTGCCTTGAGGCACTCTTGGGCATTAAAGAGTAAATTTTGATTCAATTTCTTTTTACATGGAAATACACAGAAATGGCAGAGCGAGTGCATAAACGTTTTAAGTTATGTGATTTAACCGATGAACAGTTAGAGAAACTATTTGAGTCGGTCGAAAATGAAGAGATAAGTAGTGAATCTAGTGAATCTAGTGAAAATGGTGATCCCGAAATAGATTTTATTGAATCGGAAAATGCAGCAGTGGCTATAGTAGGCACTAGTCACATAAATCGTGATGTTCAAGCCACAACATCGAATGTACGGTTGAAAAGACCTCGATCGAAGTTGTCATCGATTGAAACGTCTGGACCCACATTTCTTCCTTCGTCTGGCGGCTTCAATGGTTCTGGTAAGATGCATTATTACGAAATTGGTTTTTCGATAAAAACAATTATTTTTCAGGTATTGATTCTATAAAGAAAGATAGCAAAGAGTTTGCAAAAATAATTTGGCGCCAACAATCAATGCAGTTGCACGTAAATGAAGTAGCTTTTCAAGGAGATACTTCACTGCCAGATGAAGTATTAGTACTTCAGACTCCATTGCAAATATTTCGATATTTCTTTACGATGGACTTTGAAATGATTGTGGAAGAAACCAATCGCGCAGCTGTTGTAGAAAACATCAACACACAATTCAAGGTAGACGTTGATGACATACACCACTATATTGGCATTTTGATATATATGTCTATGTATCGGTATCCAAATCTGAGGAGCTACTGGGGTAAACATCCATTTGCACTAATTAGTAATTGCATGACCCGCACCAAATTCGAAACAATAAAACAATACTTATCACTACGTGATGAAAACGAACAGTTGGAAAAAGGTCAACCAGGCTACGACCCTTTGTTTCGCATAAGGAACTTTGCTGACGAATTGAACAAAAGATTCGATTCAGTGCCAAAACAACCTCGCCTTTGCGTCGATGAACAAATGTGTGGTACAAAATTGAAGCATCACCTACGGCAATATATGCCAAATAAGCCACACAAATGGGGTATTAAATTGTTCGTCCTATGCGATTCTTTTGGATATGCCTATAGATTCGAAATTTATAGTGGGGCAGGAGATAATGTAATTTTGTCTGGCCACCCAGATATCGGGGCTCGGCTAGTATTGTTCTCCGTTTATACAACTTTGTTAACCACATTATCTATTTCGATAATTTTTATACGACACTTCCATTGTTGGTGTGCTTGCGTGCTAAAGGTATTTATAGTCTAGGAACAGTGCGCGCAAACCGAATTCTTAACTGCAAGTTGCCATTGGAAAATAATATTAAACATGAACCAAGAGGATTTGTAACAGAATATGTGGGATACGCATATGGTGTAGAAATAAGCAATGTCTTAAGGACAATAAGGCCGTTCGTTTGTTATCCACATATGTTGGAGCCAAGCCATTTATAAAAGAGAATTTTAATGAACAAATCCCAAAGGTATCACGCTACGATAGGAAATCGAAACGCTATCTGGAAGTCGACTGCCCGCAAGTTATACGAGAATATAACTGTCATATGGGTGACGTCGATTTAATGGACGGACTCATGGGTCGTTACCATATCAGAGCAAAAACCAGAGATGCGACGATTCGGTTATTTTACCATTTAATTGATATGACGGCCACGAATGCATATCTATTGCATAGACGCATTGAAAGATATTAATTGAATGACACCAACACGTTTTCAGAGAAAAATGAAAAAAAGATGATTGAATTACCAGAATTTTGGGAGGACATCGCTGCAGGCCTAGTTGCCTATCAAGCAAAACAGTCAGCTGTTCGGCCCAGTGGTGGATTGTATCGAACATCTACAGCAAGTTCTCCACAACCAAGTACATCAAAAATTGGGAGCAAAACTATTCATCCTGTTGCAGATATCCGATATGACAACATCAATCATTATCCTGCCTGGCAAGATAGGGAGGGTGGCAAAAAATGGTGCAAGCATTGCAAAAAATCTCAAACGCAATGTTTTTGTTCCAAATGCAAGCTTCATTTATGCTGTTCTAATAATAAAAATTGTTTTTTTGACTATCATTACCGAAAATAAATAATCTGTTTCTTAATTGTCATATGAACTTGTAATTAATTTCAATTCTTTTCAATAAAACCCATCATACAGTAGTCACTAAAAATGTTCTGTTTTTTTACCACTAAAGCCCCAAGAGTGCCTCAAGGCACTTATTTATATTTTGTCACATAGAAGGTAAACGATTGTTTGTGGTGACTTGCAATGCATTTTTTTGAAATCAGAGACCCAAATTTACCCTAAAAAAATTATTCTCATAATTTTTGCTCATTATTTTAGAATCCAGCATTAGAGGGTTAAGAGAGTGCCGGAGAGGGTTAATATGTATCACCATTACTTTTGTAAAAGGAACATTTTTGCCTTTGACACCTATTCCCTCCGACCACTCCTTAGGGGCGCTCCCATACAAATTTTATGCTTTTGTCGATAAAACCGGAAACTGTCCATAAATAGGTAGAAAACTTAAACAAGCAAACAAAATTTGTTCAATGCTATCAAGTTCAACAACCCATGTGTCAAAATTTCACTGTCGATAATATGCCCGGATATTCAATTGGCTGCGTTTGACATTTCAATAACAGATTCTGTTAAAAAAGCATGCCCCTCAAAATTACTCAGTATTACTGGGCTACGCGAGTCTGTTAAAAACAACATGCCCCCAAAAGTATGCTTTTTTTTAATTACAAGATTTATGTCTTCACGCTAGATGGCGCTGTCTTCGCCGTCGAAAAAACCGGAAGCCGTCGATAAATAGGTAGCAAGTTTAAGCAAACAAACACATCAAATGTTGGCTTTATATTTCATGTAATTGTGTAAAATTGATATAAGTTAGACAGTTCTAACATGAATTTTTGTCGCATTGAGGATCAAGAAGACCAACAAGTGCTAACATCAACATTGTACGATTAGTACTTTAGGCCCACCAAAGGCTCAAAAAGTAATGTAAATACCGACATCTGATCACTATCAACCACCCTACTTACCTCCGAGAACGACGTATTCTACGTCAAAAGCAAACCAGGGATTTTCAGAAATAACTCTTTTCAGTAAATAGCTCTTTTGAAATTTTCTATAATTTGAAATATTTGGCCGATTATGCCGATAAAGTTATGACGCTCCAACAGAAGACAAGGATTATGAGACCAAAGACAGCTTCTACGAGCGTCTTGAAGAGGCCTATAAGCGCAGCCCCGCCACGACATAAAAATCGTGCTTGGTGACTTCAACGCCAAGGTGAGAAAAGAAAATATATTTGGTCAACAGTCGGAATGTTCAGCCTCCATGACAATACCTCCAATAACGGAATGAGGCTGATTGACTTTCCCACATCGATAAACATGGTAGCACTAAATTTAAGCATCTCAATATTCATAAAGCCACTTGGCTGTCTCCTGATCAAAAGACGTGCAACCAAATTGATCACCTTTTGATCTTCCAGTGTTTTAGATGTACGCGCGACCCGTACACGTCTGTGCGCATCCAAGAATGCGCGCAATCCAGCATAGAGAAAGCTAGACGTCGAAAAGCTGCAATCAAAACGAACAGCCGAAGACTTCGCTACTCGACTTTCACTCCTGCTTCAAGAAAGCAGTCCTCCAATGGACGATATATGCGCGCAGTGGAATCATATTTCCCACTCTATGCGTATGGCTGCCGAAGAAGTGATAGACTATCCCTCTTCGGCATACCGCCCTCGCCGAAACCAGTGGCACGACCAGGAGTTTTGCGACGCCACTGCAGAAAAAGACGCCGCCTACAAAGTCAAAAAAGAAAAAGCAGAAGAGCGTGAGTGCGAGAAAATTGAGATGCATGGTGACAGGAATGAGCTCTGAAAATTTTTCGAAAAAATAAGATGCCTGGCCGATTGTTTCAAGACCGGGGTCTCTTTCTGCAAGGATGAAAATGGCAATCTAGTGACAAATATCCAGAGTGCACTGATGATGTGGAGGGAACACTTCTCTTGGCTTCTGAATTGCGACGACGACAACAATCTCGCCAATAGAGATGATATCTCGGAAACCTCAATTATGGACTACAGCGCTGAAGTTCCGCTGCCCGACCAGAGTGAAGTCTTGAAAGCTATAACTCGGCTTAAAAATCAACAAAGCGACAGGAGCCGATGGCTTACCTGCTGAGCTCTTCAAGAATGGAGGCGAAGCTCTATTTAAATGCATTTATGAGCTTCTATGCAGAATATGGTCGGAAGAATACATTCCAAATGATTAGAACCTCAGTGTGATTTGTCCAATCCACAAGAAAGGCGATCCCACAATTTGCGCCAACTACCGTGGGATAAGTCTTCTTAATATTGCATATAAGGTTCTGTCGAGCGTATTATGTGAAAGACTGAAGCCCATGGTAAACCAGCTGATTGGACCTTATCAGTGTGGCTTCAGACCTGGCAAATCCACCATAGAACAGACATTTACTGCTACAAATCTTGGAGAAGACCATAGAAAAACAAATTGACACACATCATCTTTTTGCCGATTATAAAGCCGCCTTCGACAGTCCAATAAGGAATCATCTATACTCCACCATGTCTGAATTTTGTACTCTTGCAAAGCTCATCAGCCTTTGGAGAATGACACTGAGCAACACCAGCAGTATAGTTAAAATCGGGAAGGATCTTACTCCTCCATTCGATACCAAACGAGGTTTCAGGCAAGATGATTCCTTATCGTGCGGCTTTTTCAACCTGATGATGGAGAAGATCATCCGAGCTGCTGATTTGAGACGTAATGACACGATATTCTACAAAAGTATTATGCTGCTGGCGTATGTTGATGATATCGATATCATTGACCATAATACGCGCGAAGTCAGTGCAGCATTTTCCAGATTAGTGAAAGAGTCAGTATAATGGGTCTTGCAGTGAACGCAGATAAATACCTAGACGAAATACGTAGTGTCAACAAATAAACAGTCCCAGCTTCTTGGAAACCACGTCACTGTTGACAACATCTCCTTGGAGGTTGTTAGGGACTTCGTCTACCTGGGATCTAGCATAAACTCTTTCAACGATGACAGTATTGAGATAAAGCGAAGGATAACTCTTGCCAACAGGTGTTACTTTGTGCTGAGTAGGCAATTGGGAAGCAGAGCCCTCTCTTGACGAACAAAACTCACGCTCTATAAGTCACTAATCATGCCCGTCCTATTATATGCAGCACAAACCTGGACGTTGAGCAGTTCTGATGAAAAAACTTTGGGAGCGTTCTAGAGAAAGATCCTTCGTAAAATCTTCGGTCAAATCTGCGTCAATGGCGAGTACCAAATTTGATGGAACCACGAGCTGTATGAGCTGCACGCTGACATCGACATAGTTGAGCGCATTAATACCGAGCGGCTCTGCTGGCTAGGTCTATTGATTCAGTGCCCGGTGGTGGTCAACGCAGAAGAGGACGCCCACATCTTCATTGAAAGGATCAGGTGTTGGATAACCTGTCCACGCTTGGTGTTTCCAACTGGCGCCAGCAAGCGCAAAATAGAAATGTCTGGCGCAATTTCTTATACGAAGCCAAAACCGACTTACGGTTGTAAGCGCCAGATAATACATATGAAAATAAGTAAGTGCATATAAATAGGACATATGAAAATATTTACAAAAATAAAAAATAAAATGACAATTTCTTCAGTCCTCTGCAATGACTTCAAAAAATTGTTCATGTTTCAATATCAAAATTTTGACATAATTGTGACAAATAAACAAAAAGTCATTGAATTTATCAAATACACAAACCATTACTTGCACTCTTTCCACTTCAAATCGAAAGTATTCCTATTTTAACTGCAAAGCTACTACAACATGTTTATGAATAACAATATTTTAAAAGACTTTTTAACATTGAAAAGCTTTTTAACTATTGAAAGTTTTAAATTTACTTTAAAATATTCGAAAACTTCGTTTCAAAACTTCGAAGAGGAAAAAACTTCGGATTTACAAAGCTTGACTATTCGTTCAACATAATTGGCAGTAAAAAAATTCGAAGCTTCGAAGTTTTTACTCAAAAATATTTCATAAATTTTTTGTGCGTGTGATACACTTCTGTATCGGTGTGGAGCTATTATACTAAAAGTTCTGATGCTCAATCAGCGATTTGCAATGTATGTGAGCGAGTATTGCAGTCGCATGGATCTACGAGTTCACTTCGTGCGCATCTAAAGATGCATTCAATTTTTCCAGAAGAATTACAAAGAAAACGCCACCATGAAGAAAGATAAGTTCACGGTGGGATGCTGTAAGGCCAAATGTTCTAAGGCCATATTGCCTTTATAACATTATTGTAATGATAAAAAATCAAAAATAATGTTTCATTTGCAGAAAGTCATTTTTGGCTTTATAACCGTAGCGCTGATTATTTTTTAGTTTTTCAAGTGAAAGCCAAAATTTGGCATTATTACTTTTGGCCTTATAGTATCTTTCCTAGTTAACATGTAGACCAGTGAAGAAATAATGATTATTGGACAATGGGCGTAGCACGGAACATACATTTCAAATTTTTAATGTCAAATAGCTTTGGAACTAAATGTCGCATAACAACGAAATTAAGTATGGAATTACTATTGAGTGATGTCCTTCTACTAGAGAACTCGGACGGCATTTTAAGAGGCTCCGCTCATACAAGCTAAATTTTTAAGATGGAATAGCTTTGGAAGTAGAAGTAAACTGAATCTAAGAATGGAGCTTTTATTTGGTGATATCTTGCGTGTAGTAAAGCGTTTTATAGAAACCGTATCTTAGTACAGGGTTAAGTACATTTCAGAGAGCTTACGTTTATAAAACGCGTTCAATATCGCGTTAAAAACTGACTGAAACAAGTAGTAGCATTTTTTCTGCATCTATGAATTATCCATTCAGAAAGCAATCAAAAATTGTTATCAAAATTAAAATAAATATATATTTAGTAACACAATATGTATTTCAAACTGGGTATCATTCGAATACTCGAAGAATTGAATTGTTCGAAGTTTTTCCTATTCGAATAGTAACATTTGAAGCTTCGCCTTAAAAACTTCGAAGTTCCGAAGTTTGCTTCGAAGCTTCGAATATTCGAATACTTCGAAGCTTCGAAAAAACCGAACATGAACAGCCCTAGTTCTTAACTTAAATATATTTGTAGAATTATGTTGTACAGTAAAATATTTTTAAGAAAAAAATCAAAGGATCTAACACCATGCATTTTAATTTTCAAACAGTTCAAAGTTTTTAAACTTTAAATTTTTTAAACTTTTTTTATTTAAGTTTAAATAATTGAATTGTGTAATCGTCGTATAATATTAAAATATTTTATGCATGTTGATTTCAAGCTTTTCATATGAAATCTCTTGGTTTGAAATATATCAAAATATTTTAAATATTTTTGAGACGTTCGATATAAAAAACATTTCGAACAATGTGCTTGTGAATGGAATGGGAACCATCAAAATGTAATAATTTATTTATTTTGTCACCTTTACTACTCCTTTTACATAAAATAAGAAATTACAATATTCTTAAAAAGTGAGCTGAAAATGAATTTATTTCAATTGTGAATTTCTTATGTGAAAATTCACACATGTGCATACAAGGAATTCTAGCTGCCTGTAATAACAAAAGTTTTCTATGGTCAGAAATTTCTTAAGATATTATGTAATATTTGTACACAATCGAATTTAGAGTGTAATATCGATTACGTATTTATGACACATTGTACTGTGTTGAGGGTGGTAATGAATTGGTCAAAGTGTAATGCATATTGAATGGTATCGAGTTGATGCTGTTTTGAATTTCATGCAGAAGCTCAACAATAATAAAAGCACCCACAGCAACAACATCCACCAATAACAATAACAATAACGATAATACAATAGCTTCAAACTAGAACGTTGCATATGCTACATGGAATTGTTTTTGTTGTTGCTGTTGTTTCAGTTGTTGTTGCTGTTGTTGTTGTGGTTTTAGTTATTGTTGTTGTAGCCGTTGTTGTTATTTCGAATTGCAACAATTATACAAAAACAATAAAAGTGAATTTAATGCAGCTAGCTTTACAAACGTGGCAAAAAACGTCAAGTTGACGTCTCCGTTGTTGTTAACTCAATTGCTATGTTGGCCATTTTGTCTGACAATAACAACTCTTAATAACTTCGGCAATTAGCTGCTTTCCTATGGCTTAGTTTTTATTTATTTCTGGTGGCGGTGTGCGAGTGTGTTTGTGTGTGAAAGCTTATAAGTATTTGTGTGCTTGCATGTGTGTGTGTGTGCATGTGTGCAATTGTTATTTGTGAATTTTCATCCATTTCCACTTTGTACTAACAATAGTTGATGGCTCGCCGAAAGTGAGTTGGGCGAAATTGTTTCCACTTTTTTGGTTTGTTTGGTTTTTATGTTGTTTTGTCGCTGTTGGTTATTGTTATTGTTACTGCAGTTGTTGTTGTTGTTCTTGTTGTTGTTGTTGTTGTTGTTGTTGTTGTTGTTGTTGTTGTAACTGTGACGAGATTTTGTTATTTTTAGCCATAATACTTAATCCATGACAACGAACCAAACAATATGCAAATCTTTTGAATTATCCTACATTTTATTAGCTTGTGAGTTAAAAAGAAAAATAAATATAAAAACATAGAATTTGACGTTTAAACATCTATACATCATGTTATTGTCAAACTTTTGGTATTCAAAATATTGCTAGAAAATTGGGAAAGCATTAAATATGACCAGAGGCATTCGAGGGAATGTGGGAGTACAGGCAGCTATGATTTTAGCTATGATTTTTGCACCCCAATTATTCATATTCTTAGCTTTCAAAGGACTTATCGAGAAAATTCAAATATATTTTTAAATAATATAAAACATTCTTTATTTAAATTATATCTTCCCTCTGAAGCACCGATTACACTATTCAACAAAAAAAAAAATAACAAGGTTCCAACAGCGGATTCTAATAGAGGGTACAAAAAAACAATACACGTGTATCGGCGTTTTCTAAGTTTACGTATGAGTCTTATTTTAAGGGGGATTAAAGTTTCCCCCTTTTTTAACATTCTTATAGTGAATCGGCATAGGAAATCATGTTATCCTTACATTTTGGGTATGAGATGTTTCTTAGGATTTATCTTCTTCTCTTCTCTATTATATAAAAGGGTTCTCTCGGATTTTTATCGTTCAATCACGGGGTAACCGCTGAACCGATTTTAATAATTCTTTCACTATTCAATTGCTATAATAAGCGACCCTGCTACTGGGTACT
The DNA here is from genome assembly GCA_943735915.1 of Pherbina coryleti. Lineage (NCBI taxonomy): Eukaryota > Metazoa > Arthropoda > Insecta > Diptera > Sciomyzidae > Pherbina > Pherbina coryleti. The sequence continues at coordinate 61,697,989 of OX030948.1, forward strand.
ACGTTTTTAGTAAAACTTTTTATTTAATTATTTAAAAATTCATGCATTTTAATCCATGCTGCCATACTGCAGCACAAAATAAGAGCAAACAATAGCTTACGCTCTTTGTTGAGAGAGAGAGGTGAGATTCTACAACTCACTGCGCTGGTCTCTTGAGTGGATAGTTGCACTCAGTTAATTTCCTGCTGCAGTGTTGCCATAAGACCAATATATCGTAGATATATGAAAATATGTTTTTATATCATATTTATTCTACCAAGCAACGTTGGGAACGGGTATGCTAGTGTAAAGTACTACGAGGAATATTTTTGTCCAGCATTTTAACCCTTTAACTTCTCAATTTATGGGTCTTTTTGAAGCTTCTGTGATAAAAGGCAAAAAAGACCCATCAAACATGGATATAACGGGTTAAAAAGTTCAACAAAAAAATTGCCATGAAATTTTACTATAAGCCTCTGAATACACCAAAGCTAAAAATTCAACTTAAATGCCAGAAATAAGTCAAAACTTAAAATTCGTTTAAGGGTTACTTTCGTACTTATTCAGAACTGATGCTATCCATTAGGATTGCAATTGCTAACTATGATGCGCCTAATGAGAAAAACAAGATATACGTATATTGTTTTTTTGTGCCCTCTACCAGAATTCATTGTCGGAACCTTATTTTGGAAAAAAATTGATTTTGTTGTTCAGTATTATAAATAACATAGCAAACCAAGCAAAAAGAAGAATATTGCTCATTTCATCAGATCTGGTAGATAAATCGTATAATATTTTCTGCTAATGAGATCGGCTTGAAAATTAAAGTACATACTAAACACTCAAGTTATTTCTCCCTTTGGTCCTTCAGAAAAGCTCAATCATTTCATATTGAATCCAATTAAAGAAAAATCCAATTTTTTGCGAAGCTTATCTCTCTAATTTCAATACCATTATTAATCCGTATCTGCAAGAAAATTGTAATCCTATATATACAGATGGTTCGAAAAATGAATACTGCTTTCGCCGCTGTTAACTCAAATCATAAACTTATTACAGCAACCCTATCAGCCATCTTAAATTTTAAAATTCTGACATCAGATTCGAAATCAGCGACCCCTAAAACTGTTGGATAATGTTTAAAACTCTTAACAAATCATATTTTTAGGTGGCAACCCTATAGGGTTAAAAATTTCACAATTTTGAAATTCTGAAATTTAGTAGTATTTCATGGTAGTAAATAAAAGGTTCAGTGTTTTAGAGTTGAAAATAATGATAAAATTGAGTATATGAACGAGAGTATCATCTGTTGCCTCACCACTTCGTGAGCAATTCATGAATAATTGAGGACTCAATGAGCGCCAATTGAAGCAATGATGAAGAGGTGAGTAACAACAGTTTCTTCAAATGAAGAAAAAATATTCTTCTGCACCAACTGTTTTGCTCTTCTTCACTTCATGAACAAAAAATCTGCTCAGCTCTTCACGCTAATGAAAATGATCAGATTTATTTTTTGAACAAAAAATTCCCTCATATTCATTAGGCTTCATGAGTGAGCCAATACGAACCCTGCTAAAAGCCTTAGTTGTTATGGCTTTTTTTAAAGATTATTTTGTAATTAATTATAAGATTATCTCTTCAATAAACAAATAAATAGTATCAAACATATTTTGTATGAAATCACTTTATATTTTATAAATATGTTATCTAATTAATTTTTAAAATATATTAAATTTAATATGAATTACAGAAAAATATTTTCTAATATCTAATATCTAATATTTGTTTGACTCGAACAAAAATCTAAACGGCTGGACAGATTTCGATCAAATTCTCCACACAAATTACTGGCACTCTAGATAAGATTTCTGCATGCTTAGTGTTGAGCTCACCTTTTCCGCCCCTTTGCAAGTACCACAAATCTACCTACTTACGTACTTTTTTAAGCGAAAATTTGACACCAAAAACATTCACGTATCTTCAAAATTGTACAAATTCTTAGTATTTACAAGGTTTCCTTAGAATGACAAAAAGCTGTCAGAAATTCGTATTTTTTACTTTCGATGCAAATAACTCCGTTATTTTAAAACATTTTTATTAGTTTCACTTTATTTGTCTGTACTGTACAAATCTTTAAATCCATTTATAACCAACTTCACCATAAGCTAGAGTTTTGAAACTTAAAATGTATCTCAGAACAGGATGACAACACAATATTAACTTATTATCATGTCCGTACGTTGATTTGTTTGCCTAAAATGGAAAACTATTTGATATATACATACATACATAATAAAAATCAAACAAAAAAACTGAAAAGCTCATTGATATTTTTAAATTACAAAAGTTCACAGCTGAAGTGAATTTATTACCTCATTTAGAATACATTTTTGTGTGGGTTCTGTAGCTCAGAGCGTAAAGCGATAGCTTTTTAAACGCTAGGTAGTGAATTCGAACCTCGACAATGTTACGAATTTTTGTTTTTTTATGAAACAAATTCAAATTTTCAAAAATGGACCACAGAAGATGAAAAAAAAATTATTGCAACAACCAGTTTGTTTGATTTATTCCTATTTAGATGATAAATTCAAATAGGTACTGTAGCTCAGAGCGCACGGCGATTGCTTTATAATCGTGTGGTTGAGAGTTCGAGCCTCGACAATGTCAATGAATTTCTTAATTTTTTTTTTTTTTTTTTTTTGTATTAATGGAACTATTTCGGTTTTAAAACAATTTTTGTACTGATAAGAACATAAAACCTTCAAAATCTATTGTAAAATTCTACACAAGACTAAAAACGAAAAAATAATAATTTAAGTAATAAAAATTTTTAATATACCACGTTTTTAAAACGAAATAAAAAGAATAAAATAATTTTTGTTCTCATAAAAACGTAGGGTGCATGCTATAGGGAATATTAAGGAGTTAAGAAATCCTTAGGTCAGAAAGCATTTGTCCACTAACATATTAAAATTTTTTATTGTTAACAAATAATTTCTCAATTATTCATCAAAAATAGGCATAGATAGGAAAATTTTTACCAAAAAAAAAAAAAAAAATCCTCAGCCTCCTCTGAAACCCAAGTAGAACTTACTGGACTGAACGCAAAAGATGTGTGCACACTTGAATCTGCCATCCAGGCAAAGACTTCTATTCTGACAGTCAAGGGACCTGAGTAAAGAAAGCATGTTCTTGTTATGTAAAGTAAATTTTCGTATTCTGGCAAATCATTCACAATTTGAAAGCTCTCAAAAGCTGTTTAAGTTCACCACGCATGGTGAAAATGTAAATGCCTTAGATATAAGTTTTTTCTTTATTGCTGATTTCTTGCTTATTTTGATTGCTTATGTTTATTTTTCTACAAGTAAAGCCCTAACCAAAATAGACGAAACCATGGTATAATAATACATGGTAGCATTGACAACTGCTTATTTTCTCTTCAACAGGAAAACATAAACTGTCAAACACAGCTGTTTGCGAAACGAATCGAAAATTAAAGCAAGTGACAAAAACAATGTTATTGTTATTCTTTTCTTCACTTCAACGTTTTCAACATTGTTTGTGTTTTCATTTATTAACAATGGCCGACCAGCGAACGCTCTCTTTTTGAGTATATTTTTTGACAGAATATGTTTTCCCAAGCAACTGTCAATGCTACCTTGTATTATTATACCATGGACGAAACGAGACGATTGCAACTTGCCGAACGTTTTCAATCGTTACGTCTGTTTTGACACTTAACCCAAAACGAGTTCCTTCAATCGTCTGAAAAAAGAAGAAGACTACCAGCACAGCTGTTGTTGACGAGTTGAGACGGTAAAAGTTCGGTTGTTACGGAACAGAACGTCTCGTCAAACCGTTTCGTTTAGTTTCGATAAGTTTACGTTTGTTCATTTTGGGTTACAACATTCAAATGCATTTAAGCGAACATTTTCGTCTTCACTCGTTACGGAGCAAATCGTCTATTTTGGTTAGGCCTTAAGATGGAAAACGTTAGCAAGTTTCAATATCAATACTTAAATCAGTATCAATGCTTAAAAGAAGTAAGAAGTAAGAATTTATCCATTTTTTATATTTTATTTTCTTTGCACAGCATTTGTTTGGTTTGACACTGAACTATCTCTCGTTGTTAAGATGTTTTCTGGCATTAACAAAATAGTAAAGAAAGGAGCTTTTAAATTATCACCAGAATACGAAACCTTAACAATTTGTTAATATTAACTATTTTGTTAATGTGGTGAGCTTTGTTAAGCTGTCAGAATAGGGCTGTTAGGATAACTGAAAGCCCCACTCTAGCAGAAATTAATTAATACTTTTTTGTTCGTTTAAGGAACGTGGTATATAAAGATTTTTTTTTTTCCTAAATTATTATTTTTTTCTTAATATAGTGTATATTAAATTTGCTCGATTCTAGCAAAATAATGCATGAATTGAGAAATTTACACTTGAGTGTAAATTGGTAGCCTATTTGCTTGAATTTACACTTGAATTTGCAGAATTTGTTTTTTATCAAAAATTATATTCGTTAATATTTTTATTTTATTTAAACATTAGAAACAATTATTGTTTTAAATAATGTTGAAAAAAAAAACCAATTCATATAATGTAAATAAAAAAATGATTTAAAATTTACATGATTTTAAAGTTTAAACCAGGTCCTTAGTTCTTACATTTGAAATTTCCTCTGTAATTTGTGTCGCTTTCATTTTGCCACATTTCAAACGTTTGACCACTTCTGAATCCGATCAAAATTCAGCTAAGAGATCAGGAAGACATCCATTAGCAGGAAGTGTACGTTGTGTGCTATCAAGAACATGACCATCGTTAATTCTGCGCTTTTCACCATAAAAAAATAAGTATATATGGCTTTTTCTGGATTCCACGTTTTGTACATGTGCAGAATATTTAGCGTGTCTATAAAGGTGTGACAAAATATTGACAGTACTCTTGTTGCACGCTTTGCAAAATTCCGTACCATTTTTATTTTCCAGCCACTCCACTCTAAACTTCCTGTAGTTCGCACAGAGTGTTTATTTGAATCGAAAAAAATGGAGTTAGAGTAGTGAATGCACTAAAGGTATGAACTCAATTTGTTTTTGTTTTAACATATAAAGTGTTCGTTTTCTAAGTTTTTCTATTGAAAATACAAAAATTGTTTAAAATTATGTAAATGTAGCATTTTAAGAAGTTATGTAGCATTGTAGCTTTTCATTTTAAACGTAGCAAATTTGCTACAATTGTAGCAAAACGGCAACGCTGATGAGCTCATGTGCGTGATGCATAGCAATGAAGTAAAATGCGTGAGTATGTATCTTCAGAGAGCTCAATTAATAAAATGTTGATAAAGAAGCTGTCATCATCATATTTAATAATGTCTTGCAGCGTGTTTAAATTAAATTCATATAAAGTAATAAAGGTTAAATCACCTCTCTCCCTGCCTTGAAGGCAAATATAAAATAAAAATTGACAAATACAAATTGAATAAAAAAATATAAATTAATTTTGCTATTCAGACCATTAACAGCCACAAAATGATAATTTTTTTGTTTGGTAGCTTGTACGGGACGGTAACTTACAATAGTTTGCGAGGAATTATAACAAGATTTGTATATCATTTATCCTTATATATTGAATGAATTAGTAAAAAAAACATTTGTGCATTTTTGGGCGAGAGGTCATTTCAAATTCATTCCTAAAAATTCATCATTTCAAATTCCGTGTTTAGCTTGAAACAAAAAAAGAGTTGGCTGTGCCGTGGACACACCCGTAGGTTTTGACGTGACGAAGTTTCTTGCTGTTTTTGTTAATGTTGATGTTGATGTTGATGTTGATGTTGAATTGATGTTGATGTTGATGTTGATGTTGATGTTGATGTTGATGTTGATGTTGATGTTGATGTTGATGTTGATGTTGGTGTTGACGTTGATGTTGATGTTGATGTTGATGTTGATGTTGATGTTGATGTTGAATTGATGTTGATGTTGATTTTGATGTTGATGTTGATGTTGATGTTGAATTGATGTTGATGTTGATGTTGGTGTTGATGTTGATGTTGATGTTGATGTTGATGTTGATGTTGATGTTGATGTTGATGTTGATGTTGATGTTGATGTTGATGTTGATGTTGATGTTGATGTTGAATTGATGTTGGTGTTGATGTTGATGTTGATGTTGATGTTGATGTTGATGTTGATGTTGATGTTGATGTTGATGTTGATGTTGATGTTGATGTTGATGTTGATGTTGATGTTGATGTTGATGTTGATGTTGAATTGATGTTGATGTTGATTTTGATGTTGATGTTGATGTTGATGTTGGTGTTGATGTTGATGTTGATGTTGATGTTGATGTTGATGTTGATGTTGATGTGGATGTTGATGTTGATGTTGATGTTGATTTTGATGTTGATGTTGATGTTGATGTTGATTTTGATGTTGATGTTGATGTTGATGTTGATTTTGATGTTGATGTTGATGTTGATGTTGATGTTGATGTTGATGTTGATGTTGAATTGATGTTGATGTTGATTTTGATGTTGATGTTGATGTTGATGTTGATGTTGATGTTGATGTTGATGTTGATATTGATGTTGATATTGATGTTGATGTTGATGTTGATGTTGATGTTGATGTTGATGTTGATGTTGATGTTGATGTTGATGTTGATGTTGATGTTGATGTTGATGTTGATGTTGATGTTGATGTTGATGTTGATGTTGATGTTGATGTTGATGTTGATGTTGATGTTGATGTTGATGTTGATGTTGATGTTGAATTGATGTTGATGTTGATGTTGATGTTGATGTTGGTGTTGATGTTGATGTTGATGTTGATGTTGATGTTGATGTTGATGTTGATGTTGATGTTGAATTGATGTTGATGTTGATTTTGATGTTGATGTTGATGTTGATGTTGATGTTGATGTTGATGTTGATATTGATATGTTGATGTTGATGTTGATGTTGATGTTGATGTTGATGTTGATGTTGATGTTGATGTTGATGTTGATGTTGATGTTGATGTTGATGTTGATGTTGATGTTGATGTTGATGTTGATGTTGATGTTGATGTTGATGTTGATGTTGATGTTGATGTTGATGTTGATGTTGATGTTGATGTTGATGTTGATGTTGATGTTGATGTTGATGTTGATGTTGATGTTGATGTTGATGTTGATGTTGATGTTGATGTTGATGTTGATGTTGATGTTGATGTTGATGTTGATGTTGATGTTGATGTTGATGTTGATGTTGATGTTGATGTTGATGTTGATGTTGATGTTGATGTTGATGTTGATGTTGATGTTGATGTTGATGTTGATGTTGAATTGATGTTGATGTTGATTTTGATGTTGATGTTGATGTTGATGTTGGTGTTGATGTTGATGTTGATGTTGATGTTGATGTTGATGTTGATGTGGATGTTGATGTTGATGTTGATGTTGATTTTGATGTTGATGTTGATGTTGATTTTGATGTTGATGTTGATGTTGATGTTGATGTTGATGTTGATGTTGATGCTGATGTTGATGTTTATGTTGATGTTGATGTTGATGTTGATGTTGATGTTGATGTTGATGTTGATATTGATGTTGATGTTGATGTTGATGTTGATGTTGATGTTGATGTTGATGTTGATGTTGATGTTGATGTTGATGTTGATGTTGATGTTGATGTTGATGTTGATGTTGATGTTGATGATGATGTTGATGTTGATGTTGATGTTGATGTTGATGTTGATGTTGGTGTTGGTGTTGGTGTTGGTGTTGGTGTTGGTGTTGGAGTTGTTGTTGGATTTGGAGTTGGTGCTTTTTGGTTAGTTTTTTTTTGCTTCCCCATTGGTTGTGCTCTAATTTCAATTAATCCAGCAAAAGTGATGCATATGCGTCACATTAGGCGGTTCCCTGAGGGTTTTTGACACGCCGTCAAATTTTTTTTTTATTTTTGTCATATGCCCGAATACCTCACCTTTGTTTTCGTTCCTTAAAATTTACCGTTGTAACAGTAGTCATAGAGTTAAAAATCCATGCAACGTTTTTTCATGGCTGTAGCATTTTTACTGCATTATGTGATTGCATCCCTGAAATCATGACAACAAAATTTTTTTTGTAATTTAGTTGTGAAGCGTAATAACACATCCCTGCTGTCATAAAACAAAATTTACTGTAGCACTCCTCCTGAGTGAGTATAATTCCATGCAACGATATTACATTTCTGTTACATAAGCTGCTATATTCACGACCTGACGACGCCGGAATTTGTCGTAAAGCCATGTATAAAAACTTTATTTTCCTTTTTAAACTTTTATCGTAGGTTATATACTCATTGAGTAAAAATTCAATGCAACGCCGCTGCATGAATGTGTCGTTCTCGATCTTTGAGCGGCTCTCTCAGCGTCCCCATGATGTCAGAAATTTTTTTGTCTAATTTTGTTGTGAGAGCTTCCAGTAGGTCTTTATTGGCGTATCGTATTTTTAATCCTACCACTAATACTCAGCGAGTAATAATTCCATGTAACAAATTTTCAGTTGCGTTGCTTACGTAGCTCCCACTACGTCCCTATGCCGTATTAAATTTTTTTTTGTTTTTTTAATATAGTCAAAGAATTATCCTTTATGGTCATACTATTTTTTTAATCATAGCTCTTATACCCAGCGAGTAACAATTCAATGAAACGCAGATGAATTTTTAAAAAAATCATTTTTCAACTTTTTTGGAAACTAGAGCAGTACAACGTAACTTCGTCAAATCAAAAAAGCGCTACTATGTTATCTTGAAAACAACAACAAGCACAAAAACAAAAAATAAATGCGTATCTGTTGGTGTCAGTTGGCGTAACTGTCATTTGCAATGTTGACAAAAAACACGGACATTCACTTTGAAGTGACAACGAACAGAACATGAGTGGCAAATGAATTAGAAAAGAAAAAATTCCTAAAATACTAGAAAAACTCGTAAAAAGAATAACAACATTTCAAATAACTACGGCACACGCAGGGGAAGAAATATTTAAATTAAGACACTTACGATAACTATGGATATCTTTATGCAAAATGACAAATACAAAGTGATATAAAAATTTTAGCAAAAACATGTTTGAATAAATTAGACAAAAATATTTGTGCAAAATTCAAAAACAAAACAAAAAATAAATCTTACAGATATAATTAAAACAAACAAACGATAAAAGTTTGACTTTATAAATAAAATTATTGATGACAGATTTTTTGTTGACACGGTATAGTGAGTCAAAAAACCACTTAACTGTGCAATATTATGACAAATTAACTGGAGTTTTTTTCCTACATATGGGCAGAGTTTAGTTGACTCTCAAGAGACCAAGAAAAATAAAATGTTTCTGAGGATATCCATATGGAGTGAATTCTTAAGAAACGTCAAAGGAATTTCCGAAATTTCGCAAAGTAGCTAAAAATAAAAGAAGTTTTGGTCAAAAGCAGCTAAGCGTCAATAAAAAATTCATTGAAAACAGCAAAAATACAGAAAATAAACAAAACCTTGGAAGTGTGAAGAAAAACCACAAAATTAAACAGAAAAAATTGTTGTAAGATACATAAGATGCACATGATAAATATTTAAACATATGCGTATCTGAGAGATTTCCACGAAGCTTTCTGATGTTGAAATACGAAGGCAAACAGTTGGGAAAGTAAGAGCGTCATATGCATGACAAACGAAACAAAAAAAAAAAACCAACATTAAAAAGATGACTAATTTAGGCCAACTGAAGGACGGTGGGGTAGGAGGGTTTGCATCTCAGTTGCGAGCTAAACAAAGCTTGATTTACACCAACAGCTACAACAACAAAACAACAACAGCAAAACGATCAATGCGACACCTGATTGGCACCAACTGCTCGGGAGCGTCACCTGAACAAAAACAGCACCGGCTACAACTAACTAAATCACAGTCAGATACAGATACTTTGCTATAGATATAATTTGTTAATTTAAGAAAAAAAAAAAATCGTCTTGCATTTTTCAGCAACTAGCTATCTTCACTTAATTTTATTTGGATTCAGCTGGTTGCAGCACCTTTTTTGTAGATCTTTTGGAACGATTCTATTGAGCGATTGATTGACTGCTCGTTATCTTGATCGCTTGATTAGCTTAAGTGTTTTTTTTTTCCTTACTACGATCAGCTTAAACGTTTAACTTGTTAACTAGTTTGAGCTTTACTTTGATTTGTCCAACTAGTAGTTGTTGTTGCTGAAGTTGTTTTTTTGGTGCCATCTAGTGTGACTCGCATTCCATGCGTCAAGTTTGGGTTAGACGCCGTTTAGCGTTTTCAGTGTCAATCGCTCGAAAATAGCGCCTTACTTTTTGTAGCTCTTAATAAAGAGGTTTTTTATTATGTTTTGCTTCTTTTTTCCTTTGACTCATCTGTTGGATTAATCACCATTAAGTAAACGATTGTTTTGTTGTCGTTGTTATTGTTGTTGTTGTTGTTTGTCATTTGTATTGTTCTTTTTTTTTCTTTGTTTTGTGGCAATCATATAATAAAGGCGAAGTATCTGAAACAGGGTTTATTTACGACTCGAAAGAAGTGCATTTAATACAGTGACAGAAATGAAAACGATGAACGTTTATAACAAAAAATACCCGCCAGCTAAGAGCTAAGAATAAACACGATAAAGTTTGATATAATTTTGAGCTTGACTCCCGGCTATCGATTGCAATGGGCAGTTCTGCCGTTTTTGGGCGGAAGTATTCGATACTGCATCGACCTTCTACGTTAAACCAGCTAATTTGACACAAAAATTTCCCAGCATATGTAAAATGAACGTGGGAACCAAAAATTACCTTGTTATGATATACAAGGTGGGGCAAAAGTAATCACCCAATGTTCTTTTGCTAATATTTTTTTTTAATGAAAAACTTTGTTTTTGCTTGTAAAATTTGTTTATTTATTTAATCCATTAGAATTTATTCCATGAAGTTGAGAAAATTATATCGGCCAAGTGGCCGCCGCCAGAGTAGATAACCATACGGGCTCGTTTTATGGTATTTTCCATCACTCTTGCCAGAACTTCGGGCGACAAGTTCTCGCATTCTTGGCGAATATTCTCCTTAAGAGCTTGAAGAGTGTGAAGGTTGTTGACGTACAGCCGCGACTTCAGAAAACCCCATAAAAAGAAATCTGGAGCGATTAAATCGGGTAAACTGGCCGGCCAGTGCAAATGATCAAAACGAGAGATTAAGCGACGCGGAAATGGTTCCTAGAGAATCGATATTCTGTGGTTCGAACAGTGTGCGCCGTTGCGCCGTCCTGTTGGAACCACATATTCTACAGAAAATCCGAATGTGTTTAACGTAGACACCTGCCTTGACGGCTTAGTTGTACGCGCCCCTTTGAGTATTCAAAAGTACCAAATTAGCTCCATGTTGTGATGACATTTCGCAACCCATGGTTTGGGTGGAGACCTATCTAACATCTCTTCCGTACTAAGGGGTACAGCACCCGAGTTGAGAATGCAACTCCACACTGAGCAAGATTGCTCTACCCGCGATATAGGTAGTAAACCACAGCCATCACGGTTCTCCCCGAAGGGCCATACTCAATCAGTCGGTCTGACATAAGTCAAGGGCCACCTACTGCCCGTGGTACCAGTTTTTAAGTCTTTGGTCGGACTTCGTAGCAAGCTACTGCCAGTTGAACTCATCACCTCTCCGGACTGGTGGCCATTTAAAAATGTTCCTCAGAACAACTCCTCAAATGATCCAACTATTTGGATCCACAGACTATCTTACAGATGAATGACTGCAGGAATCATTCACCTTTTACGGCGTCTAGTAAACACCTGACATGCGAACTCGTTCAACTTGGCAATTTGCTCACTAGATGCAAGCGCATTACTCACATCGAACTCTTCATTTTCTACAATGACAAGCCATGGGCATAGGCTCTCAAATCTCGAATGTCTTCATAAAGAGGACATTCGCACAAGACATGTGACCAATCTTCAAAGATTGCTCCGCAATCACAACCTTCAGTCGTGCTGAGATTTCTCTTACGCAAGAATGCGTTCAGAGAACCATGACCAGTTAAAAGGAAGCTCAGACTCAGAGAAAATCCAAACTCCGGGCGACCTTCAACGAACGCCACGTCATGTATCAACTGGTAGGTAATTCTACCATTCTGACTTTGGTTCAATCTAGATTGCCACCTAGATTGTACGCGCTCTTTTAGCATAGCCTTCCACTCTGTGGTACTCATATCCTTAACTAACACGTCCGAAGTCCAATCAGTCACTGCTAGGGGAAGACCCCTCCGAATCCGGTATGCAATGCTAGTTTGCATTACCACCAGATCCAGAGGAAGTGCCCCCATCAGCACCATCAAGGCATCCCTAGAGACCGTACTGCACACCGGCAGACACCCAAGATTACTCTCTGGCAAGAGAATACTCTCTGTCAAGAGAGAATCTTCCAGTAGCCTACAGCAGAACTGACCACCTCGCCCCATACAACTGAGCCATAAGTTGCACAAGTAACAAATAGCCCATCATACATGAGGCGAACAGGCCTCCTACTGAGTCTCCAGTCACTCCTAAGAAGTCTACGCACTCGCCCTACTACTGTCAACAGAAGCTTTCTCAACTTAACTAGGTGCACCAAAAAGTTCATCCTCTCTTTCATCCAAATTCCCAGGTATTTGACCTCTGTCCTGAGACCTACTCCCTCCAAGCTGACAAAGGGAGGTTGACCACGAGATAATATGCCTTTAAGCAGCATCATCACGGACTGTCCCTCGCCACGCTAACACCTACACGTGAACCCCATGCATACACTTTAGCCATAACCTCACTTGTCCTGGCTTCAAATTTAGCACGAGACTGTCCTTCAACCAGAACAAGTAGATCATCAGCATATGCACAGCACTTAGATATTTTACAGTCCCAATTCATCCAATTGAGGAAGAAAAAAATTGGTAAACATGGCTCTGTAGTGCACGCCGTCCACAGTCACCGTTTGGCCAGCGGCGTTCTCAAAAAAAAAAGTGACCCGATGACTTCTCCAACCGGGTATAATGGTCGTGGGTGATACACGGAATTTCGATGCCCCAAAAACGATTCACGTATTTTGTTTATTCACGTAATCGCAAAAATGGAAATGAGCCTCATCGCTCATGATAATTTTCGATGGAAATCGTCCACCTCTTCGTTGAGATTCAGGATGGCTTGAGCGTAGGTTACACGCGGTTGGCGGTCAACAGTTAACAGCTAATGCACTGTCTGCACTTTGTATGGGAACATCTTCAAATCTTTCACCAAAATTTTGCGTAGGGACCGCCGGCTAATATCCATTTGCGTGACACGTCGTCTGGTCGATGTTCCGGGCTCTTCTTCGACATCTTGGGTAACAGCACCGATATTCCCAGCAAAACGGCTGCTCCGAAGCCAGCCAGCCTTGGGAAGATCTCGTGTTGTCAGGGCTCTTATTCGACATCTTGGGTAAGAGCAGCAATATTCTCAGCAGAATGACTGCTCCGGGGCCGGCCAGCCTTGGAAATATCTCGTGTTGTCCCAGTCTCTTCAAGGCGAGTGGCTAAACGCCGCAGTGTTTGTCCAGTTGGTGTCGGATGGCTAGAAAATCTGCGACGAAATTCACGCTGCGGCAACACAACCGACAAATTGTTGCGCAAAAAAATGGAAACAATTATTCCGCGTTCTTGCGGAGTAAGTCGATTCATGGCTTGTTGATTTGTATTCTGCGTTTGCTTACTTAACAAATGTCAAAATCGAATTGATATTATGCGCCATTTGCCCAAGTTCTAGGGTGTTCCAATAGTGTGATTACTTTAACCCCACCTTGTATTTTATTGTGCATCGGATACTTTACCCACACACTCATTTCTTTTTTATTGAACATTTTAAAAATTAATTAAAAACTAAATTAATTAATTTCTCTACATTTGAACATTTTAAAAATTAATTATAAACTAGAGAAATTTATGACTTTTAATAAAATACGCCTTCCTTTTTCGTTATTTGTCATTAGGTTTTTTATGAGTCTTTAAGTACTGAAGGTGTTTTTTTTGTTTTTTTTTTTGAGAAATAGAAAATTACTCATTGATTAAATAACTTGTATTGCCTAAATTCTTGACAACTTCTTACAAAATTTTTTTTGTGTTAGTTGTCAAATAAAATAGTTTTGTTTGTTTTTGTTTTTTTCATTTACTGTTCAAATAAAATTCACTTTTATTTACCCTCAGTCAGTCACTCTCCATTTCAATGTTGTCTGAGCTAATATTTGCGAACTTTTGTTCCCGCTTCTTAAAAAATTTGCGTTTTTTGCGTATGCTTCTGTGTGAATTTTTTGGATTCTATTTCATCACATTGAACAGAAAATATCGAAAAAGTTGACAGTTGGCACTGTATAATGTAAGATTCACTGCGAAGTTAAGTGACCTTCAGCACAAAATGCTTTCCGGCAAAGTCGATATACATACATACGTATGTTATATGAAGTAATATCTAAAGTACAGGCTGCTACTTATTGGAATTTGACAGAGACAATGTCATTCCAATCCATGATACAATTATAAGGTAGGCCCAGGAAAAACACACTCTCTATGACTACAAATCAACAACAAAACAATAACAAAGGCGTAGGTATAATGTCAAAATACAATACAAAGCGATGCGAATAAATTGGTTACTGAACAATCGAACTAAGAAGTCGAATGAAAATTATATAAAAAGTTCACTTTTATTTGCTTCGTTGAAAGCTGACATACAATTCATTTTATATTATATCTTAAAACACAACTCATTTTGTTAAATTTTTGGGGTTTTTGGTTACTTTTCTTAAATTATTCCACATAAAATCTGGGTACTCAATACCCAATACCCATATTCATACTGTTAAAAGTAAATTATAAGTCCCTATCGCTGAACGAATAAACGTCAATTGTTAAAAATGACATTATACCTACGCCGATGTTTTGATTTTCTTTGCTTTGCTTTGCTTTTTCGTTTTTTTTGTCTCCGAATTGGGCCTACCTTATAATTGTATCATGATTCCAATCAAACTAATGCTTCCATTGGAAAATTTGACATTCTTTAGCTTACGTACGTACATAATTTTGATGTAAGTTTTGTTTTCCATTCGCTCAACATGACCTAGCCAACGGAGCCACTCGATTTTAATGCGATTAACTATGTCGATGTCAGCGTACAGGTCATACAGCTTGTAGTTCCATCGAATTTGGTACTCGCCGCAGACGCAGATTGGACCGAAGATCTTTAGAAGGCTCTTTCTCTCGAAGGCTCCCAAAGTCTTTCCATCAGAACTGCTCAACGTCCAAGTTTATGCTGCATATAGTAGGACGGGCATGATTAGTGACTTATAGAGTGTGAGTTTTTATAGTCGAGAGAGGGCTCTGCTCTCTATGATATCCATATCATCAGCATAGGCCAGCAGCATAATACTTTTGTAGAATATCGTACCACTACGTCTCAAATCAGCAGCTCGGATGATTTTCTCCATCATTAGGTTGAAGAAGTCGCGCGATAAGGAATCACCTTGTCTGAAACTTCGTTTGGTATCGAACGGAGGAGTGAAATCCTTCCCGATCTTAACTGTGCTGCTGGTGTTGCTCAGTGTCATTCTGCAAAGACGGATGAGCTTTGCAGGAATAACAAATTCAGACATGGTGGAGTATAGATGATTCCTTATTGGACTGTCGAAGGTGGCTTTGTAATCGACAAAAATATGGTGTGTGTCGATTTATTTATTTGTCGTAGCGTAAATATCTGGTCTATGGTGAATTTTCCAGGTCTGAAGCTACACTTATAAGGTCCAATCAGCTGATTTATGATGGGCTTCAGTCTTTCACATAATACGCTCGACAGGACCTTATATGTGATATTAAGAAGACTTATCCCTCGGTAGTTGGCGCAAATGGTAGGATCGTCTTTTGTGAATTGGGCAGAGCACACTGAGGTTCCAATCGTGTGGAATGCATCCTTTCGACCATATCCTGCATAGAAGCTCATGAATGCAATTAAATAGAGCATCGCCTGCATTCCTCCATTCTTGAAGAGCTCAGCAGGTAAGCCATAGGCTCCTGCGGCTTTGTTGTTTTTAAGCCGAGCTATAGCTTTCAAGACTTCACTATGGTCGGGCAGCGGAACTTCAACGCTGTCGTCCCCAATAGGGGTTTCTGGGATATCATCTCTATTGGTGAGATTGTTGTCGTAGTCGCCATTCAGAAGCCTAGAGAAGTGTTCCCTCAACATCATCAGTGCACTCTTGATATTTGTCACTAGATTCTCATTTTCATCCTTGCAGGAAGAGGCCCCGGTGTTGAAACCATCGGCCAGGCGTCTTATTTTTTCGAAAATTTTTGGACCTCATTCCTGTCACTATGCATCTCAATTTTCTCGCACTCACGATTTTCCGCTTCTCTTTTTTCCTTCGCCTGAATATGCGTCTCTCTTCCCTCCTCTTCTGTTTGTATCGCTCCTTAGCAGCATGCGTTACAATCGACTGCAGGGTGGCTTTGTAGGCGTCGTATTTTTCTGCAGTAGCGTCGCGACACTGCTGGTCGTGACTCTGGTTTCGGCGAGGGCGTTGATAGCCAATCACCTCTTCGGCAGCCATACGCAAAGAGTTGGAAATGTGAGTCCACTGCGCGCATATATTGTCGAGTGCGCAAGTAAGAGTCGAGTAGCGAAGTCTTCGGCTGTTCGTTTTGATTGCAGCTTTTCGAGGTCTAGCTTTCTCTGTACTGGATTGCGCGCAGACGTGTACGGATCTTGTCTGCGACAAGGTAATTATCCGAGTCTATATTGGCACCACGGATCGTGCGTACATCCAAAACACTGAAAGAGTGCCTCCTGTCAATCAAAACGCGATAAATTTGGTTGCGCGTCTTTTGATCAGGGGACAGCCAAGTGGCTTTATGGATATTGAGATGCTTGAATGAAAGTGCTACTAACGACTATGTTTTGGGCTGCGGCAAAGTCAATCGGCCTCATTCCGTTATCGGAGGTATTGTCATGGAGGCTGAACTTTCCATTTGTTGGACCGAAGATATTTTCTTTTCCCACCTTGGCGTTGGAGTCGCCAAGCACGATTTTTATGTCGTGGCGGGGGCTAAGCTCATAGACCTCTTCAAGGCGCTCGTAGAAGCTGTTTTTGGCCTCATCCTCCTTGACTCATGTTGGAGCGTGCGCACATTTCAGGCATATGTTGAAGAATTTTGCCTTGAAACGGATTATGGCAAAAATTTGGAATTAACACGTGAACAGTTTCGTGCAATTATTTTAAACAACTTTTTGAAGAGAATTATCTCGACAAGAACGCTTCGATGAACTCAATTTGACTTTTGGTGATGAAGCACCGTCAAAAACCTCTGTTTATCGGTGGCACACAGTATTCAAGCGTAGCCATACAACGAATTTCGTAAAGGGCGTCCAAAATCTGTTGGAATTATTTATATATAAATTTATTTATAATATACCAAAAGATGTAAATAATAATTATTTTTAAGATCTTTAAACCAAAAAATGGTTTAAAGACCATGCAAATGGACCATGCTTTTGGTCAAAAAATTGTCATACCGTTTTTCTTAAGACGCCCTTAGAATCCTCTCACATTGTAGAACCTGATTTTTTATAAACTTTAAAAATTTCCACTTTTAAAATTGTGAAAAGAAACCAATTATTTTTGCTTCTAATTTTTTTAAGGCAAAAATAAAAATCAATAATATTTCAATATTATAATAATATTTCAAACTTATCCGTTCGATTTATGTACATAACTTTCAGTGCATACTTTCAGGCTGAACATTTTAAAAAAGCACTGCAATAGCAAGAAATAATAGCTGCGTTCGATTCGCCAGTGCTCAACTCAACTACGAAGAAAACGGCTACTCACTTGGCTGTTACTTACTGCATAGTTGGCAACACTTTTGTTTTTACAGATCACATAAAGTCGCCAATAAATTAATTTTGTTTTTATACTCACATTACATTTTGACAGAATCTATTACTTTTTTCTTATTCCGTACACAAACCAACTAAAAACTAAGAAACTGGCAACGCAACTTTACTCAACTCAACTGATAATTGACCTACTCTATACTCAACTAGCTGTAGACTTTGTTGTTGTTTTCCCATACAAATTTTGTAATAAGCGACATGAATTGAGTATAGGCTGGCGAATCGAACGCAGCTATTATTACTAATAATAAAATTAATAAAAATTAAAAAAATATTTTTCTTGAAAGTAGTCTCCATTGCAAGCAATACACATATTCCAACTTTTCCGTCAATCTTTTTTTAAACACTTTTCATAGGCTGATTGCCTTCTGCTCCTTCTTAGAAATCTTCTTTACCGTCTCAATTGTCTCAAAACACTTTCCGCGAAGTGAGTCGTGGGAATAGGAAAAAGTCCAAGGAGCCATGTAGGGTGAATACGGAGGTTGCAGAACGGTATGAACGTTGTTTTTCTCAAATAGTCGCGCACAAGATGTTAGGTGTGAGCCGGTGTAGAATTGGAAAGAGTTGTGGAGAAATAAATAACTTGTAATTTCTCCACAATTCTTTCAACGCTTCCGCACATGAACTTTTAACTCTTCCTCACATGATACTCGTATTGTATATTGTTAGAAACACAAATTTTCAGAATAACTCTTTGCTCACCTAAATACGACATTGCAAAATACGCAGAACACAACAAACATTGATTTGTTTACAAAGCTACCACGTGCAAACTGCCGACAAAAGGTACTTAAACCGATATTTGAGCACCAGATGTACCAACTCAAAAGAAGAAAAAAATCTTACAATATTTCACGCGCTGTTTGTTTGAATGGGAAATTCTGGGTATTTTTGATCAGAAGGTATATTGGGCAGGCCGACAAAAGCATCACCAGGATAATTTAAACTTGAATAAATTTTTACTCGAATAAAATTTCAAGGAATATTTTTCAAACTAAAATTTAGACCATCATTTTTGATATTGTTAAAGCAAGGAAAATATTCTTATATCCAGAAAATTATCTTGTTCTAGCAAGAAAACTGTTCTATTTTCTAGTTAATGTTTTCTCATACATGGAAAGTTATATTTTCATTCATCAAAAATCATTTTACTAACCCTTCTCTTGTATATTTATACTCATTAAAAAATATTTCCTTGAATCTTGTTTACTTGAAAATTTTTTCCATTCATAAAAAAAGTGAACGTACCCAGCAAAGTCTTTTTTGTAAACAAATTCGTTTATTTGAATAAAAAAAACTATTCCTTTTTTCTTTAAAATTATATTTTATGGTAGGAGGAGGGTTTAATTTCGAAAATATTTAACCAAATCAAGCACCCTATGGTGGGGTAGAGTTAACTTCGAAAACGTCCTTGGCGCAATTAAGCAGGTACATTTTACATGAATATTTGGGAATGAAAAAGTTAAACGCGCGATGGGTGCGGCAATTGGTCACACTGCCGCTGCGCTTTTGGTCGAGTATCTACATACGGGCTGAAAGCAGAGAACGCAAATAAATTAACGATATCCGAACCGATCTCTCAGAGGGTGATACAAAAACGTTATTTTTCATTCGTTTCGTTCGTGAGGGCTAACGAAACACGAAACTTTTCAGTGGAAGAGAGAACAAACGTAATTTTTATAATTTTTGCTAACGTGTCAGTATAGAAAACGAAACCAAATCAAACGTTTCATTAATG
Source organism: Pherbina coryleti (assembly GCA_943735915.1). Lineage (NCBI taxonomy): Eukaryota > Metazoa > Arthropoda > Insecta > Diptera > Sciomyzidae > Pherbina > Pherbina coryleti. Next base: position 61,717,672 of record OX030948.1, read on the forward strand.
ATCATTGGTATGCAAAAGGCATTGAACTCAAACTTGTGGAAAGAGTCAGCATGCGAATGATGCTTGCCTCTTCTATCGCGTTGATTTCGAATCTGATGTCAGAATTTTAAAATTCAAGATGGCTGATAGGGTTGCCACCTAATTTTTTTTTATTTTTACGAATTCAATGCTGGGGTGAACATTAGGTTAAAATGGGTCGCTGAATAGGAATCCGTTGTCAGAATTTCAAAATTGTTGTTATCCGACGATTGTTTAACGGATCGTTGTTTCGGTTTCATTTGTGTCTGTTCGTCGCTCAATCGTTTTGTTTTGTTAATGGTTTCGCTAGTGACAGAAAACGAAAAACAAAACAGACGCCCAATCGTTCTTTTGTTGTTAGAATCGTTTTTGGTTCGTTCGCTTGAAAGATCCGAACGTAACAAAATAGAACGATTCGTTTTTGTTTACTTGCGTTCTCTGGCTGAAAGGGGTTTACCTTCCCCCCTCCCCCGTGGAGAATTTTTTTTTATGAGATCAAATTAAAAAAAGCCCTAAAAGCCTTAAAGAAGACTATGTTGAGAAATAAATTTTTTTTGCCGAAAAAAAATACCTTTTATGCAAAAAGTCCAAGACTTATCAAACTGCCCTCGTATAGCTTTTGATGAAACTTGGGCACACCTTATGCTCCTGAAAACAAACAACAATGTTAAACAATGGTTTAAAGCAGGAGAGCCAACAACAATGAAGGTAAAAATAATTTTATTTGTAAACAATATTATGGCGACTGTTTTTTGAGATTCAAAAGGAATTATCTTTATTTATTACCCTGAGAAGGGCAGAGCCATCAATGTTGACAACTACGTAGAATTTTTACAATGTTTGAGTGACAAAGTGATGAAAAAACGACCTCATCTGCTAAACAAAAAAAAATGTTCTTATTTCACCATGACAAATCACCTTTAGTCAACAGTTGTTTCCATGGCTAAACTAAACGAACCGAAGTTCAAATCGTCCTTCCATCCACCGTATTTACCAGATTCAGCCTCAAGCTCCTGTTATCTGTTTCCTAATCACGCTCGGAGGTAAAAGACTTGTGTGCAATGAGGTAGTCATCAAAGCCGTCAATGTGTATTTTAAGTAGCTTGACAGTCGCACATTCAAAATTATATGACTGCGTTAGAGCATCGTTCTGAAAAATGTATTGGTCTTGACAGGGGCGTTTCTAGGCATTTTGGAAGTACAGGCAAGTTATGTCTTTGGCGCCCCTATCATTTATGTACTTAATTTTCAAAGAACTAATCGGGAAAATCCAAATATATTTTTAAATAATTTCAAACATATTTTGTATGAAATCACTTTAAATAAATGGCTTTAAATAGTATGTTATCAATTTTTTTTAAATATATTAAGTTTAAAATAAATAACAGACACAAATTTTCTAAGAATTTTATAAAATAAATATTCAATTGATGACAAAAAACATTAAAAATTAAATCATAAAATATAAGATGGAACAAACAAAAAATTTTGTTTTTCTTTTCTCGTTTTGGGCCCCATCCAATTTAATTTTTCTTTTTTCACTCATCACTGCATTTAATTCAAAAGAATAATTGCTACGAACGCCTTTACCGATAAGAGTTCTGCTAAAGAACTTTTCCCATAATAAAATTACACGGCAAAAAATTAAAGAAAAAATTTAATAATATTCACTGTCAAAATTGGAGTAGTTAAGAAGGGTTGTTTGAATTGAATTAGTCAAAGAAATAAAATTTAATGAAATATTTAATCTTAATATTTGTATACGGCCTTTTCATTATTTATATTGAAAACAAATTTTTCGAGCTCTAGGCCAAGCATGTTGACAACAAGACAACATGAAGAACAAAGAAGGCAACAACCAACAACAACAACACCGGCTCTGTATAGAGCAAATCACACAGCTTGAATATACAGACTGTTTCATTGGCCGCTACACCAACTCATCAGTAGCCTTTGTATGACTTTACACTGTGATCCACTCAAGCATACTTAGGTACTTGTACTTTTTGGTACAGTATGCATAAAAAAAACTTTTTAACAAAAAAAAAAAAACCGACCTCAAAATCACTACAAAGTAAAAAATAATTTTAAATAACTTTTCCCATTCATTTCTTGGTCATATTTTAAAAGCTATTTATATGTATTATAATGTTGGAAATTTTATCATTTTCATTTTTTCTATTTTGTTTTATTATCACCAATATATTAATTGCTTTATGTACATAAAAGCTTTAAAGTCGGCGCTTATCTTACTATGTCGAAATCTTTTTTTTTTAATTTTTTCTTATTTGTTTTATCATAAAAATATAATTATCTTTATGAATATAAAAGCTTCTTAGCGATTTTTTTTCTTTCAGTTGGCAATTTTTGAGTACGCTGAATGTAGCCAATGTGTTCCATGCATTATTTGTGCAGCTGTTACACACTATGTCATATTCAATATGAGCTTTACAAGCTCACCCAAACCAGTTTAGTGAGAAATTTAATGTGTACAAAGCTTTTAAAATTACTACAGTGTCACCAAGGCACCAAATAGTGCACGGATGGTAAAAGATCATGATTGTGTGTCAAAGATGAGCGCCGACTTCAAAGCTTTTATGTTCATAAAGCAATTAATATATTGATGATAATAAAACAAAATAAAAAAAATGAAAATGATAAGATTTCCAATATTATAATACATATAAATAGCTTTTAAAATATGACCAAGAAATGAATGGGAAAAGTTATTTAAAATTATTTTTTACTTTGTAGTGATTTTGAGGTCGGTTTTTTTTTTTGTTAAAAAGTTTTTATTTCTTCCTTTTTAGAGAATATGAAATATTTTATGTAATAGTATTCTTGAGGAAAATTTCAAATCTGAAACTTTGTTCTTAAAAAATTTGTTTTGTTAATTCCTGAAAGTTTGTTGGGTATTCTTCATTTCTGCTTCTTTGAAATTTTTAGTGCCACGCCCTTTATCTAAACCCGCCCACTTTATTTACCGTACCTTATAATGATTCTACCTAGCCCTTTGCCAAATTTCAGTTTCCAAGTATCAATATTAACCGTAATATAGTACTTTCCTTAAAGTGCCACACCCTGTGTACAATCTCGCTCACTTTTTTAATGATCCTACCTACCCACCTACCTGCATACCAAATATTAGTACGCTAGTGTCAATATTAACTAATATATAGTATTTTTATAATTTTAACACGCCCCTTTGTCGAATAACGCCCACTTTTTTGGCCGTAATTTGTAGTAACTGTACCTACCCATGTACTAAATTTCAGCACCCTAGTGTCAATATTATTCGATATATGGTATGTTTCCAATATTGCCACACCCATTTGTCGAATAACGCCTACTTTCTTTACAGTAATTTTTAAAAATTGTGTCTACCCCTGTACTATATTTCAGTACCCTAGTGTCAATACTGTTCGAGATACAGTGTTTTTTCAATATTGCCACACCCCTTTGTCAAATAACGCCCACTTTATTGACTGTAATTTGTAATAACTATGCCTACCCATGCACTAAATTTTAGCACCCTAGTGTCAATATTATTCTATATATATTGTGTTTGTAATATTACCACACCCCTTTGTCGAATAACGCCCACTTTCTTTACAGTAATTTTTAAAAATTGTGTCTACCCGTGTACTAAATTTCAGCACCCTAGTGTCAAATCTATTTGAGATACAGTGTTTTTTAATATGACCACACCCCTTTGTCAAATAACGCCCACTTTATTGACCGTAATTTGTAATAATACTGCCTACCCCAGTATTTTTAGTGTAAATTTCAGTACCCTAGTGTCAATATTAACTGAAATACAGTGTTTTTCTTATATTGACAAGCCCCTTTGTCGAACTTCGCCCACTTTTTTAAAAAAGGACCTCCGCGTTCATGGTATCTATCTGTTGACAAAAAATTACGGAAATCGGGCAAGAGCTGTAGGAGTTATCGATGTACATACATTTAAAAAAAAAAAAAAAAAAAAAAAGCGGACAAACCAACGAACTTGAGAACCTCCTCCTTTTTGAAGTCGGTTAAAAATAGATAAGAACTCAGTTACAAAAGTTCAAGCGTTCTCTGCTAAAAATAAATTCCGGGTAACTTTCTCGGCATATTGGCCGTATATGTAGAACCTAAGTAGCTTGAGTGGATCACAGTGTAAAGTCATACAAAGGCTACTGATGAGTTGGTGTAAAATAATAACATGTACGTTAGGGCGTATCTAAAAATTTAGATCGTATTCTAAGGGGTCTCAAAAGTTCCATCGGGTTGTCAAGATCACCCAAAAAAAAAAAAAAAATTTAGAAAAATAGAATCTAAACTTAAAGACAAAGACTTGAAGTTGTTTTTTGAGAAAAACAGTAAAAAATAAGGATCTAAAAATTCTTTGATTTTTGTAAAAACAAAACTACTGACATATGTCTTAAAGCAAAAGTAAGTATTGACTTAAACGCCGGATACAGACATTCAGCGCCAAACCATGACACTGCCACCGCCATGCTAGACTGTTGGTTTGAGGTTTTCTTTTTGCAGCTCTGTATTAGGTTTCCACCAAACATACGTCGCGACGTAGCGTCAGAGAGTTCAATTTGGATTCGTCCGCGAATATCACTATGGCACAGAAGTTGGAGTCCTTGCAAATGTGGTCCTTAGCAAGAGCAAGTCGGCTCTGTTGAATTTTCTTATTTATAAATGGCTTTTCACGAGCTACTCGACTATTGAACCCATGCTTGCAAAGCACACATCGGTTTCGGCACTACACGTCTTTCCCAATTCGTTGTAGACTTCAGTGGCCAGTTTTGGACCCGATAACTTTGGGTTGGTGTTTATTTTTCGGACGATATATCTCACGTTAGTACTGCTAAATATTTTGTTTGGTGCAGTTCTGTCTTTATCCAACACTCGGTTCTCGTGCACAAATCGTGAAATGATGTGCTGCACCCAGTGGCGTTCCTAGGCTTGGTGACACCTGGGGCAGATACTCATGGTGTCACCCCTATAAAAAATTTCTAAATGCAAAAAGAAACCAATGCTAGAGATTAAGTGTTTTTATTATTATCTTTATGTATTCCAAAAAAAAAAACAAACAACATATGACAAACATATAAAAGAGAAAACTTATTAACTTCGCAGTCTTAAAAACTGACGGAACAAAAACATTACATTTTCAGGTACATATTTGTATATGTAAGTATAAGGTTAAACAAAGAAATCTTATTAATGGCGTTGTCTTAAAAACTTACTTTTCTTACTTTAAGAGCTGCAAAATTTGAAATAACCTCATCGAAATCAATATAACCTGCAAGCTCGTTTTCAATGGATAAAATAGCAAGATCGGAAAGCCTTGCCTGTCCCATGGAAGAACTTAAATAAGTCTTAATTAATTTTAGCTATAAAAAACTCCTTCCGCATGAAGCTACTGATACACAAATTGTTAGAAATAATTTCAATGCGACAAAATGGGACACACATTTTTTAACGTAATGTATTTGTACCTTTTTCTTTCTGTTTGAGAAATTAAAAAAAATATCGAAATGGTGTCACCCCTAAAATGATGGTACCCGGGGTGGACCACTTGGGTTTTCCCCACTTACAGAGTGAAACAGTTACTTATCGCATATTTTCTTTCAAAAATTTCTTCGTGGATCTTGCATCAACAAATCTACATTTAAATTTTACCGTTACCCCATTAAGTGAAAAGATAGGGGAGTTTCAAAATATAACCTAGTAATAAATGATCTTCGACTGGGCCGAAGTTAAAATATCCCCACGTCCAAACCGAAATATATTCAAAGTCTTAAGCAGTCAAAAAATGTTTATTTGTAAAACATTGTCGTCATAGTTTCAACAGAAAATATTCGCTAGTGAAGTCACTTTGTATGGAAGGTGGGTGTGGTTTTCACTCGATTTGGATGAATTCCAAATGGATGAGTCATACACAGAGTACATGTTATATATCAAAGTTCACATGCAAAATTTCAAGTCCATATATTAATGTTTGTGGAATTTAATGAGATTTTACCTTGGTTTTCATCCGATTTGGTTGAATCTACCCAGAGTGTATATTAAACTAGCTGACCCGGCAAACGTTGTTTTGCCCAAACTTAATATTCGATGTTTCTACTTTTTCAATTGATGACGGTGTAGTTTTGAAAGACAAACACAATTACCAAATTTTAGTCTATTATGACCAAACCCGATTGAAATATAGTATTTTCATATATTTGTGGGTGGTAAAACATATTTTTAGTACAGTTTCCGACAGCAAGCAAACAAAATAAATTAGTATAATAATATAAAAATTTATTTTTAATACCAAATTTTCTATACCAATAATACCAGCAAAATCTTCTGATATATAGAGTTTTTATTAATTTGTAGGCAGTAAAAGGGGGGTGTGGTAACCAAGTTTTAGTACAGTTGCCGACAGTGAGCATAAAAACTAAACTCCAAAATTGTAGCCTAATACGGCGAAACCATCGGAAATATAGAATTTGTATTGATTTGGGGGCGGTAAAATGAGGTGTGGCAACCAATTTTTAGTACAGTTACCGACAGTGAGCATAAAAACTAAATTACGAAATTTTAGTCTAGTATCACCTAAACCTTCCGATATATAGAATTTTCATTAATTTGTGGGCGGTGAAAGGGGGTGTGGCAACCTATTTTTAGTACAGTTTCCGACAGCAATCAAACAAAATTAATTACCAAATTTAAGTATAATACCCCCAAAATCTTCCGATATATAGAATTTTTATTAATTTGTGGGCGGTAAATGGGAGGTGTGGCAACCCAATATTAGTAAAGTTTCCGACAGTGAGCATACAAACTAAATTACCAAATTGTAGTCTAATACGACCAAAATCGTCAGAAATATAGCATTTTTATTGATTTGTGGGCGGTAAAAGAGGGTGTGGCGATTTTTTTTTCTACATAGTGTCCTTCCTTGGGGCAATACAAATCCATCAATCTCAAAATTGTAAAAATTGAACGACCCCTTCTTGAGTTATGCGCGTACACACGGACGTCAGTCATTTTTATATATAAGAGATAATCAGCGCAAATAATAACAAACTACCTATAATAAATTTAAAAAAATGCATTCTATGGTTTTCTTTCAAAATGCTTATTTTAATAGAAAATGCGAACAACGTCGCATACGGGCAGCTAGTGTTTGGCTATATTTGTTTTTGCTTGCCTCTGTCTTTTTTTCACGTCACCACGCATAGCGTACGACAAAAAAAAACAAAAACAAAATACATTGCCATTCTCTGTTGCTATCCATAGCACACACACGCTCGGGCATATGTAGGCAAAACAAAAACAAATCACATTGCTATTCTCAGCAAAGCAATACTCACTGTAGGATGGGAGAGTAAAATATTGGAAGACTCGCATCGTGTCGATGTGCCACACACTGCTTTATTTTTCACTACAACAACAACAATTTTTATACGCTATGAGTCGTTCATGTCCGTTTGTGCTTGCAGGTGAATTTTACTTAGGATTTTGAAAGCCATGAATCTCCTTTTCTAATAAACTTTTTAATAATTTTTTTGGCCTAAAACCTTCACCAGGTCGAGCGCTTTTTATTATAAAAAATTTCATGAAAAACGGCCGGGCCTTTCTCAAGATTGTTCCGAACATAAAAAAGGCACTTCAAAATATAATAGGTTTGTTCACGTACTTTACTTGTAAAAACTTGCAGGGAGAGAGTAAAAGAAGAATTGAGATAAAAATATTTACAAAGAGAAAAATAGCAGAAAAAGTACGTGAACAGAAAACTAGTAGAAACTTGCAAGTTAACAGCTGATCAAACGAATTGACATCATATGCTGTTTTTTCTGCTATAATAAATGGTTATAAATTATTGAAATCATTTCTTGGGTCTCACCAACATTAACATTATACTTAAATTTTCCTCAGCATCACAAATGTTTCTTTTTCCATCCATTTTAATACGAAATCAACAAGAAATAACTTTTGACAGCTTGTTTTTTTTTTTTGACAAACAGTTTTTTTCGGTAGTTGCAAATTCTTGCAAGTAGAAATTTTGCTAGCAGAAACTTGTAGCTACTTTTTTCTCTCTCACTATTTTACGCTCTCGTTGTCCTCTCTCGTTGCAAGTTTTTCGAGTACGTGAACGCTTTACTGGTAAAAACTTGTAACAATTTGTACAAATTTTTTGTTAGTGAACAAACCTAATATTAGTACAGATATCAAAACTCATATGCAAACTTTTAAGTCCATATATTAATTTTTGTGGATTTCTAAGAGATTTTACCGTTTTGATAAAGTCACTTTGTATGGGAGGTAGGCGTGGTTTTCATCCGATTTGGCTCATTTTCGAACTTGACCTTTATTTTTTAGACACAAGCTTACATATCTCAGACAGACGGACAGATGGACAGACAGACAGACATGGCAAAATCGACTCAGGTCATCGATTCATGCTGATCAAGAATATATATATTTTTCTATACCTGCCACGCCTCCTTATGGGCGTTAGAAACGGAGTGACGCAATTAATATACCCCGTTCACGTTTTCTAAACGTAGGGGTATAACGAGCACTGGTTCAAATAAGCTATGATCCACTGTATTTTCAATTTCTTATTGTTTCGAGGAAGCTTCAAATTAAAGCGAAAGTTCAAGAATCGATATTTTACACAATCATATGTATACATATGTTTAAAGCTTCGGGTTTTCAGGGTATTCAGTAATTAAAAAAAAATCTCTGATTTTCATAAACATCATTCCTAAGCAGTACAGCCAACGATCAGTTTATCTAAAAGTACCCTATTCTGCCAGCAAATGCTATCAAAGATCGATCGAAATGTTGTTGCATTTTGCAGCAGCTTTAAAGCTTTCAGCAAACCTAAAGTGAATGTTTTTGTGAATTTGTTTTTCTTGGGATAATTTCTTAATTCGAAAAAAAAAAAACGATAGAGCTACTCACTTTCTTTGTAAACGAAGTTTATTTGCAGTTTAAATCGTCGTCGTCTGCTTCCTTCCTGAAGTGCGCTCGACTGTAGAAAGATTGTTGTTGATTTTGTTATTGTTTTTGTTATAATTTTAAGCAGATTGTTTTAATTTATTTAATTATACTCTGTCATTTTTTTTTTCTTTTCGTAGTAATTGTTAGTCGCTGGTATCAAGCGTTGCAGATATGCAAGTAGCACGAAATGTTTGCGTTGTTGATGTTGTTGTTGTTGTTTTTTCTATACTTTTTGCTGTGATTTAAGCCAATTTAACACGCGTGCAGCTTGCTAGCCAAAAGCAAAACGTGATTTTGGAATGCAGCGCGTTGCCACAAAGTAATACTCGACGACGGAACGCGCAATGGCGCAGTAGCAGAGCGGCAGCAACAGCGACAGCGGCAGCGGCGGTGGCAGCAATAATAAAGCTTAAAGTTGACGAAAGTGACAGCGTGAATAATGATGGACTGACTGACTGCCAAAAGCACACAAACATACACACGAGACACTAATTATAAATTAACTTTTGTTTTATTTTTTTTTTTTCTTTTTTTTCTACACTTTTATGTTTGTAGTTATTTTATTTCATTGCATTTTTTGCACAAAGTTTATTTTTAGCACATAGATAAAAAATCTATGTGTATAATAAAATCTTTTTATTATGTTCGAAATGTTTTTTTTTCAAAATTCACTGCACTATCTGCAAAAAAAAAAAAATGAAAAATGACAAAAATAAAATATAAAGACATGATATGATTGTTTTTAAATAAATTATTGTGACTGCTGCAAGAGCGCGCAGCTTATCTGTTGACGCTCGTGCATTTGAAGCGTGTTCAGATAGCTTTGTATCTAGCGGATAATGCACGCGTCTTATGTGCCGATTTTTGCACTGATATGATTGTGGGTTGGAGCTATTGTTGTTGTGTATTTTTTTCTTTGTTTGTTAATTTTATTAAACGAATCATAGCCATTACACTGCACGACAAAATCATTCGGCATTCAAGTCGAATCTCACACATTGACTCATAGAAAGCAGAAAAAGATTAAACAAGATACGTGCGTGCATTCGTCGGTTTGCGTTGCTGCGCATCGATTGGATTCAATTTACTTCCATTCCTTGCAAACTGAATGAATTAAATAATGTCTGCTGGTTTGCCCAAATTAATTCAATTTTAAGCGGTTTGTTTTTTTTTGTTTACTTTCAATTGTTTTGCATTTTTTTTTCTTGCTTTTTCTGTACTGAATGAAATTGAGTAAAAACTCACAACAACAATAGGAGCAGCAACAGTAGCTAAGACATTGTCACCAGCGAGGCGTTGCATTCATAAATTAAGTGGGGGGCGCACAAACGAAAAAAAAATTCAAATTTAAATTTCATTCACAAAATATTTGCGCCACGCGCACCTATCTTTTGCGCCACCGACAAACGCCCGAAAAGCGCCCATGCAGCCAAAAATGCTGCCGATGGAGCTCTACTGAGCGGGGCACGCGCCTCGTTGGTGTCTTCGAGTTGTCAATCTCTGCACATGAATTAGTTCAAATTTCGTCTAATCGGCACTTGCCTCTGCTTCTTCTATTAGCATTTTTTATTGCCATGAATTTTTGTGTTCCCTCTTCTTTATATTTATTTCCTTTGCTGCCAACTTCACACACATGCGATTCAACAATGTTGTAGAAAATTTTACATAGAAACATACATATTTGTTTTATGGAATGTTGTGTGTTGTCGTTGTTGTTGTTGTTGTTGTTGTAACTGTCATGACAATAATTTGTTCGTCATAATTCACTGTTTATTTTTCGCTCATATTTGTTAATAATTCGTTTGCTTTTATGATGTGTTCGTGTCTGTATGAAGTTTCATTTGCTTTACCAACAGACTGACTGACATATTTTTTGGTTTAATTTTTTTTTTACTTTTTTTTCGCAGGAGTGGTTGCCATGACACTGCTACGTTAATTGGTGTTGGTGCGAAAAAATACGCTTGTATATAATAGCAGCGTGTCCTTAGGATCAAGTTATAGCCTTTCAAATCTTTTACGAATCAATTCCTTCACAATATCCCATTACTTCCTATTGATTATATTTAACTTAATTGACGATTAGCGTTTAATCGGTTTATATCAAAATATCTAATCGAGATATTTGAGAAAAATTTGAGAGAAAGAGTTTATTAGATTTTTCTCATCGGATATTTTATTCTGAAGTTTTAAAGAAAATATTTTTCTTGTTTTGAATTTCAAAATACTAAAAAAATTTATTGTCACTGTGAGGAATGATAGAAATTGGTCACATTAATTATCCAAAAACTACAAATCAAAGTTGTCTATAATATATATACATATATTTTTCTATTGAAACAAATTTGAGCATTATTATGTTGACAACAAGACGACAACGAAGACAATGAAAGCAAAAACCAACAACAACAACAACGGCTCTGTATAGAGCAAATCATACAGCAGACTAGACAGACTGTTAAGTTAGCCGCTACACAAACTTATCAGTAGTCTTGCATGACTTTTCACTGTGATCCGCTCAAGCTACTTAGGTTATACTTATGCTGCCAATTATGCCGAGAGAGTTACGCGGAATTTTTTTGGCAGAGAGAACGCTTTTAGTATTAGTAACTGAGTTCTTATCTACTTTTGATGCACTCTGTTGTTAAGGTTAACCTTGATCGTATCATACTTAGGCATAGTCTTTACTCATGTATATCTTCGAAATCGTCAAACTGTCAAGCGTCAGAATTGTCAAAAAAAAAAAATATCGAACAACGAACGGGAAAAAGAAGCAGAAAACTATTCGTATTAACTTTGAAATTTACGAATCAGAGCGAGAGATAATTTTCGCCGCAAGACTACCTTATTTGTTCTACTCAGCCGAGTAGAAACTTTAAATGCAACACTGGCGCGTCAACTACCATCTATTAAGAGACTGCTGTCAAAGTTTGAGAAAGCTGCATGATATAGCTTGTGTTTCACAGCCATTCAACGTCAAGTTTTCCTTATATCAAAAAAGTCTTGTTGATTTTGATATTTAAGAATGACAACAATCGCATCTTTATATTGACAAGATTTTTTGATGGCCGTTTATTAACAAAATGTTTGTGCAGTTGACAGCAATTTTTTTCAATACTACAGGATTTTTTGGGTGTATTTACAAATTTAATGCCATGTCTAAACAGAGAGAGTTTAGTTTGAGTTTCCAGTACAAAGTTAAGTTTTGCCATTGAACGCAAAATAAACTCTTGAGTTCTCCAGTACAATTTTGCAGGATGAAACTCAACTAATGCCATGTCTACACAGAGTGTTTAGTTTGAGTTTCCAGTACAAAGTTGAGCTTTGCTGCTGAACTCGAAATAAACTCTTGAGTTGCGGAATGAAACTCAACTCAACTAAAGTCAACTTGGTTTCTGTGTTTATCAAAACTCAATTTGGGAAATTTCTAAAAGTATGATAATGTTCTTATAAACATGCACGTTCAGATGCAACTCATACAATTTTGTGGTGAGAAATGTCAAAAAAAGCTGTTCTAAAATTGTGCAATTTATTATTTCCAAAAACTGAACAAAAAGCGAAGAAAAGAACTTGGGAAAGTGTAGAAGATGAGGTCTTCATATTCGTACGGGCCGATAAAAATTCAAATTTTCGCAGCGCAAGAAAGAACTCGCATGTGTACACAGAAATGGCTGCAGCCTTTTCCTCAAGTGGAATTTATGACTCTGTGGTGGATGTGCCGAAAAAATATGAGAACACAAAATTAAACGAAGAAATGGTATATTAAACACAATTCTGTCGACGCATCTCTGTGTGAACAGCTATGGTTGAACTCATACTAAACTCTTTGTGTAGAAATCGTTGCATAAAAGACAAAAAGCTTCGATTGGCGAACAGCTGTTTGCGGTTTGACGTTTCGCAAAAAAACGCATTCAGCAGAAAGTGAATTCATTCATCCAGACTTGGTGCTACTTCGCTATCTAAGGGCTTTTTCGGATAGAATGCAACCATTGAAAGCAGAAAACCTCTTGACTTTTAAAGAAAATAGAAGAAAGTGGATTTCTTGTACGCATCAAGCATTTTTTTTTGCGTAGAAAAACCATCAGTTAAACCAAGGAAAAGCCTGATAAATACCATGGGTACTCTGGACCATCTATTTCAGTGGTTTAGAAGTGATTTACTGAATTTCGTTGTGGTCGCAACAGCACAAGTGACGCTGAACGTTCAGGTCGCCCAAAAAAGGTTGTCACCCCAGAAATTGTCGGTAAAATCCATGGAATGATATTGTACGATCATAGAATGAAAGTGTGTGAGGTGACTGAGGCTGTAAGCATTTCAAAGGAGTAGGCATGATACAACAACAAGTTAGGCTCATATTGGAAAAAATATGTGAGCTAAATATCGAAATGAGCTGGTAATTTTGAGTTTTTTTAATTGTTGTTGTTGCTTTTGTCATTTGATGTTTGTGGCTCCTTCCTTGAGCAGCCATTTTAAAATGAGCTTACTTTGTTTCTTTATGGAAGCGAGTATATCACATTTAACATAAATATTTGAACATGGAAAAGCTATCCGAGCGATGTGTGCCACGATTACTCAAATTTGACAATAAGCGCAGCGTGTGACTACTTCAATGTAATGTGTGACGATGTTCAATCGCAATCCAAAGGAGTTTTAGCAACGTTTCGTAACCGTAGACAAAATATGGAAACGTCACAACACAGCACAGACCAAGAAACAGTCAAAGAAGTGAACTTCTCCGGGTGAAAATGCACCAAAGAAGGCCAAGGTGGGTCTTTGGGCCAGCAAATTCATTCACATCGTCATGCTCATAGATTAACTTGAAAAGCGTAAACAAATCACTGATGTGACATTTATTTGAAACAAAAACTACCGTATTTGGCAAAGAAAAGAGTGCTAGTTGCCATGGCAAAAAGAATAGAATAGTTGCCATGACAAAAATCCATAAATTGGGCTACGAACTGCTACCCCATCCATCATATTTTCAAGATTAAGTCCAATGTGACTAGTACCAATTTCCGAACTTGAAAAAATAACTCTGCGATAAAAGCGTTGGATCGAATGAAGGATCGTCACTTAAACAAATGCTTTTTTAATACCTTGACAAAATCTATTATTTGGAAGGAATAAAAAAAATTTGAAAACGCTGGACTAAATGTATCGTTCTAAAAGAAGACTATGTTGAGAAATAAAACTTTTTTTGCCAAAAAAAAAAATACCTTTTATTCAAAAAGTCCCAGACTTAACAAACTGCACTTGTAAAAAATGTTTGTTTCCAAACTCTTATCACTTTGTCCCTTAGCAAAAAAGCAATGGTCTTTTTGGTAATTTTTTTGTATTTTGGACATAATCCTCGTAAGGCTTCTAAATATATGTATAAATTCTTATAAAAATGCCTCGATACCTTTAAGCATTTTCAAGGCATTGTCTAACTGTACTTTTTGAAATTCTTTTGATCCTTATTTGGTACTGTTCAAATTAAATTCATTATCTATCACTAATGCATTAACGATCGCAGCTTGAATATGTCTCATCAAAACGTCCTACGTGCGTTTCCCTATCCATATTCATGATTTAAAGTTTGACATAATATTTATAATAAGCGATCTTGAAAACGTATTTTCTGACATTTTCATAAAAATAATTAAGAAAAAACGAAAATATGATTAAAAAAAGGATAAAATAATTTGTGGCTAGAACAAAATATTTCTCCTGAATTTTTAACCATTGTTAAATTAACTTTCGTTTGTCCATAATTTAGAATGGATCAAAAATTTTTATAGTCTTGAAAATTAAAATACCAAGAGTTACTTATCATTTTTGGGTATACTATTAATATATTCAATTAATTATTTGAATTTCGGTTTTGTTTCAAGTAGCGATTTTTTTAATAAATAATGCAAAAAATATTCATTTTTGGATTATGTAAATTTTAGTGATTATCGACCCTCTAAACCCCTAAGTACATAATACGTATTGAAAATGTACTGATATCCGAGAAGTTAGAAGGTCCAATGTCGTCATACTATATCCGCCGTTTTTAATTTTACATTTTGACCACAAGAACCCACCTAATACCTAATTTTATGTTAATACGAAACCCTATTCTAGTTTTGGTCACTTTTACCGATAGGTTGAACCTTTATGAGTTCGATCTCACAATTGTTGCAAAAATCAAGTGCCATTTCACTAAATGAAATCAAATTTTTGAAATTTTTTGCATCGAAAGGTTCACACACTTTAACCCGTTCACTAGTCGTAATTCAAATAATACTCTACTAATACTTTTCAACAGAACAATCTCCAAGACATTAAAAAAACTACAAAGCAACACTTGGAAACCCCCATAGCTTCTCAACAAACCCAAACAGACTCCTCTTGAGAGAAATTGATCGTAAACATAAGTAACTGTTAATGTACAGCGTTGCCATTGACTTACTTCTGTTAACTTAACAGAACAAAATCAGTATGTTAACATAATGATCATGTTATAAAAGTGGTATCAATTAAATGCTCAGGTTAAAAAAAAAATTACCCATCCATTTAAATTGATCGGAAACAATGAAATAAAACATTTGTCAATAGCTGTCGTTATAAACGCTCACGTCGGAGCACATGCAATTCATATTAATAACAATTCATATCGATTCAATGTAATCGACTGACAAGGTTTTAGGAAATGCGAATGGCGAATATCAATTACAACTCTATAAATTCAATCGAGACGGTCGCATTTCATTTGCAGAAAATCGCTGAGGTGAGTGTAATAATTGAGCTACAAAAAATGCTACTTAGATAACCATACAAACCACTAAACTCATAATTGTGATAGTAAATATGATAGTGTGTGAGCACACCGACATTCCTACACAAATAATAACAATATTTATTATTCCAGTTTCCACGTCAGAGTTACAAATTAGCCAAAATATTTATTTATTGTTTTAAAAAATTTACTTTTTTAATATAAATAATGCTTTTCTACAAACATAGAAAATTTCAAATGATCCTAAAGTTCTGAGTGGCTTATTAAACGAGTATCTGGAGCAAAACACAGCAAAAAAAATTATGGGCATAAAATGCTAAGTTCAAATGTTAAGAGCATAGTACAAACGATCAGACTGTATTAGTGAGGAGTTTGCGTGCTCTTTCGAAGATTTGTCAGTGAAAAGCAAATTGATAAAAAGTATTAATTCTAGGTTTGGCGGAGATAATAAATTTTGTTAAAATTGGTTAAAAAATATAGCAGTATGCTTAATGTATTTTATTTTTTTAAATCAGTATAATAAAAATCAAAAGAATTTAGAATCGAGGTAGCCAAAGTATGAGTTCAGCCCCAATGTTGCACATCGATCTTTGGGAGGATGAAAAACATCAAAATTCAAAAAACAAAAACATCAATTCTTGAAGTAAGATGCGTGAAATTTCGTTGAATTCTATGGAATTAAATTTATTTTTCTTTAAAGTCAATCAAAGTATAAAATGTAGATTTTTTCTATTTTCTATCTATTAAGACTATTAGGACTGTTCACTATACGAAGCAAATAGTCTTTCATCATAGCAAATATGAAATATATTTGCAAGCATAACAAAAAATTGTAATCAATTTCGTTTGCTATGCCTTTGCATAAATGCTATATCGAAAACCTGTAGCATTTAGTACAAACGTATATACAATATGTATGCTCTCACGTTACAAACATTACAAATGATCTCACTTCAAAAATAAAAATTCAACAATATGACACGTTTTATTATACAGAAACGGTGGCTGCGGTGGATATACGAGTTGTGTTCAAAATGTAATAGCAGTTTTGAAATTTCGAGGGCTGTGTTGGTTCGATTGGCACGATTTTTTTTATTTCTTGTGGTGACAACCATTTTTGGAAAGTATCTATATATTTTTAGCCATATTGGTTGTTTACTTTTTGTCCAAGTCAATGGCTTATGATAATCTATCAAAGCTGTTTTGACCTAAATCACATCCCAAAACAACGGCGATACGTGAAGGTAGTCTTTATACCTAAGGCAGGAAGAAGCTCGCACGTAAACCCAAAAGACCTTCGACCAATCAGTCTCTCATCTTTTCTTCTTAAAGCTCTCGAGATACTAATAGACATCTACTTGAGACAAAAAATAGAAGTAAATCCTATCTCACCCGCACAACACGCCTACACCAAGGGCAAATCTGTGGAAATGGCTCTCCACTCCATAGTATCTATCATTGAAAAGCTCCTTCATCAGAAGGAATATACAATGATAGCCTTCATTGACATAGAAGGTGCCTTTAACAATGTCAAGGCGGAGGCTATCACAAATGCGCTGACGGAGCTTAGGGCGCACTTATAAATCAAATGCTTGTAGGCAGGATTCTAAACGCGAGTCTCGGAGCAGCATCCACGCTAAGGGGAACACCTCAGGGAGGAGTTCTCTCGCCTCTACTCTGGAACCTAGCGGTGAATGAACTACTGGGTAAACTAGAACGAGAGGGGTGCAGGGTGGTAGCCTACGCCGACGATGTTGCTATCGTCATCTCAGGTAAATATGTGTCCACCCTCCGAGATATTATGCAAAATTGTCTTAACACTCTCGTGTTAGTTAAAACCGAGTTAGTGATCTTTACCAGACAACACAACTTGCCCACTATCAGTCCTCCAAAACTGGGAAATACAAGACTAAACTTCTCAGAACAAGCAAAATACCTGGGTCTCATCTTAGATAGGAAACTAAATTGGAAACTCAACCTGCTCGAGAGAGCCAAAAAAGCCAATATAGCCCTATACACATTTAAGAAAGCAGTGGGTAGCAAATGGGGATTACAACCGAGGGTAACTCACTGGCTTTATACAGCTGTTATTAGGCCAATATTGTTATACGGTGCTATAGTCTGGTGGCCAGCACTAAACAAACAAACACACCTCAATATACTTCGCAAAGTTCAACGGTCAGCAGAGCTGTGCATCAGTGGAGCGCTAAGAACCACTCCTACTGACGCACTCGATACTATGCTCCATCTAACTCCACTAGATATCCTAACAAAACGAATAGCTGCAAACACAGCAATCCGTCTAGAAGCCACTTCCCAATGGAAAGAGGGCACAATAGGACACTCTGACACCAGGAAACTCACTCCTCAAATACCCAAGAACATAGACTACATCACTCAAAAACTTTTATTCCACAAAAAGTTTGATGTATCAATCCCCTCCAGATACGAATGGGAGGTTGGAAGCCCTCCACCAAACAATGCTACTAGAATCTATACTGATGGATCAAAAATAGATGGCAAAGTAGGGGGAGGAGTCTACTCTGAATCCCTAAACATTAACCATGCCTTTAGGCTCCCCGACCACTGCAGTGTCTTCCAAGCGGAAGTCACTGCCATACATGAATCCGTTACTTGGCTTCAGATGAACGAAATATTAGCAAAAGATATTTGCATTCTATCTGATAGCCAAGCCGCTTTGAAAGCCCTGGAATCTGTTGAAATAACATCAAAAACAGTCCTAAGTTGCCGCAGATCTCTAAATGAGATGGCAGAGCAGCTCAATATATTCCTATGCTGGATCCCCGGACATAGAGACTTCCAAGGTAACTGCAAAGCAGACGAACTCGCTAGAACGGTACCATCAAACCCCTATCGACAGATAAGGAACAAATTGGAATACCTCTTGCAACATGTAAGCTACTGATAAATGAACTATCCCTTGAAAACACCAAGATCAGGTGGTCAACGGGCAGTACATGCAGTATAACGCGTCAAGTTTGGCCAACACTGAACTTAAGACGCTCAAAAGAACTAATATCCCTTAGAAGGGACCAAATAAATATCGTAATAGGCGTTCTAACAGGACACTGCCTGATTGGAAACCATGCCCGAAGACTGAATATTCCCCATAACGACTTCTGCAGAAGCTGCAGAGATGAGGAGGAGGTTGAATCCACAACACACCTTCTCTGCACATGCCCAGCGCTGGCCAGAAAGCGCCATCTCTTCCTAGGTAACTCGTTCTACAGTGACCTAGACGAACTCTCAAAAACTTCGGTCTACCGAATACAAAGCTTCATAAATAGCTCCAACTGGTTCAGATAGAGTGGAAATAATTAAAACCTGGTATCACAACGGGCCAAACTGGCCTAAGTGTGTCTCATAGGAGACAGTCACGTCAACCTAACCTAACCTAAGTACTCAATGTCAATTGTTTTTTCTTTCCAATACATATTGCAAAGTAAACCTGAGTAAGTGCGTTCATTATCTATGTCAAGTATATGCAATTGCATAACATTGCTAAGTTTTTTGCACCAAATTGTGAATAGCCCTATTGATTTTATTGACTTTTTTAATTTTTCGGTTTAATTTTATAATTTAATATGATATAAAACTAACACAATAATAGTAGGGTTTCAAAATAACGATTAAATTATAAAATCAAAACTTATATCTTATAATAAGTAATTAATTTTTAAATTTTAAATAAATTTATAAATTCAAACGTTTACGAGCCGAATAATTTATTTTTCACATGATTTTTATTTTGTGAGTACCACAATAAAAATATTCTAAAGCCAATAATTTTTTTTACCGTTTTTTTTTTCGAATAGAAATCAAACTCATTGATCGATCGATGTTAAGTTCTATCAAAATAAAACTTACCTTATATTATTTCAATTAAAAAAAATAAAAATCATCTCTCGATATTATTTCGACCAGGAGCCGAAGGGTCAAAAGAGTAAAATATGGCAAAGTAGGGTAAAAATTTCAATGACCGAAGGTGCAAAAACTAATTGGTAACAAGAAATTTACTTTCAGTATTGATTGTCTTTTCATCTTGCTTTGGAAAGAGGGAATATATCCAACAATTAAACCACAAAACGTTTGGTGTTGCTTCAATTTTCATGAAGGCGGTGTTCTTATTGATAATAATTTTAATATTTAAATCCAATTTTGATTTGGGAATTAATTGAGCTTTAATAAATTTGTTATTTGGCTGTTGTTTCCTTAAACGTTATTATTTTTCTCAACCGTATGAATGAAAAGCATGCATTTCATGGAAGATTTTTTCTATAGTTCGATGCTTGGCCATCTTTTCAGTTTCAATAGAGTTCAGTCTTTGCAGCATTTTCGCACTTTCTTATCATGAACCCATATAAAGCTACAACCCAAAAATCATTGAAAAGTTTGAAGGCTACCGCCCGAAATAAGTTGATGTGAGAACAATTAGGGTTCCAGTGTGTTCTATTTCGAATCAATACGTAATAGATAATTCAAAATGGATGGACGCAGTGGCGGATCTACATACGGGCTGAAAGGGCTTTAGACCTCCACCCCCCCCCCCCCCCCCCCTGGATAATTTTTTGTATGGGGAAAAAATGAAAAAAATCCAAAAAGACCTTTCAGCCCCCTAAGCATACAAAACTGTAGTTTTAGCCCCCTCCCCCTCCCCCCTCTGGCGAATCCTAGATCTGCCACTGGGTGGCCATATATTTTCTTGGTATGCAACCTGATATGCAACCTTTGATTCCTTTTAAAGAACTACAAATGAATTAAATTTTTGTGCAATTGTGCAAATCAATTGAGATAAGAATATATGACAAGAAGATTTTTCCAACCTAGATATAACTTCTTAGAAACTTGTGAATATAAATTGGAAATTTTCTGCCTCGATAATACTTCGTAAGTATTTGTCAGAAAAGTTTACATTTTTCTGAGCGAGATTGTGTTGCTTACTTCGCGAGAAGTTCTTGCCTCGAAAGAATTTGGGACCGAACTTATGAGCGGAAGTATTATACTCCCTCGGCAATCTTTCCAAATTACTTGTGAAGGCAAGTTTCAAAATTTTGTGAGCTTGTGATGCTTGCAGCTTGAGAAACTCTTGCGGAGTAATTTATCTAGGTCGTGAGTATATAACCTTGTATAGGCTTCTCATATGTTTCTTAAGCGAAGCTAAGGTAGATGATCATATTATCAGAGTCAATTGCATTTTCTCACATTTTTTCACTTTACAAAGTTATAATCGTAGATAAGAAGGATATTTGTACGTGCTTATGATATTTTTGAAACATAATAGTGTTTTCAGAATTTAAATATTCAGGTGGCAACACTGTTGATGTCATAATGTAACAAGCGGACGGCAAATTCGTTGGAGTAGCTGCTATTTTTTTTAGAAGAACCGTTAAAATGCTACTTGTCTTCTTAAATTTAGCTCAAGTTCTTCAAGAATTTTTTTTTTTTTTTTTTGTGGAGTGTTTTATTAATATTGTGGAGGTATGAAAACCATGAATGATTTTTAATTATTTGGCAATTTTTATTGTGTGAAATTATATATTATTTTAAGTTTCCGGGGAAAGATCCTATTTTAACTATGGGCAAAGCCTAAGACCTGTCTCCAAGTAAAATTTCGGAGATAAAAACGCCCATAAATAATACAGAACATTCTCAAAGAAAGATAGCATCGATTGCTTATGTTTCACAAAATCGACATATCGACAAAAAATGGATTAAGCTCCGAAAGTTTTGAAGAAATGTGGAAGAATAAAAAAAAAAAACAAAAAATTGAAACGTCTGGTGATCATAGAAAAATTAGGGATATTTGCTTGGAAAACAAAAAAGCACGTCTAAAGGTTCTCACAAGAATGATGCAGGATGCTGGGATCTAGATATCTCCCATGACAGCCCGTCGACGTATAAAGAACTTATATCGCCGACCTGCAAAGAAGCCACTGCTTAAAAGGCTAAACGCCTTAGCAAAAGCAGCTTTTAGCAGTAGCAAAAAACAGCTTTTTGTAAAAAGTAACTAAACGCAACATAAAAAGCAGCTTTTCGCCACACAAATTCCATTAGCAAATAGCAGAAAAAAAGCAACTTTTATTCTACTTTTTCTGTGCCACCCTGTTTTTCAACGATACTTACGAAATTCGAAGTTCGTTTTTTGACATCTTGCAATGGCTGCGTTCAGCAGGCAGTTGTTGAGTGTGTACCTGCTAAACGCATTAGTATAAGTTTCTGATCAGCTCAGCATGCTTAACAATGTGGTGAAAATTGTTTGTCTTTGGTGGAAATGTTGTGAAAATTGTCTGTCTTTGGTATATTTTTATTTTTCAGGTACATTTACACAAAAAATGCACCTGCTGAATGCAGCCAACCTTATGCATCTATCTTAATTCGATCTTCGAAACAAAAATGTCAAAATGAAAGTTAATGCTGAATTATAGCCAGCATGAACACAGTTTGAAAAAGCAAAAATCAGCTTTTTGTTATGAGCATGAACGCCTTATTACACCGATAATGAAACAAAAACGTCTTAATTGGACCAAAGAACTCGAAACGTGGACAATCGAAGACTGAAAAAAAAGTAAGTTGTCAATTCTAGAATTAAAAATGTTATATTTGCTTCAATTATTAAATTTGACAATAAAAAAATATTTAAAAATTTGTTAAAGGTTTGCTTTTCTGATGTATCTTCGTTCAGATATTATCTGACAAATCTGAATTCGTTAGAAGACGAGACGGTGAAAAATTTAAAGATGACTGCATTGTGAGGCGAGCAAAGCATCCTTTAAGCATTATGGTTTGGTCAGTTCTCAGCAGCCAAAGCATAGGTTGTCTGCACATTGTAGAGGGAACGATGAGACAGGATCTATATATAAAGGTTCTGCAGACAAAAACGGTAACTCAAGCTCAGTAGTGGTTCCCTAACAACGAATTTATAGGGACCGTGTCATATTTATAAGGTCATGTTAAGGTCACATGATATTTTTAAAAATATGAAATGGCTGAATATTTTTTTACACTCCTGTTTTACTAAAATGTTCTGGACAAGTATTCCCGTTATCGTAATAAACAAAAAACGCAATTGGTTTCATTTTTATAAGTTCAGTTGCGATAATTTTGCAATATTAATAACGTGATAATTTGGAGATGATTTTTATTTTTTTTTTATTGTAATTAAATAAATTTTGACAAAATGCCATGTGGAAAAACACTCAGCCACCAAGAAGAAGGTTCATCAATGAACTTCATGTAGAAAACTATGGCTTAAGAGAGATAAATTAAGCGAAGTTTGTGTGATATCCAAAATTATTTGAAATCTCCAGATTCTTATAGCACTCAAAAACAATCTGGAAGAAAAAGGAAGCTAAACCAAAACGCAGAAGGAAGAATTGTCCAAGCATCTTCCAATGCGCCTATCTCCCTTAATTTGCTTAGCATCATGGTAGACAATAAATATCGCGTTCAACAGTTTGGAGAACGTTGAAACGCACGGCTTACATTGCATTGGATCGAAATGCGATGAACCCTGTATTCAAAATCCAGGCTTTTATGTATATAAAAAAAATTTATTATTATTTCTAGCCCCTTCTCAGTGTTCTATGTGTGCAGAAATATGAAAAATGCAAAAAAGTTAAAGGTATAAAAAAACATGAATAAAAATGTGTTGGCGAGAGACTGAAGAATTCCGAAAAAATTTGATTCTATCATAGCAGTTATTTTGGAGTCAATTGAAAAAGTGAACTAGTTCATTTCTAGCGCAGTTCGAAGTAGCTCTGAAAGATTACAAAATGCGTTCAGTGTATAACAGTTTACTTTGCTATTGTTTTCAAAAGTATTGCTGAAAGAAATAAACGCGTTCTGGCTATTTTTTAAAATTTACTGCGCACAAGAAAAAATTGTTCTTTGCAGGAGTATTGGATGAACAAAGTTATTTTAAAATGTGAAAAACAATATTAAGTAAGTACAATTCTAATATTAAGTAAAATAAGAAATAATATTTGAGTTTTTGAGTAAAATTTAATAAATAAACAGCCCTGAAGATGTCAACAAATAATTGACGAAACGTCAGGAACAAATTCAATTTTTATGTTATACATTTGAAAATTGCAATTAACCCTCCGATAAGTGAGAAGGTCCCTAGGGACCTTTTCGATTTTTGTTTGTTCATAACTTTTTTTTCACATCCATATTTTAGAAAGCTAATGCTACACGTATTAAAAAAAAAAATATTGCTGAATCGATTAAATAAGGTTTCGAAGCAACACGAGCACTCGTTCGTATTTTATTTCCTTTTTAACAGATTTAGTACTCGGATTAGTGACAAGGTCCCTAGGAAAGGACTCGAAATAGGATTATTCGAATAATTATTATTAAATTATGTTTGGCTTTCGTATAAATATGAACTGTGTGGAAATGAATGACGAGTTCAATGAAGACGTCGAGGAAATAAAGCGGCTTCGTGAAGAAGCTTCTGCTGCCATTACAATCCTTTCGTCGACTCAGGCTGATGGTGCTCACTTCCTTTCTAAAAATGGTACGAAACCAAGATCTCGCATTCGTGCTCATAACGTCGTCAATTTCACTAGGACAAAACTGGGGCCAGTGTAGTAGGTCTATGATTCATTCACTAATTTTCGTTCACTGATCACCGATCATCTTTCGTGAAACGAATTGAAAAGCCAATCAAGTAACAGCTGCGTGGAACGTTTCAAATCCTACAAAACCAAAGGTATGTAAACCATTGACTCTTAAAGAGTTTTTTGGGTATCGTTTTGTATGCTGGGCTGTCTAATTCAAACACCAAGCCTGCTAAGGAACTCTCGGGTTCAACACATGTCCCAATATTCAAAGCTGCATTTTCATTTGATCGATTTAAAGGGGCTCTACACGATACAACGGCTGTACAATCGCTCATCGTACAGCAGTTGGCAGTTTCAATCATTCGACCGTGCAATATTGCAACTAACTCGTCGCATGCTTGCATCCAAACAATAAAATGATCGCACACAACCATCAAATGGCAACCGATATAGGTACAGCCGTTGCATCGCGTAGACGCAGCTTTATGGCTATAAAAATGTACTTACGCTTTAATAACGTGAACTCACTGTCGGAGAGATTAATCATTAGCAAAACTGCTGCTATTGATGATGTATGGCTGATGTTGCCGGCCAATTTGGCAGCAGCTTACGATCCAAAGGATTTACTGACCGTGGACGAGCAATTATTTCCGTATAAATGTCGCACGTTTACGCAATAAGCACATTTTACGCAATACATTCCGTCAAAACCAGCCAAGTACGGAATAAAAGTATGATGATTGTGTGACTCGAAGTCCTTCTACCCCCTCAAGGGTGTGATTTACGCAGGAAAGTTGTCAGGTCAGGAGCGTGAAGTTAACCAGGGCCAGAACATTGAATATATGTTTATGTATTGTATTGTAGTTTATGCCGAAAACTTTTCATCGCTGGATGTGGCACTGTCTTTGATGAGACAGAAGACTGCATTTGTTGGAACAGTACGCTCAAATAAAACATTTGTCCCGCCTGAGTTTTTAAGAAGTGCTGCGCGTCCCGATTTCAGCTCATTGTTTGGGTTTTACGAAGACAATGTTTCGTTGTGCTCATATGTGCCCAAGAAACACAACTCGGTCTTGCTTTTGTCCACAGTGCACTACACTTGTGAAATAAATTCAGAAAGCGAAAAGCAAAAACCAAGGGTCATTCTGGACTAAAATACCCATAAATCTGGGGTGGACACTATAGATCAGATGCTTGGCACATATTCAAGCAAACGATCAACACGTCGATGGCCGCTAGCAATGTTCTATAAAATTGTTGTTATTGCTGCATTAGCATCATTTATAATTTTTGACGAGATGAAACCTTCTCTTAAATCGGATAAGAGACGTTCGTTTCTGAAATTGCTAACAAGGCAATTAGCAATGCCAAATATTGAAGAACGAGCAACCAACACTCGCATAACATGCTATCCCAGGATTCGAAATGCTATGGAGGCATTTGATGTAAAGGTAAAATTAAGTTCTGACACATAAAAATAAATTATAATTCTTTTCATATTTTTTATAT
Source organism: Pherbina coryleti (assembly GCA_943735915.1). Lineage (NCBI taxonomy): Eukaryota > Metazoa > Arthropoda > Insecta > Diptera > Sciomyzidae > Pherbina > Pherbina coryleti. The sequence goes on from OX030948.1 coordinate 61,743,541, forward strand.
TTAAAGGTAAAAGCAACACCAAGACCAGGAACTGTGTTCCTCATGTCATTTACACCTCGTTCTAATCGGCCGTCATGCTATTTATGTCGAACGCAGTATAGGCATCAGCACAAATCCAGGTCATATTGCAATTGTTGCAACAAAGCGGTTTGTGCTGAATATTCAACATCATTGTTTCGGTGCGATACCTGCACTCTAACATTGAAGGAGCACGAAGCAGCACCACAAACATAATATTTTTACTTTTTTAATATTTGATTAAAACAAAAAAAAAAAAAAAAAAAAAACAAAAAATAATAATCTTTCAGCAAAATTATAATTCTTTTTCCTTTTTATTTGTTTGTAACCATTCTTTATGTATGTAAGTACTTAATACATTAAAAAAACTAACATCCAAATCACTCAAAACACAGATGTATTATGACAACATCAAAAAATTCATTGAAGGTCCCTAGGGACCTTGTCACTTGTTTAATGACACCAGAAATGTCACTTATCGAAGGATTAAAAAGCACTGGTCAAAATCCTCCTTAAACAACAACTTAAAAAAAGAATGTTTATAGACATTTATAAACAAAATTTCTTCTGGCTGGTGGATCGAAAAGATCGTACAAATTAGGTCTTTAGGGCCTTTGCTCGAGTACACTAAATATTTACACTTTTACAATGTTCCCTTTAAAACTAATTAAAAAAGAACCATTTTCAGGCTACTGTGAAAGCAACCAGTTTAAAATGTTTCAAATGCAAGTAATTCAAATATGGGGAAAAAGGTGTGTTTGTGGGGATAATTGTCTTTTCCTATGACATCAACCCGCAAAAAACGTCAGTTCGTTCAATGTTCAAAGAGGAACTAGTACTGGTCCTTATTGAAAATAGTTCAGAACTATTTCAAATTTGGTCCACTTTTCTGCTGGGATTCTATATTACATTTGAGAACGAGACTGCTGATGTGAGAGAGAATCCTTGTCAATGAGCTTAGTATAGGTTTTAGCGAAGCATCTTTTAGAAGTTCAGTAAGCTTTCAACCAGCTTCTATAACATTTGTGAGAGCGGAACTATTTCATATTGGAGCGATATTCTAAAGTGCTCCAAATGAGCTTCGAAAAAGCTTTGCACAAGTCGTTATGAGGGAGGGGAGTTATGGCACCTCTCCGGTAGATGCAGTTTAAGAAAAAATTATAAATGTTTTGATTTGACCTTTACAAGAAATTTGGTTAAACTTGATTGGTTAAACTAAATATTTCTATAGCACCGTCTTAAGGCGTTTAAAGCTGAGCAACGCAGAAATGTTTTTTGGCAAGCAACAAAACGTTTAAGAAGTAATGCCAATAAAGTTAAGAAAAAAAGTCATGTACATACATTGTTTAAAATTATTACTCATATTTTGACTGTTGTGTTTTTTTTTTATTCATGTTGCGATTTTTTTTTTTTTTTTTTTTTGCATTAGCAGTAACGTGCTTTATGAATTCAACGACCGTAGAGCAGACAACTTCAACAGGCACGAAGCATTAGATTCGCAAAGAATAACTAATTAACACGCTTGTTAGCAAAAATACGCTGACGGCGAGGGTTCACCACCAGCACTAGCAGCAGACTTCAGCTAATCCAGCTGCAAAAAGAAGGTGGCGTTCTAACCATTGCGTAGCGTCTAACCAACAGCTAATCAGTGTTAAGAGAGATAAAGCGTTAAGAGCGAAGTAAACACGTTAACATGAGCAGCAAGAAACAGTTAAAATTAAATAAGTGCGAAATCACATGAGCTTTGCATGGTTAAGACCAAAAACAAAAACCAATGTTTATGCATAAGTGCAAAAAACTACTCAATGCCTTCTGCTTAATAAACTAGCTAAAAATAGTAAAAAACAATCATTTTTATGACAGCCCGTAATAATTGCTAATGAAATACCATGGAAATTATGAAAATAAACAAGCAGCACAAAAACAAAAAAAAAATGTAAGCGTCGATTAATCAATGGCTCGAACAAGTTCGTTGGACGCTACGATAATTTGCGCAAAGCCGCCTAAAACAGTCGATGATAGGCTAAAATGTTGATTTTTCTGCATAGCTCTGTATAGCTCTGTGGGTATTTATTTAATTTTTTTTTAGACACTGCAACAAAAGCTGTTGGCCAAAAGCTGTCTGTAGTAGCTCTGCAACAGCAACGAATTCCACAGAACATATTGAGCCAAATTTTCCCAAAACTTGTCAACGTTTTTAAAAAAACAAAAAAAAAAAAATAAACAAAGATGTGGCAACATTTGACAAATTTTGTCGATTGACATTGTTTGACAAACATTGCGAAATAAACAAACAAAGATCAGGGTTGTTTTCTGAGTTGAAATGTTTACTGTGTAAATCTTTAAGCCAAGCAGCGAAAAGTTTATGTAAAGCTCCATAAACAATAAAGTTTTTATGCTCTTACGCTCTGCTTAGATTTAACAGTTTTTGTTTTTTTATTGCTTAATTTTCTGTTAAATAATTTAAACAAAATATTTCATGTATTTTAAAAGTTTGTTTTTTTATAATTTTTTAAGTCTTTAAATTTTCTTAGGAATATTTCTCTCATTTCTTTTTTTTTTTTTTTTTGTCGGTTCAACCAACTTTTTTAGTAAACAACACTTTTTGCACTTTAAAAAATTCTTACTTTATAAGAACTGCAAAATTTTTTTGGATTTCGGCAGTTTTTCGGCAGCGTGGAAAGAAGAAAATTTTCCCTTGATTTTCACTTAATAACAGCTACCACTTTTTAGCAACTTTTTCTTTACACTCCCTGACAACAGGAGCGTTTTGTTTTTTTTTTTATTTTTTTTTTTTTACTTTTATTGCAATGCGTTGCTAACCAATTAACCAAGTCAAGAAGTTCTTGCTTTATAGCTTGTGTTTTTTTTTTTAATTCTTATTGCAGCGTATCGTCGTTATTCTTGCTTAGCCGCTGAAGCAGTGTTTAACGCTTGAAATCTCGTCACTAACTAAAATCAGCTCAAAGCGTTGCGGCGCAGCGTAGCTCGGCTCGATTAAACTGAGCGTGAAATAAACGATGATGAGTCGAGCTAGTGAGTGGCTGGAACCGAGACTGACTATATTTAGTTAAAGCAAAAATTGTTTACTTAGCGAACTGCAGCAACAACTAGCCAAACGGCAGCAAGTTCAAGTCACAATGTTAGGCTGCGCTAAGCGGTCTCGCTGCGTTCACTGCACTCGACGCTCTAAGCCAAGTTAATTTATTGCTTGACTAGCTCAGCTTGCATTGAGACACAGCGCTTAGTCGGCTTTAAGTTGTGACTGTTTCTTGAGCTCTGGCCAGCTTGAGTTACAACTCGAACATGGCTCGACGGCGCAGTTGAATTTCTTGAGACTCTTTTAAGCCGGCTTTTGTGTTGAAGTTGCGACTGACGACAGTAGGTAAACTTATGTTCTTGGCTAATGCATATTTTTCTTATTGTTGTTGTTTTCTTATGCGAGTTAGCTCGAACCCTCACCTGCAACAACGAACTCAATGTCTTTCGGTTGGCTTGGCAACAGATATCAACAAACTCTGGCTCAGCAAAACTTCTTTGAGAGGCTTCTTCTGTTGTTGTTTTTGTTTTTCATCGCTTCAGCTTGCTTCGTTTTGCTCCCACTGCTTGGTTTTTATAGCCCTTTATGCTCTTTTAATTCGACTTCTAATGCCTAGCTTTGGTGTTACTGACTGACTCATCTGCCAAACTATGCTAGGAATGTGCGGTCGCAGATTATGAACTGCCAGATTGTTTGTTGTCATTTCTGATACAAATGTAATGTAAATAGTCATTTTTTTATGTTTTTTTTTATTAGTATGGTGCTGTAGCAACAACTAACAACAAATAGGAGCTGATCACGACGTTTAGTGATCGATAGCAAAGATTATAAGAACAATATCTTATATATTAATACGCAAACATCGAATGTTGTGGTACACTTTTTTAATATTAGGGGTATTCACAATGTGGTGTACTTGTGGTAAATAAATATGTTAAAAATTTACAACACTTAGAATAAGATCGTGAACGTAACTTTTGTTAATTTGTTGATTCAATCAGATTCAAGCAGATTCAAGCAGATTCAAGCAGATTTTGCTTACGTTTATTATAACCAAGATGCCAAAAAATTTCGGATCCTCCAAAAGAAATTGAAGGATAATTTCGACTTCTTCGCTGATCCACTTCTGATTGGGTTTCTCTATTTTTTTATAATTTTCCTTGTTCAATTCATCCTATAATATTGTTAAAATAAGTCAAGGTAGAAAATAAACTTATTTTCATCAATAAATTTACTTACAGCGCGCACTAAATTCTCCGTTTTATTGTTTATGCCAAGCAATAACCACAAATACATCACAAGTACAACGATTTACAGTGTTGCATTTATGGTAAGTATGGTATTTTTTAGTTGCTTACATTTTTTTTGTGTAATTAACCACAGAAACCATACTTACCACAAATACAGAATACAAGACTTAATACATCACAATGTGAATACCCCTATTTATAATAAAAAAAAGGGAATGAAATTAACATCATTCGAAAGGTACTGTGCCACAGATGTGCCGAGTTTTAAAAATAACAAACAAAATGTAATATATTATGTGATTATTGCATTTTAAAATAAAAGTATGTATTCTCATACTCATAGCTGTAGTTTGAATCTCTCTGCCTTTCTTAAGCGAGAGAAATTAAACAAAAAAATGCAAAATTATAAGGACAAGTAGAACGCTAGATTGAATCAGACACTTTAACAGAGCTATGTATGTAACATTGTTGATATTGTTGCTTTTTCTTAACTTTTCTCTCTGCGATAGCCTCATGACAAAAATAGCCAAAATATTCATACCGTTCCGATACTGCGGAGAGAGCCGCTGCAAGAACCAAAATTCCAAATTCATCGATCATTCAACGGCGTTGCATAGAATTATTACTTGGAGTGTATATGAGGCACGACAAATATAATAAAACAAATATTATACTGTTAGGAAAAATTTAATTTTACAACAATAAAAAATGAATTGCATCATAGTGTCTCTCAGTGGACCTATTGATTAAAGTAACAAGAATGCACTAAATGCAAAAAAAAATTAAATTAAAATTAAAAAGAGTTGACTGTGCCGTGGACACACCCGTAGGTTTTGACGTGACGAAGTTTCTTGTTGTTGTTGTTGTTAATGTTGATGTTGATGTTTGTGTTGATGTTGATGTTGATGTTGATGTTGCTGTTGATGTTGATGTTGATGTTGATGTTGATGTTGATGTTGATGTTGATGTTGATGTTGATATTGATGTTGATGTTGTTGATGTTGATGTTGATGTTGATGTTGATGTTGGTGTTGGTGTTGGTGTTGGTTTTGGTGTTGGTGTTGGTGTTGGTGTTGGTGTTGGTGTTGGTGTTGGTGTTGGTGTTGGTGTTGGTGTTGGTGTTGGTGTTGGTGTTGGTGTTGGTGTTGGTGTTGGTGTTGGTGTTGGTGTTGGTGTTGGTGTTGGTGTTGGTGTTGGTGTTGGTGTTGGTGTTGGTGTTGGTGTTGGTGTTGGTGTTGGTGTTGGTGTTGGTGTTGGTGTTGGTGTTTGTGTTGGTGTTGGTGTTGGTGTTGGTGTTGGTGTTGGTGTTGGTGTTGGTGTTGGTGTTGGAGTTGAAGTTGTTGTTGGTGTTGGTGTTGGTGTTGGAGTTGAAGTTGTTGTTGGATTTTGAGTTGGTGCTTTTCTTTTAGCTTTTTTTTTGCTTCCCCATTGGTTGTGCTCTAATTTCAATTAATCCAGCAAAAGTGATGCATATGCGTCACATTAGGCGGTTCCCTTAGGGTCTTTGACACGCCGTCAATTTTTTTTTTATTTTTGTCATATGCCCGAAGACCTCACCTTCGTTTTCGTTCCTTAAAATTTACCGTTGCACCAGTAGTCACAGAGTTAAAAATCCATGCAACGTTTTTTCATGGCTGTAGCATTTTTACTGCATTATGTGATTGCATCCCTGAAATCATGACAACAAGAATTTTTTTTTTAATTTAGTTGTGAAGCCTAATAATACATCCATGCTGTCGTAAAACAAAATTTACCGTATCACTCCTCCTGAGTGAGTAATAATTCCATGCAACGATATAACATTTCTGTTACATAAGCTGCTATATTCACGACCTGACGCCGCTGGAATTTTTTTTTTATTTTTGTCGTAAAGCCATTTGTAAAACCTTCATTTTCCTTTTTAAATTTTTATCGTAGTTTATATACTCATTGAGCAAAAATTCAATGCAACGCCGCTGCATGAATGTTGCGATATCGATCTTTGAGCGGCTGTCTCAGCGTCCCCATTGCGACAGAAATTTTTTGTCTAATTTTGTTGTGACGACTTACAATAGGCCTTTATTGGCGTATTGTATTTTTAATCCTAGCACTAATACTCAGCGAGTAATAATTCCATGTAACAAATTTTCAGTTGTGTTGCTTAAACAGTTCCCCCTGCGACCCGATGATGTTTTGAATTTTTGTTTTGTTTTTATAATGAAGTCAAAGAATTAACCTTTACGGTCATACCATTTTTTTAATCATAGATCTTATACTCAGTGAGTATCAATTCAATGCAACGCAGATGAATTTTTAAAAAATTCATTTTTCAACTTTTTTGGAAACTAGAGCAGTACAACGTTACTTCGTCACGTCAAAAAAGGCACAGGTATTAGAACAAGGATTATAATAAGGATTAGAAAAAGGATAAGAACAAAGATTTGGACAAAGATAAGGACCAGAAATAAGATTAGGAGTAGTTCAAAGATTATAGTATAGAATTGGACAAGTATTAGGACAAGAGTTCTGCCAAGAATTGGGAAGATGAATTCGACAAGGACAAAGAAGATTGAGACATACAGTGTTGAGAATATCAAAAGCAACCAAAATTTGCGTAGCAAACTTCTTCATATTTTTGTATCGTCTTAATTCTTTCCCCAAAATTAAAATAGTTATTTTTACTTAATCATGTATTGCGCTCAATATAGCATCAAAAGAAATGAAGTAAAAAATAACGGTATTTCAGCAATGAGAGCAGTATATGGCAAGAGCTATTTTTGACTATGCATAACAAAAGCAACTTACTTAGGTAAAATAGTTTTTCCTCCGATTAACGGTAAATGTCGGTTATATTTTTAATTTTTTGCTTAGTTATTACTGATTTAGACTGAAAAGAGTCATTTGAAAATAATTCTTTGTGTGAAGAAGACATCTGAAATTATCAAAACGTCATTTCGCGTGGTTAATACCCAGAGTCCTTTAAACAGCAATAATTGATGAGTATAAATCAGGAGCATCACTAATTTCTTTACCAAAAAGTGCAAAATAAATAAATCAATAAATCCACGTCTTATAAAAAAGTTTGAGACTAAAAAAAACTGTGAAAACCCTTCACTTGGGTGGTCCGAAGCTTAAAAAAACACAGAGAGAGGACCGACATGTAATCCTAGCTTTTCCTAGGATATATATATAATATCCTTTATTATCATGTCAGTCTGTTGTTAATCAATTTAATTTAAACGTAGACTCGAGTACTGTTCGCCGACGTGCTTTGGAAGCTGACTTAAGAAGTTGCAGACCAGCGAAGAAGCCATTGCTTTCAAAAAAAGAAAAATTAGAACGAAGGTTTGCTTTTAAGACATAATCTATTTTGGCTTAAATCAAATAAAAATTTTTATATTCCCAATTAAATTCTGCAAGAACTCATTAAATTGGTCTGATGACCAATGGAATCTTTTTAGTGACGAGAGTCCATATTTAATCTCTTTACCAGCGATGGCATGGCCACAGTACATCGGCGAAAAGGTGAGAGCCCTAAGCCTCAAAACTGTCAGGTCACAGTTTAGCAAGAAGGCGGCTCGGCTATGTTCTGGGCTTGTTTTTCTAGATTTGGACAAGATCCAATTTATGAAATTACCCAAAAAATGGACCGATTTATTCAAAAAGAGATTTTAGAAACAGTCATGTTGCCCTTTGCTGAGCGAGAAATGCCAACCAGGCGGATATTTCAGCATGACAACGGCCCTAAGCACACCGGTTATGTCTCTTTTCAAGACAAACAAATACTTCGTTTTGCTGAAGGTGACCCATTAAGACCGCCGATTTTGAAATTAAAAAAAAAACGCTGCGATTATTTGAAAAGTTTTGATCATTTCATTGCAATAAAGAGTGAAGACATAAGAGTTATGTATAAAACACAATATTCGAAAAATGGTCGCCTCGAGACCGATGACACTTGACCTTTTTGATGAAATTTCTGATAATGATTTGGCATAATGCTAGCTTAATTTCATCAATAGCGCCTCGAATCTTGTTTCGAATCTTGTCTTTCAGTTCAGGAATTGTTTTTGGGTTCTTTGCATTCACCTTTTTCTTCAAAACAAAAAACCCAAAGTATGAAGTTCAACGACCTGTGTTCAATACACATCGCTGCACTGTGGGATGCTCTTGTATAAAGGGTTGAAGATCGTATTTTGCTTTAAGTAAGTTATTATAACTCTGAACACATTAAGTGTATATTGGCCAAATTTTAACAGTGCCTTCTTTAACTGTCTTTTTTAATATGTTTTGATTCATTGAGAAACTATCAAAAAATATATAAATAATGGGCAAGGAAAAAGGTTTAGGTACTGTAATTGCTTCAGATAATGGTTTATATTGTTTATGCATCTGAAACCATTTTGCGTACATTGATTAAATTTTAACCTTGTCTATTTAGATGAACTGTTTTCGATATTCTTTGTACATAACGGGTTTAAGAATGCTAAGAAAAATTTGTTATTTCGCTATTTATTTTTTAATAAGTCAAACAAGAATTCATCAATTGAGGGAACTACATTAGAACATGATATAATTATACAGGTAGCATTGACAAGTATAGATTTTCTCAGCAACAAGGCAACGACCATCTGTCAAAAACAGTTGTTCGTGCAACAAGAATTAAACGAAAGTAAAAATAAATAAATTCCGCAAAATATGTGCGTTAAATACACAATTATAATAATGAAAGTTGTGAAAAAATTATGTGTGATATGTGTTTAACGTTTTCCAGCCGTGGTGTTTTAATAATAATTGGAAACTTCTTTAATTTCGTCCATATGCATCTGCAGCTGCTGAGGTTGCTACATTTGAACGTTTTCAACATTTTTTCTTATGTTTGCACTTAATAACACAAAGTTCACAAGTTATCTTCGTTGTAGTAATAATAATTCACTATTGATTAAATAAAATATGCAATATTTTGTAAGAAAATGTTTGTTTATTTGCAAGCGCTGAAACATAAACAATGGCGAAAACATAAGAAATAATTGAACGCTCTCTTTCTAGACATTTTTTTTGACAAATGGTCGTTGCCCAAGCAACTGTCAATACTACCTTATATTATTATACCATGCATTAGAACAGTTAAAAAAATAAATAAAAATCACTCTTAAATAATTAAATAAATTTGTCATTTCAGCCCTTAAAAGGACTTTGACCGAGCTACTTATGATCAAATTGTGTTCTGTGTGTATTAAATGTTTGTACACAAATGATCGAGAACGGCACCTACTAGTTTTAGGCCCACTACGAACGGCTAATGTGCACCTTCTGGAGTATAAAACTGGAATAATTTATGGTTTATCGTCTTGCGCATCCTCCGACAACTTCCTTATAGACACTATGGCTTCTTAACTCTTTCAGGGTCAGTGGTTAGCTTTTACCAAAGCTGAAAGACGATAAAGACTTAGCAAGGGGGCAGCATGACTACCGCATTAGTGACAAAAATGTGAGCTTCTTGAAGTGGAAAGATAAAAGACCAGTACATATTTTGTCGTGTCGTTTGTTTGTGGCGTAGTTGGTTCAAGTGCGTGGCCGCTATGTCAACGAACCTGGCGACCCAGGTTCAAACCCCAGCAGCGACAGAAAATTATTTGAATTAAAATAATTTTTCTGTACGGCCGCCACCTCTCTGCAGACAATGGCAAACCTCAGAGAGTAATCAAAATGCCATGTAAAGCTTCTTGAGAACGAGAACATTCCGTTCATCGCCGTTCGGAGTCGGCGTTAAGCATGTAGGTCCGGTTCTCGGTCAATTGTGTACAAACTTAATAACACGCACAACACAATTGATCATAAGAAGCTAGTTCAAAGTCCTTTCAAGGGCTGAAATGGGCAGTTATTTATTTATTTATTTTTTTTTTAAATCTCTTAGAATTCCACAAAAATTAACATATCGCACTCCAACTTCAAAACAGACACAACTCGAAATTTTCAGCAGAAGCGAAAAACCAGTTTGTTTTTCAAAGGAATCCATACAAACCAAGGAGACGAAAAGATTTTTTTTTAATTAAACAGTAAAAAGGTGAGTGCAAAATTTTGTTAGTTGATGGAAGTTATCATTACGAATAGTTTAACATTTAAAAGTAAAAATTTGTAAATTTTGAGTTGTGCCCGTTTTGAAGATGGAGTGCGATATGGACTTACAATTTTACAAATAAGCTTTAATATTCATTTTGAGTATATAATTCAACGAAATCGAGTGAAAACCACGCACAAAGTGACTATCAAAAAACAAAAGCGAGTATTTTCTGATAAAAGAATGAAATTTTTTTTTACAAATAAACATTTTATGGACTGCTTAAGACTTTGAATATTCTATGGTTCGGCCGTGGGGGTATTTTAACTTCGGCCCAGTCAAGATCATTTCTTACTAATATTTTTTTTATTTCTGGGTATAAAAAAAAGTTACACTGTGTGTAATTTTTTAAGTCATGGCAAAATAACCATATACGGACACCACTACGTGATAGAAGACTAAAAAAAAAGACCCGTGTCTCCCAATTTTTCCCAAAGTCATGAATTTTTTTGTTTATGGGCCGCCAAAGATTTGGGGCCTCGGTATCATTTTCGCAAAAAAGTGATAATTTTCTCGGGCTCATATCTTGCAAACCGTTCAGAATTTCGATTTACTCTCTGAGGCAAAATTGTAGCTCTTGTCATAAAGAACAAAAATTACGAACATATAAAATCAAAAACACTTCACCTTCCAGATCAAAATCGCAAAAAACTTAAAAAAATTCGATTTTTTTTACCTTTTTTCCCGTGTTCAGGTCCATAGGTAGCAAACCGTTCAAAATTCAAGGAAACAATCAACTACAAAAATTTACCTAAGATCTCAATAAACAAATTTCTAGAACATATAAACTTCCTGGGAATTATTCTTAACACCGTTTCTTAATTTCATTTGTTTTTTATTTACTTCAACATTCAGATACTATGCTATCTATTACAAAAATATTAAAAAAAAGTATTCGTATTATGTTTATAATGTTGATGGCCCTGGACTTGCAAATCGCGCTCTCTTAAGTTGTGGATCCATCTCCATCCATCTCCGTCCATCTCTTCGCTGTTGGGGCTCATAATCGGTATCAAATGGATCTTCATAAGTAACACCACTTGCTGTACTCATTGCTGTAAATTCTGTAGTACGATCTGGAGTTGGCGGCCTTGGTGATACAAAATTTTCAGGTGCAAGCACTGGTAGTGTGGCTGTTGCAGTTGCTTTATAAATTTTGTTCTTCTCAGCATGTCGATTTAGACGACATGTGTAATTTACGCATGCATAGCAACTGGTTGCATCATGATCACCTGGGCGATTAATCCAGTTTACCGGCTTACAACACACTGTATTAGGTGTGTAATTTTCACCGGTCAAGTCCACTTCGTTGAAAAACAATGTATATGCTCTTTTGAATTCACTAGTTTAAAGATTCTTTTCTTTCTGAAATCTTGTAGATGTTTTTTTTCTGGTTTGATGACCGCAAACGTAGCAAAATAAATCAATTTTTTCACACTGCATACTGAAACTGTCAGTTGCCACTGTTGTGTACGAATTATGTTGTAGCACTTTATATAACTTTCACCGCGTCACTTTTTTCACTTTTGCGGCTACCTAAGCGCTACCTAAACGGTGTTAAAAAGACGAGAGTATCTTACAAGCATTCAAAGAGTGTGTAATATTTATTTTAAAAGAAAGTATTATACAGTTTCCTTGAAGTATTATACAGTTTTGAACGGTTTGCTACCTATGGACCTGAACAGGAGAAAAAAGGTAAAAAAAAGCAAATTTAAAAATTTTCGGCAAATTTTTCACTTTTGCGTGCTACCTAAACATTGTTAAGAATCATCTCTAGGAAGTTAATATGTTCTAGAAATTTGTTTATTGAGATCTTAGGTAAATTTTTGTAGTTGATTGTTTCCTTGAATTTTGAACGGTTTGCTACCTATGGACCTGAACACGGGAAAAAAGGTAAAAAAAAAATCGAATTTTTTTAAGTTTTTTGCGATTTTGATCTGGAAGGTGAATTTTTTTTGATTTTATATGTTCCCAATTTTTGTTCTTTATGACAAGAGCTACAACTTTTCCTCAGAGAGTAAATCGAAATTCTGAACGGTTTGCAAGATATGAGCCCGAGAAAATTATCACTTTTTTGCGAAAATGATACCGAGGCCCCAAATCTTTGGCGGCCCATAAACAAAAAAGTGCAAAACTTTGGGAAAAATTGGGAGACACGGGTCTTTTTTTTTAGTCTTTTATCACGTAGTGGTGTCCGTATATAGTTATTTTTTTTCGTGTTGCACTGTGTTATTCGGGGCTGTACAGACGACCAATCAATTCGATTTTTTTGTCTGGTCAAAAAGATCTTTGTTTGAGTAGATATGTCAGACCTCGCATTGCCATGATGCAAAATAATTCGCCTCTTCCTCGACTTTATTCGAATTTCTCTGGTGACAAACAAATTTTCGTGTACAATTCAGAATTGACCTTCTTACGTTGCTCTAACGCCACGGTCGGTCATGTGGCGACGTAATACTTAAGAAACAGACAATCACTTACTTCATTATGCTTCATCCGCGTACAACTTTTCTTGGATATAGCTAGTTTCGTAAGATCCATATAGTCGATTGTTGTCTTGTTTTGGGCTCATATGCATAAAGCCATGATTCGTCACCTATGTAGATGCTATACACAGAATTTTATGCACCTTGATTGCATTTTTTTAACATTTCCTTGCACCAATCAACACGAGCCTATCATTTATCAGATTATGTGGGATCCAACGCGAACAAATCTTATTTGCGGCGAAAGGATCATGCAATCTTAATGATGCTCGTCATTCCTATACCGAAAGATGCCCCAATCTCGTGGTCACATGACAAGCTTGCTTTATTTGGCATTCGACCAATTAAAAAAAAAAAAAAAAAATAAATAACTGGCCATTTCAGCCCTTGAAAGGATTTTGACCTAGCTTCTTATGATCAATTGTGTTGTGCGTGTTATTAACCTACATGTTTAACGCCAACTCCGAACGGCGATGAAAGGAATGTTCTTGTTCTCAAGAAGCTTTACATGGCATTTTGATTACTCTCTTAGGTTTGCCATTGTCTGCAGAGAGGTGGCGGCCGTACAGAAAAATTATTTTAATTCAAATAATTTTCTGTCGCTGCTGGGGTTCGAACCTGGGTCTCCAAGTTCGTTTACATAGAGGCCACGTACTTTAACCAACTACGCCACGGACGCCACAGTAGTTGATTCGTAGATTCGACCAATTACAAATACTATAAAGAATTAAGTTCATCAATGCATACCTCGTTTTGATAATCCACTTGAAGTTATAACTAAAACATAATTGCACGAAAATTTGACTGTTGACTTTAACAGTTTCGAATCAGAGAGAGAAAAAGAGCATTTTCTACCAAGGGACTACTTTTTTTATTCTAGCATGCGTGTAACTCTACATGATTTAACTTCAATGAGAATAGATCATGCATTAACACATGATAGCTGTTAAAAAAAAAAAGAAATGTCGCTAATAAGACGGCCCTCTAATGGGACATCCATTTGAATGTATACCCAAAAAATTTCATGAAGTTTTAATCAGAACTTAACTCAAAGACTAAAAGATTTCAAACTGAACTAAGTTGCAAAAAGAAATGGGAAGGTTTATCAGAAACCTAAAGATAAACCAGTATATGATTACATGGTATACCGACGGCTTTTTAACCGAAGAAGGGACCAGAGCAGGAGTCTACGGGATAGGGATCAAATACTTCGTGTCCAATGGACAAAAACAGTAGCATATTCCAAGCGGAAATATAAGCGATAGACAGGTGCGTACATTTTGACCTGAAGTGTAAATACTGGAACCAAATCATAGCTATCCTCTTCGACACTCAAGCGGCCATCAAGGCACTAAAATCTCATCAGGTAAAATTGGTGATGGAGTGTCTTAACAAACTTAACGCGCTTGGGCTACAAAACCAGGTCTGGATCCTATGGGTACCAGGACACAAAGGATAAAAATCCCCTTGTTGGTATGGAACCATTCTGTGGGATAGTCAAAGGAATCCTCTCTCTTTCAATAAAGAAAAACGAAGGAAAACAGAAAACAAACAACTGGAGAAACTTACCAGAGTTAAACCACTCTTAACTACTCTTAGGGGCATACGACGAAACGATTTTCAAAGAATAAATGTAGCTAACAACGAATGATCTAAGAATTATCAAACGACTACTAACAGGTCATTGTAGGTTGAACTGCATGACCTTACAAAACTGGGAATTCTTAGTGATGACACATAAAGGTTTTGCATGGAGGACGAAGAATCTACGATACACGTCCTAGGACAGTGTCCTGCACTTGTTCAAACGCGACAGAAATATTTGGGTTATCACACAATACCAGATAACTAATTGAAATCAAGAGGTATGGTATACTAGGTACATATGGTATACTAGCATTTATCTCAGAGATTGGACTAAAAGAGTTTCTTTGAGCCCATGTAGGGACACAATAGATCTTAAGGTCGCAGTACATATCCCAACAATAATAAAAATAATCAGAACTTCGATAGTTATTCCAAACTCTCTTCCCCTATCCAGGAGAATCCTGGCTACGTCCTTGGGTTATGACATCTCTTTTAAAATACTTCATAATTAAAAATTCTTGAATGCATTGTATCTATAGCGATGAATGCATTTTTGTGAACATAACATCTGTAGTCAAAGAAGGAAACTGGAACTTAATGTTTACTCCAAATTTGTTAGCTCAGTGAAATTGCCTTTCTGTCAAAGTGATTTACTTACTATTGATTGACTATTTTATTTTTGGTTTTTTTTTTATATAAATAATCCCCCTTTTATTCGTGGGATTAATATTAGTATTATTAAAAATTCCATTGTGCCAGCTTATTGGCTAAAACCAATGGTAGCGAAATTTCAAGAGTTATTTTGAAAAGCAATGACGTGTGTTCAACAAATTTATGACATTTGATCCGAAGCTTTAAAAGCCGCTTAAAAGAAACATAAAAAAAATGCGCTGGTAGCAAGAAAACAAAAAAAAAAAAAAACAATCTAGGCTCGTGCTGAACTGCATTCCGCGATGACTTTGAAGTGGTTATCTTGCCAGCTTGAACAGCAACTTTGGTGATTTTCATGTTTTGGACCAAGCTCTTGGCTCTGTGGCACGAGTGAGTCACTGGCGCGCGTTAAAGCTCATAAATGGGCGTGTAGTGCAGCGAGTATTTTAATTATAATCGAGTTGGTTTTTTATCTATTTTTTTGTTTTTTTTTTTGTTGTTAGTTTCAACTTGGATAACGTACAACTCAAAGTTGAATGCACAGAATTGGCTTCAACTGAAACGTGGCGGCGACTGCGCAGAAGAAACCGGTAGCGTAGCTATGAAGGTTGTTTTTGTTGACATCGATTTATAAAATGAACTGTTGACAAGATATTTAAAAAAACAGAAAGAAAATAAAAACATAACTGAATAATAAACAAAAAGCACTATTTGTACGCATATTTTTATATTTTTAGGAGTCAGCATGTCGCCGACTTCTTCAATTCCACAGACATCACGCCATAAAAACTGGTAACACAATATAACAAAAAATTGCCCAATTTCGATAAAATTGTTTATTGAAGTCAGCAAGTTGCGGTTCGTAGAACCCTTGCGAAGGTAGACTTCGAACAAATGGTTGACGCTGCCACTTTTTGCCACACTTTCATTGCTGTTGTTGACAATGTTGCCAATTTTTGCTTTTGTATTCTGCTTCACTTGCTCCATTTTTTGTTTATTTTTTTTTTCTTCTACTTTTTTGTTGTAATTTTGCTTGTGTAATTTTTGTGGCCAATTACAACTTTGGTAATTGCTCAAAGAGCTTTTGTCTTCATCTCTTTGAGAGCTTCTTTTTCCGTGTCGTTTGACAGTGTTTTGTTGTTGTTCTATAAATAGAGCCTTCTTTTTTGTTGTGTTTTGTTTTTTTATTTTGTGGCTTTCTGCCAATTTTGCATACGATCCGTGTCGAAATATTTCCGTTACATATACGAAGCACGAGAGCGTAAGTGTGCCATATTAAATGTCAACATTTGCTAGTTTCTTCTTTGAGGTCGTTGCACAGGGATTATTTGTTTTGGCAACAGTTGCAAGAAGGTTTCTGCTGACATCTATTGAAAATTGGAATTTTGTGAGAAAATCTATTTCATCAATTGCATCAGCAAAAAAATGTTCACATCATATTTTGAAAAGCATTCGTAAAGTCTATTGATGATATTTTTAGAATTTATTTCAATATTAATTTATTTAATAAATTATTTCTATTTGAAAACAATTTTAAGTTTTTTCTTATAATATTCTGTGAGCAGGAGGACGATCCTCACAATTCAACGCGTGAGGGTCAGGGGGGCGATCTTCTCATGGCAACGTGTCTGACTGCCTCAACCTGGTGAGGCCAGCATTATCCATGTCGAACTCGTCTCAAGTCGACTTAAACCTCTGCGTGGTATCCTCTAGAAACGGCAAACTGGCAACCGTTAGTTTGACGGCTAATCTGAGCGGCGGGCTCCCTGCCTTTAAAGGGTTGTGCGTTGGGTTTGAAGCCTACCACGTAAAAACAAATTTCAATGAAAAGTCTAAGAAAAAAGATGAAAATGATCCCCAAATCTGATGACGACTACCGCAAACGAAAAACTCACAATGATTTACGGCTACGCACTTGGAACGTCCGAACCCTTAATTGGGATGGTGCCTCTATCCAACTGATAGATATCTTAAAAAGATACAAAGCTGATATCACTGCAATCCATGAATTGCGATGGATATCTGTGATAAATATCTGTGATGGATATCTGTCATATATATACTACAGTGGCCATGAGGAGAAGCATGAATTTGGATGCGGATTCGTGGTTGGCAAGCGACTACGGCATCATGTCCTGCGATTCACACCTGTGAACGAATGACTTGCCATAATCCGTTTCAAGGCGAGATTCTTTAACATAAGCCTGATTTGTGCGCATGCCCCGACAGAAGATAAGGACGATGAGACCAAAGTCAGCTTCTACGAGCGCCTTGAAGAGGCATTTAAGCGCAGCCCCCGCCACGACATAAAAGTCGTGCTTGGTGACTTCAACGCCAAGGTGGGAAAAGAAAATATCTTTGGTCCAACAGTCGGAAAGTTCAGCCTCCACGACAATAACCTCGATAACGGAATGAGGCTAATTGACTTTGACGCAGCGCGAAACATGGTCGTTAGTAGCACTAGATTCAAGCATCTTAATATTCATAAAGCCACTTGGCTGTCTCCTGATCAAAAGACGTGCAACCAAATTGATCACGTTTTGATTGACGGAAGGCACTCTTCCAGTGTTTTAGATGTACGCACGATCCGTGGTGCCAATATAGACTCGGATCACTATCTTGTCACAGCCAAGATCCGTACACGCCTGTGCGCAACCAAGAATGCGCGTAATCCAGCACAGGGAAAGCTAGACGTCGAAAAGCTGCAATCAAAGCAAACAGCCGAAGACTTCGCTACTCGACTCTCACTCCTGCTTCAAGAAAGCACTCCTCCGATCGACGATATATGCGCGCAGTAGAATCATATTTCGCACTCTATGCGTACAGCTGCCGAAGAGGTGATTGGCTATCACCGCCCTCGCCGCAACCAGTGGCACGACCAAGAGTGTCGCGACGCCACTGCAGAAAAAGACGACGCCTAAAAGGCCACCCTGCAGTCGGTTGTAACGCGTGCTGCTAAGGAGCGATACAAAGAGAAGAGGAGAGACGCATTTTCAGGCGAAAGAAAAGGGAAACGGAAATGCGTGAGTGCGAGAAAATTGAGATGCATGGTGACAGGAATGAGGTCCGAAAATTTTTCGAAAAAATAAGACGCCTGGCCGATGGTTTCAAGACCGGGGCCTCTTCCTGCAAGGATGAAAATGGGAATCTAGTGACAGATATCCAGAGAACACTGATGATATGGAGGGAACACTTCTCTAGGCTTCTGAATGGTGACGACGGCAACAATCCCGCCAATAGAGATGATATCCTGGAATCCCCAATTTTGGACGACAGCGTTGAAGTTCCGCTGCCCGACCATAGTGAAGTCTTGAAAGCTATACCTCGGCTTAAAAACAACAAAGCCCCAGGAGCCGATGGCTTACCTGCTGAGCTCTTCAAGAATGGAGGCGAAGCTCTATTTGAATGCATTCATGAGCTTCTTTGCAGAATATGGTCGGAAGAATGGATTCCAAATGATTAGAACCTCAGTGTGCTCTACCCAATCCACAAGAAAGGTGATCCCACCATTTGCGCCAATTACCATGGGATAAGCCTTCTTAATATCGAATATAAGGTCCTGTCGAGCGTACTATGTGAAAGACTGAAGCCCATCGTAGACCAGCTGATTGGACCTTATCAGTGTGGCTTAAGACCTAGCAAATCAACCATAGACTAGATATTTACGCTACGACAAATCTTGGAGAAGACCCTAGAAAAACAAATCGATACACAATATCTTTTAGACGATTGCAAAGCCACCTTCGACAGTCCAATAAGGAATCATCTATACTCCACCATGTCTGAATTTGGTATTCCTGCAAAGCTCATCAGTCTTTGCAGAATGACACTGAGCAACACTAGCATCACAGTTAAGATCGGGAAGGATCTCACTCCTCCATTCGATACCAAACGAGGTTTCAGACAAGGTGATTCCTTATCGCGCGACTTTTTCAACCTAATGATGGAGAAGATCATCCTAGCTGCTGATTTGAGACGCAGTGGCACGATATTCTACAAAAGTATTATGCTGCTGGCGTATGCTGATGATATCGATATCATAGGCATATAATATGCGCGAAGTGAGTGCAGCATTCTCCAGATTAGCGAAAGAGTTGAATCGCATGGGTCTTGCAATGAACGCAGATAAGACGAAATATCTAGTGTCAACAAATAAACAGTCCCAGCTCACAGTACTTTGTCCAATAGGAATAAATCAAGATTTTTGTTGTAACGGAACCTAACAAATTTGGTATCGTTTTTTAGATAATATTTTCACTAAGAAAAATCCAAATTTTTATTGCAAGTGCACAATTTTTGTAGCCACTATACCTCTTTAAAGTCAACCATTTTTATGTATTTTTATTGTTGTGGAATATTTGATTTTGCACATCTTGCAAAGAAAAAATTACTGTAAGCGCAATTTTAGCCGAATTCATTTTATTTTTAATTTTCTTTCAAGAAAAATATTGCATAAATAAATTACTTTTGATATGTTTTCAATTTAGCTTAAGAAAATAAAGTGAAAAATTTCCAAAAAAATAAAAATTCTTTTAAATATTTTCCAAAACTTTGCAATTTTTGAGAGCAAATTAAAAAAAAAAACATAAAAAAATATCTCTTCCATTTTCTAGCATATTGTTATATTTATAACTGGTTTTCTAACCCAATAAAACTATTCCATTAATTAAAAGTGATACTTTTAAGTTCGTGTTATCAAAATGTTTTTCCTAATGACGCTTTTGACGCAATGACCTCTCCTCTAGAAGATTATCGTGTTTTGAATCCATATTTTTCGTATGGTTTAGAAGAATACATAAAATCACAAATAAATGAAGGAACCCTACAAAAGGAAATGTCAAACTGACTACGAAAAAAACGTAGTAAACAAATTTTTTGCTCTCATTTCGCGGGCTCTCGTGTTTTGCTTATATTATTGAATATTTCGTGGCAAGTGTCACGTGACTCTCACGCGTGACGTAGGCTGCGCAGTAGATTTTCAATTCTGCGCACTGTTGGCGTAATCTATTATACATTATTCTTGCTAAAAAGCGACCTTTTTTATTGAAAATCGAACCATTAATTTTGGATAACCGCCATTTTGTCAAAAATAAAAAATAAAGTTTTGTCAAAATAGATTGGAAGAAGTCCAAAAAAGGTTTTTGAAGTTTGCTTTACGTTCCTTTAATTTTTCTGAATCAATTCCTTCATATAGGACGCGTCGTTTGCTCATTGGACTATCCTCTCTTGAAGATAGAAGACTCGTGCATAGCATTATGTTTATTTATGATCTGATTAATGGAAATTTTCTCTGTGAAAGGTTGCTGGAATTAATATCGTTTAATGTTCCGCAAAGATCGCTTAGAAATTGCAATTAATTTTAAATAAACTGTCATAGAACTAACTATGCCATAATGAGCCAATAAATAGAGTACTTATAGCTTTAAACAGAATATATAATACGAACATGCTTGATTTTTCTATGCCGAAATATGCTTTTAAAAATACCATTACTTTTTTGTTAAATAGTTAATAAGATTTATAGTAAAATTTATAGTTGCTTAGTCTGTAAGGATCATTGTCCATAGACCGAAGAAATAAATAAATAAAAATTAAAATATTAAAATGTATATTTTTTAAATCCATCGCTGAAACTTAAGTTTATATTGTTATTTCACTAAATCCATTGACATTTTTTGTTTCAAATGATTCAGTTCGCCCCAAATGTTTGTCACCGCAAAACGCAAAAATAAAAACACCATTTTTTGCGGCTATTTGTTTCAAAACCATACAATATTTTTCAATAAAAAATTACTAAAAGGTGTTCAATATATGTAATTTAAGATGATATCGTCGTTATAAATGTGAAGTTGCGAATCTGAAAAATTACATTTTTCTTTTACCATTATATCCTATTGCTTAAGTGGAGGTATAAGGTGAGCCAAACCATGAAAAACGCACATGAACTATTAAATATTGTAATAAAAACAATAATAATGGCCGCGTCGAATTGCTGTTGAGTAAAAAAGTTTTTTTTGAGCTCTCATAAAAAGTAATGATTATCAGATTAGCAATTTGGGCCGACCCACAGTACTTTGTCCCATAGGAATAAATCAAGATTTTTGTTGTAACAGAACCTAACAAAATTGGTACCGTTTTTTAGGTAATACTTTCAGTAAGAAGAATCCAAAATTTTATTGCAATTGAACAATTTTTGTGGACACTATACCTCTTTAAAGTCAACCATTTTTATGTATTTTTATTGTTGTGGAATATTTGATTTTGCACATCTTTCAAAGAAAAAATTGCTGTAAGCGCAATTTTAGCCGAATTCATTTGATTTTTTATTTTATTTCAAGAAAAATATTGTATAAATAAAGAACTTTTAATATTTTTTCAATTTAGCTTAAGAAAACAAATTGAAAAATTTCCAAAAAAATACAAATTCTTTTAAATATTTTCCAAAACTTTGCAATTTTTGAGTGCAAATTAAAAAAAAAAACATAAAAAAATATCTCTTCCATTTTCTAACATATTGTTAAACATGCATTTATCTTTCAGATTCCAAAATTTGATAACCGTTTTCAACCGTCTTTGGAGTTATCGCATTTTTAAAAATGGTCTAAAAATCATATTTTCCTCTAATTAATGCAAATTTCTATTTTGCGCATCATTCAAAGAAAAAAATGTTGTGAGCACATTTTTTAAACAATTCGTGTGTTTTTTTTTTTAATTTTCAAAAAATCTATGATCAAATTTGGTTTTTATATATTGTTAAAAAAAATTGGAAATTATTTTGAAAAAATTACTTGAATTTATAAAAAATTTCAAAAATATTTTGAAAAATGTTCTATTTTTAGCAGACGAGAAAAATCCACATAGTTTCAATTTCATTTTTATGTTTTAATTTTTTTTTTTTTTTTTTATTTTTTCAGAAACTGTTTTCACTTTATCCGACTTCTTCCGATTTTTTGAGTAATCGTTTTTTGAAAAATGGTCTAAAATTGATTTTTTCTCAAAAATTATTCCTTATTTTGTTACCATATTTCTTACACTCTACCGGAGTTTGTTTATAATTTTTTAAAGAATTTTTTAAAAAAAAATGTTTCTTAACAAATAAAATAAAATTCTGATGTTATTTTAGACAAAAAAAAAAAATTAAAATAAAGGTTATGTTTCCTTAAATACTCTTTTTAGCACATGATAAGGGAAAATTAACACCAAATAAAATGGACCGATTTTGTAACACCGAAAATCGATTTTTTTCAAATGGCCGCCATTTTGTTTTTTTTTCGGCGGATAAAAATTATCTTAGTTCAGGCGGTGGCCACTTAAACAATTATTAATTCGTTTTTTTTATTTTTTCCTCAGATGTTCCAGATTGTTGATATCCTGTACACCGTCAATTTTTTGGCATTTTTTTAAAAAAATCAATTAACGTCAAAAACCGCTTCAAAAATTCTGAAAAAATTTTTTTGTATTTTTTAAATGTTAATAAATATATGTGCAAAATTTGTAAACGATATGAAAACAAAATTCCCGAAAAACATTTTTTTTTAAAATTTGTAACCTTAAAATTTTTGTTTTTTTTATTTAGTTTTATTAACTCATATTAACTTGATTAAAAAACAAATACCAATACGAATATTTTTTGTTTTTTTGTTTTGCAAAACATTATTTTACATGTATAGTAGCATTTTTGTCGAAAAAGTGCATAGGAAACTATATGCCTATCTTTTTTAAAAATAAAGATATTGCCAAATGGTTTTCAGTATTAAAAATTTAAAGCCTTAATAGTTTAAAATTAAGTTTTTTTTTGTTTTTTTTTACCAGTTCTAATAACTTTAAAATTAAATTTAATATAGGAAAATTTCGTTTTTTTTTCATTAAAACCTAATTTTTGGCGCAAATACTAAATATACGTAAAATCTGATTCAATATTTGAAATCAGCAACCAAAAATTCATAAACATGCAGAATTTCATAACAATCGAACGACTCCTTGTATTTTTTCCTCACTTTTGTATGGGCTCAAAGTACTGTGCAGCGTCTTGGAAACCACGTCACTGTTGGCAACATCTCCTTCGAGGTTGTTAAGGACTTCGTCTACCTGGAATCTAGCATAAACTCTTTCAACGATGTCAGTATTGAGATAAGATGAAGGATAACTCTTGCCAACAAGTGTTACTTTGGGCTGAGTAGGCAATTGAGAAGCAGATCCATCTCTTGACGAACAACACTTACGCTCTAAAGTCACTTATCATGCCCGTCCTATTATATGCAGCACAAACCTGGAAGTTGAGCAGTTCTGATGTAAAGACTTTGGGAGCCTTCGAGAGAAAGATCCTTCGTAAGATCTTCGGTCCAATCTGCGTTAATGGCGAGTACCGAATTCAATGGAATTACGAGCTGTATGAGCTGTACGCTGACATTGACATAGTTAAACGCATTAAAATCGAGCGGCTCCGCTGGCTAGGTCATGTTGAGCGAATGGAAAATGATGCTCCAGCGAAAAAATATTTGATTCGGTGCCCGGTGGTGGTCAACGCAAAAGAGGACGCCCACATCTTTGTTGAAAGGATCAAGTGTTGAATAATCTGACTACGTTTGGTGTTTCCAACTGGCGCAATTTCTTATACGAGGCCAAAATCGACCAACGGTTATAAGCGCCAGATAAATAAGTAAGTAAGTAATATCTTGTTGCAAACTTTAGAATAATCCCGAAGCATTGGTCATTTGGGTAATTTATATGTGTTTTATTTCAAAAATAAAGTCTATAGCGAATGAAAGAATTAAAAAAGCCGTTTATTCTGAATTTTACATTTCGTACCAGTTTTTCCCTCAACATTTTCATCTCTAATCAAAAGAGTCAAGAGTTCTATGAATGAAATATTCACATATAATTCAACAATAATTGCTACCAACGTCGTAAATATGTCGGATCTATTTATCAGATTTATTTCCACGTATCTGTAATAAATTCCACATTACAATAAAAATACTCACTTAAATGCTTTCTTTGACTCCGCCTAAATGATTCAGTATTAGTGAGAAATGTAGGAAAACCCATTGAATGTAGAAAATAAATGAACCCTGCTCTTAAAATCGATTAATTTTTTTCAACTTAATGTGAAATGCGTTCCACTGGCATGCCATTAACCAGTTGCTCCATGAATAACAAACCACATATTTCTAAAGTAATCAAAAGATTAGCATATCCAGATGTTGTTCTGAGGATATGTTAATAAATCTCTCGAGTACAATGAAGCACGAGATGTTGTGAAATGTTTTCCCAAAGTGTCAGTCTATCTTTCAAATTCAACCTATGGAACGAACAGCAAACAAACAAATGCAGATAACGGAAATGAATCTGGTTATTATTTAAATGCGGTTTATTATTAATTGGCGGATTAGTTTCGGAAAATGTTAGCAACAACAACGAATTCTGAATAAATTCAAGCGATTCTTTAGAGATTAAAATTTTTGTCTATAGTCCTCTAGAGTTATCCGCAGTTGTCAACACAAAGGCAGCTGGTTTTAACATCGTCTATCATGTTAATCAATGCGTTGTGCTCAGTTGTTGTTGTCGATGAAGTGAGGGTGCTGCAGGGTATACTCGTATTAACAGGTGCTGAATAAGTAAGTGTTGTGTTTAAATAAACTCTAGGTTTTTTTGTGGATTCTTTGAATTCGTCCGAATGGTGAAACCCAAGCGTCGGCAATAGCTTTTGTCACATGTATCTATAGATGCATTGCTGACGTCAAATCCAAATCAAGTAATGAAACAACAAGCTTTTGGAATTTTTTAACTTTGAAATCGATTAAATTTTATTCATATAATTTTGAAATATTAGTTTAAAAATATTTTTTTTTGTTTTTTTTTTTTTTTTGTTTTATTTGCGAAACATCTTTGATAAATTCATCTCAACATTTAACTTTAACAAAATTGAGGAGAATTTGATTCATGATTCATGTATGTTTGTATGTATAAAACTTTGTTTTGAGGAAATAATTTGACATGTTAAAGCTTTTTTTATAAAATTATTAAATATTTTTAACAAAATTGTTCTATTAGAGTAGATAAAAATATGTTGATTTCTTGGTGTTAAAAATTAATTTAAAATGTGTTAAAATTTTAAATTTTAATATTGCAAGAATAAATTTTCCTGTGGTGAATATTAATGTAGATAGTTTTGATCAATTTAATTTCAAATTGTTTAGCTCAAACTGCTGAAGTATTTGCTTAGGTCCTTGAGTGTGCTTTTTATGGCTCAGAAGCCATTCGAATGCGCGCTGTAGCTCTTGATTTTGTATGAATTTCCGCTGTGCGCAAAGTGATGCCAAAGATGTCCTCATGGTAGCGATTCTCATCCTGTGGAGTGTAAAAAATAACATATTTTTAGTTTGTCTTAAAAAGACAGAGAGACAATAATAAAAAAAAAGAAACCCGTTTCTATTCGCATAGCAGTCGTAAAGTAGTGCTTTTCCGGCACAGGAAGCACCACCATGTTGGCTGCATTGCACTAAGCAGTGCTTGCTTGTGCTTGTTAGTGTTTGCCTTACGTCATTACAAAGAAGCGTTAATAAATCGCGCTGCAGCATGCATGACAGTTTGTGTGAGTTCGTCTAACTATAGTTTGACTT
Source organism: Pherbina coryleti (assembly GCA_943735915.1). Taxonomy (NCBI): domain Eukaryota; kingdom Metazoa; phylum Arthropoda; class Insecta; order Diptera; family Sciomyzidae; genus Pherbina; species Pherbina coryleti. Next base: position 61,769,292 of record OX030948.1, read on the forward strand.
TTTGCACTCTCTTTATATACGCTCATACTTACTCTTAATGTCAGCATCAATTTCTCAACATCCGCCTCACTCTTTTCCTCTTTTGCTGCAATGCATTTCCTGTGATAAAGGGAAATGATAAAGAAGGAAAATGACAATGAGTACCACGTTAGAATGTTATGGCAAGGGAAGAAAATAAAAATAAACTTAAGCTATTACATAACAGTCGTAAAAAGTTGAAAGTATTAAGCTGAATTTTTTGTAAGATATATTACAATAGTTTGCAAATTTTTCGAAGAAAACTGACGAATCAATATTTTTTGTCTTCTAGATACCCAGCAGGAAACTGAGCGCTTCATTAGCGCATTCGAAGCGCTCCCAAAAAGCAGTAGAGCGCTTTGCTCTCCTTATGGAAAGAGCCTTTTTTAGCATTGGCATGTCATCAGATGTAGGTGCTTCGCTCTCATTATAGTAAATAACAAAACGTAGCGAGAACTGAGCACTTGGACTAAAAACAAAGTGAGAAAATTTTATTTTTTGTCTAATGCGGGATTGAACTCGGACTGCTGGCATTACAGTAAATGTCTTAACGCTCTGCTATTTCCTTGCTTGATAACTTGTGAACAAAATGTATATAAAGAGTGATTTTTTAAGTGCCTGATAACTTTTTTTTTAAAAAAAACGCATAAAATTTGCAAAATCTCATCGGTTCTTTATTTGAAACGTTAGATTGGTCCATGACATTTACTTTTTGAAGATAATTTCATTTAAATGTTGACCGCGGCTGCGTCTTAGGTGGTCCATTCGGAAAGTCCAATTTTGGGCAACTTTTTCGAGCATTTCGGCCGGAATAGCCCGAATTTCTTCGGAAATGTTGTCTTCCAAAGCTGGAATAGTTGCTGGCTTATTTCTGTAGACTTTAGACTTGACGTAGCCCCACAAAAAATAGTCTAAAGGCGTCAAATCGCATGATCTTGGTGGCCAACTTACCGGTCCATTTCTTGAGATTAATTGTTCTCCGAAGTTTTCCCTCAAAATGGCCATAGAATCGCGAGATGTGTGGCATGTAGCGCCATCTTGTTGAAACCACATGTCAACCAAGTTCAGTTCTTCCATTTTTGGCAACAAAAAGTTTGTTAGCATCGAACGATAGCGATCACCATTCACCGTAACGTTGCGTCCAACAGCATCTTTGAAAAAATACGGTCCAATGATTCCACCAGCGTACAAACCACACCAAACAGTGCATTTTTCGGGATGCATGGCCAGTTCTTGAACGGCTTCTGGTTGCTCTTCACTCCAAATGCGGCAATTTTGCTTATTTACGTAGCCATTCAACCAGAAATGAGCCTCATCGCTGAACAAAATTTGTCGATAAAACACATTTCGAACCGAACACTGATTTTGGTAATAAAATTCAATGATTTGCAAGCGTTGCTCGTTAGTAAGTCTATTCATGATGAAATGTCAAAGCATACTGAGCATCTTTCTCTTTGACACCATGTCTGAAATCCCACGTGATCTGTCAAATACTAATGCATGAAAATCATAACCTCAAAAAAATCACCCTTTAATAATATGAGCTCCACAACTCTGAACTCTGAAAAGCACATCCTCAAGCGCACCAAAAATTTTTAAAGTTTTATTTCCCCGCTGGGTACTTACGAGGGCAATTTGGGAAGTTAGAGAATTTTTTAATTTTCTACGTAGTAACTTTAAATGCAACACTGTGTCGCGGTCTAAAACTTTAATTGCGCCAAAGTGACGTACGGACAAAACTACACGGCGACCATTTTATGTGTAGTCATAAAATGACGATTTTGTTTTGTCCGGACGTAATCACTGTGCGTTTGGAGTGGCGCCCAACACACACATGTACTCCAGTGGTCATTAAACCACTTTGTTTATTTATTACTTTCGTAACTCGGTCTGGCTAAGGTTTCTCCTTGTGCTCCATGCTCGACGAAACTGAAATCCCATGAGTGACTGAACGCACGGAATTGCGCGACAAATAAAACGAACAGGACTAGGACTGTTATTGTGAAAAAGAGTAAAAAAATCACTTGGCCAAGTCACAATGAGAGTAGCCATTGTGGGCTGTGGAAGGTGTGGAGTGTTGCCACACCAATACTAGCATAGATGCCGCCAAGATGTAGAAAAACACTTGGTGGGTAGAAGGTTTTATCTAAATTTGCTCAAGATGCACCTCAAAAAATCCGTAAAACGATTTTGAAAATAAGTGTGAGCAAAGCCTTCAGGTGTGAATACCGGTTTCTGCGAAAACCGCATCTATGCTAGAAAAAAGAGGGCTGTGTTTAGGTTCCCATCTTGTGGAACCTAAGCATCGTCAGTCTACACCGCTGGTTGGCAGTTCAGTTCAGTCTGAACAGTGAAGTGAGTTGGAAGTGTGCCAAGTGCTGTGGAAAAAAATTGTGCCAAGAGGGTTTTTTTGGACCATCGGTCGAAAAATTAAGACAAACAAAAAATATATATATATATATATATATATATAGATATAGCCATATCTATATATATCTAGTGAAGTGGTTCCAGTGACGCTGTCGAGCCCACCAGGACAGACGGAGTCCGTGGGATTTTTGGATCGGGAGCCGCTGGAGCGAGGAGGAACTAGTAGAGGCCAGGACCTGGACTATTATCAGGGAGTACCTTTTCCTTATATATATAGCATATTCGTATATGTGGTTATGTGTGTTGGTGCGCTCACCACACCCAGTGTTTTACTTTTTTTCTTTATTGTCCAGTTTTTTTTGGTGTTAATACTGTCCTGGTATAAATACCCACACCCGTCTCCGCTGAACAGGTGGCAACCCTTGTCGTCGGCACTATTGTGCACTTGGGTTCCACACAAAATAAACGAAACAGCTGTTCGCGCAAAAAAATAAATTGCAACAAATTCGTGCCGGTAAAAATAAACAATAATTTAATAATTAAATAAAAGTGCGCGAGTGACCGAAATAAAAAAAAATAGTAATTAAAAAGGTGGAATTATAGTGCCGAAAGTGTCGCGACAACTGATCCTGTCAACTACCATCTGTTAATAGACTACTCTAAAAATTTCAGCTTGCTGCGAAGCTTAGTTTGGGTTTGGCAGCCATTGACAGCAGACGATATTGTGAATTTTGGTAAAAATGGAAAAAAGTGAATTTCGTGTGCTCATCAAGCATTATTTTTTGCGCAAAAGAACTATGAGCCAAACTAAGGAAAGGCTTGACAACTATGGGGACTCTGCACCATCGATTGGAATGATTCACAAATGGTTTACTGAATTCCAATGCGGTCGTACAAGCACAAGTGACGCCAAATGTTCTGGACGCCCAAATGAGGTCACCACACCAGAAATGGTCATTAAAATTCACGATATCGTGTTGGCCGCTCGCAAAGTTAAAGTGCGCGACGAACGGGTGTAGAACATTTTGCGAAATCTTTTGGATATGAAAAAATTATCCGCAAGATAGGTGGCGCGTTTGCTCACTCCCGACCATTAACGCGATCGTGTGACTGATTCAAAGGTGTGTTTGACGATGTTGAACAAAGATAGGAAGGATTTTTCCGTCGATTAGTAACCGTGGACGAAACATGGATCCATCACTACACACCAGAGACAAAGGAACAGTCGAAACAGTGGACTTCACTGACCGAACGTGCTCCGGAGAAGGCGAAGACAATGCTATCGGTAATAATCTACATCAATTACCTTCCACCGAAAATAACGATCAATGGCGTATACTATGCAGCTGAATTGTACCATTTTAACGACGCTTTTTAATAGAAACGTCCCCATTTGGCGAGGAAAAAAGTGCTCTTTCCTTAAGACAATGCGCGCGTTCGCATATCCCCGGCTCCCATGGCAAAATTCCATGAATTGAGGTACGATTTAGCCCCCAGCGACTATTTTCTCTTTACAAACCTGAAGAAATGGCTCGGCGGAAAGAGATTCACCACCAGAGAGGAACTCATCATCGAAACAGAGACTTTTGTTTTGAGGACCTTTTGAAAACGTATTTTTCGGATGGTATCAAAAATTGGAGGAACGTTGGACGAAACATAGCGACCAAAAGGAGACTATATTGAGAAATAAAATATTTTTTTGCCGTAAAAATCATTCCTTGTTTTAATTTTCACGGAATTATCAAACGACCCTCGTAGTACTGCCTTAGTTCTTATTATAATATTACTATTGGTATCAAATTAAGTTTTAAGAAGTTCGGTCATTGTCATTTCAAAACTGAAATGGTCAGTTTATTTTTTATCTATATGGAGCATTCCACTGTTGGTACGGGACAAATCATACGCATTTGATAAGTTAAGATATTAAATTAAAAATAAACCGAAATGTTATTGTACAAAGCATCTAGTACATTCATTTTGTGTAACGGAGGCTTTTCAAAATCAATTATTTGTTCCTGAAAATATTCATAAATAGGCAGTAATAAGTATGAAAAGATGTTTGTTTGTACGGGACAACCGCAGTCCACCATTCTTTTTATTTTTTGACATTATTGGAGAATTTTAGCAAAATTAATTATATCTGTAAAATTAAAAATATACTTATGTGGACTTTGTTGATCATGGTATGACGAAATACTACAAGCTCAAAAAAATATCTATTAAAATGAGAATAAAAAAATAAAAATGAAATCGTTTGTACGGGACACTTTTGTTTGTACGGGACTCTTACGAAATTCAGAAATTAAGTCGTCGTTTTGAATCATTTTTTAAATGAAAACTTAACACTATGATTATCTAAAGTGTGTTTCTTGCATGTTACTTTATGACCGTCAACTAATATATGATGAAATTTTGATATTCCCGGAACAGGCCTTGCAGCTTCCCATGGATAAACATTTTGGATTTTATCAGCTATTTCTGATACAGCAATATAGAAAACCTTCGTAGAAGGTACTTAAGTAGCTGCTAATGCAACGAATTCGTTTGCGTTTTGGATTACGGTACCATCTGCTTGACCTCAAGCTTTTTGGCTTACAAGTTGCTTTACGTTACCACCAACTCCGTCAGTCAATTTATAAAAAAACAATGAGATATGTATGTGTCAAAAATTATAATTTTCAGTGGAATGCTCCATATACTAGCAAATACCCGCTGCTTCGCCGGCGATAAAAATATAAAATATCATTAAAAACTTTAAATCTTAAAATTTAACAGCCGTATTCATTTGAATTGGGAAGAGTGTAAATAATGGTTTGTGTATTAGATAAATTCAGTGACTTATTATTTATTTTTTCATAATTTCGTCATCATTTTGAAATATAAAAATCAAAAGTTTTTTTAAGCTACCTTCTGCATTGAAATAACTGTAATTTTATTTAATTTTTTTTTTTTTTTTTGTAAATATTTTGAAATCTTTGACAAATTTTCTTGTTTTTATTTTCTTTTTTTGGAAATTTTTTATATATTTTGAATTTTTTTGACATAATTTCCAAATGTTTGAAATATTTTGAATAATTTTAATTATTTTTGACAATATTTGAGCTCACATGAGAGTTAATAATTTTAAAACTGCTTTAAGAGAGGTTTATAGCACGTTTCAACCATTATTAAAAATCCTCTAATTTATAATCAAACATTTTCAAACACTTTTTGACATTTTGTTTGTTTTTTATACATTTTGAAATAATTTGATATATTTTTGACAATATTTTTTGTGCCGATGAGAACAAAACATTTTTTAAAATGCTTTATGTTTGCTGTGTTAATTGAAGGTTTTAACCATTTTAAAAATTCTATCATTTATCAAGCATTTAAAAGAGATTTTGAACGCTGTTGAACGTTTATGAATAATGTTTTTAATTTTTTTCGATTTTTTTCTTATGAAGGCTTTATAAGAGGTTCATAATTTTTTATGAATATAGCCGTTAGAATTTTGGTAAAATTGTATATTTGTGTTTGAGCGACTTAGTAGTTCCATACGAATAAAGTAACCAGCTAACTAAAGTAATGAAAAAAAAAAACAACTAAAGTAATAAACTTTCTGTATCTTCCTGATCTTACCATTTTTTTTTTCATGCATTGGTACATTTTTCCTAGCACTATGAGTGTATGAAAATCTCGTTTATACGTAAAAATATCAGCTATGAGGTAAGAAAAATATATGACGGCCTTATAGATAATTGCTGTTTTAAAATTAAATATGTCTTTCGTTTAAGCTGAAAAATTTCAAAAAAACATTTCAACAAAACATCGACATTCAAAAATGTGGCAGCATTGGTACCGCACACAATACATGTTGCTGTCTTTCTTTTTTTTTTTTTTGTGGACCTTCCCACCGGGAAAAAAGAATTAATTGCGTATGAAAAAATAATCAATTCTCTTCTCCAATATAGATTCTAGAATTGATTATTTTTAACACGCTGATGTCCTACAAAAATTAGTACATTCTTTTCTCGCTTCCATATGAATAGCTACAGAAATAGATCCTTTTATTTACTTTTTAAATGGACACTTTTTAAATAAAAAGTATTAATTTTCGGAAATAAGAAAACAAATCAAAACAGACTGATGCTTTTCTCGTTGATACTAGAATTTGTTTTAGAATCAATTCGTTGTACCAAAAAAGCAAGCAAGGAATCTAAAAACATTTCCTATAGTAGAAATTATTATATAGGCCGTAATCGATTCTGGCTTGATAGATTCCAATTCATAGGTTTTGCTTTAAATTTATATATTCTTTGAAATACTTTCTAAAATGTATGCAAAATAATCCATTCCATATAGGTACAATATATTTTAGAATCAATTCTCATTTTCCCGGTGGGTTGTTGACTTTTACTTATGATGCTCAAAAAGAGTTTGAAAATAGAGCTTTTGTCTCACAGCGGATATATTGCGGATATATTACAGATATATTGTTATATGGGCGAGAAAATATATAAAGGAAATTAAATTTCAAAATAAATAATTATTTAAGTAAAAAAAAATTTTAATATACCACGTTTTTAAATCTATATATATAAAAAAGGAGTTTATGTTTGTAAGGCCGCAATAGACTCCTAAACTACTCATCCGATTAGCATGAAAATTTGTGTATAGAAGTTTTTTGGTACGGTGCGTGTTTGTGGGCTATCAATTTTGATCCACCTTGAACACCAGAGGGCGCTGTAGTACAAATTGTTTACAAAACTGCCTAAAAAACCCAAACCGCTCATGCAATTAGAATAAAAATTGGCATATAGTAGTTTTCAGGTACGATGAGTTTTTTAGCACTATCTTCTTTGACCCACCTTGGACACCAGATGGTGCTGTAGTACAAATTTTTTACAAAATCGCATATTTTTAGTTGTTTTCTTAGGGTACATGTGCAAATATTTACAAAATATTAAATGTTTCTTAAATTTAGTAAAATTAAAATAATTTCCGTTATTTTCACATCAAAAACAAAACATTTTACTACAACGATATATTTAATGCAACATCGTTGCTCAAAAATGAGAAAAAAAAGCTCAAGCCTGTGTTAGATAACACGGGCGCATAGGTCAGACGTGAATACGTTAGTCATTAACAGCCTTATTCAATAGATTTCCTTAAACAACCTTTAAACGCTTGTTTAGTTACGCACTGTTTAAGGCTTTACGCAGCTTCTATGCAACCTTGCTAACATTGTTATTCATAAACATTTTTTCATTTTCTGCTTATGAGAAAAACCTAAAAAGAGAAGACCTCCAAAATGTTATTTTAACAGAATTTCGTGAGCGAACCTGGCGGGCCATCGAGAAGTGAAACATGTTGTGTTTTTGATAAAATCGTGAAACATGTTGCGCTACTCAGAAAAACAGGTTTTCTTCTTGTTGCGAAGATCACAAATCATTTAAATTTTGTGATTGTGTTTGTAATTGCCATTTCTATCAACAAAAATAGCGAAAAGTTGCAACAATGCACTTTTTCGCAATTTTGTTTAATTTCTATGAAGCTGGCATTTTTTCGCAAAATTCAATTTCATTGGATATGATTGCGGAGGCGTGGGTTCAATTCCGGCGGCTGGCATAATTTTTTTTTTATCTTAAAATATACATTTTTTTATTATTTTTTTTAATCAATTTTTAATTAAATAATTTGTAATTTTTATAAATTTCAAGCGAAGAACTTATTTGTTTTTAGTCATTTTGTTTTTGTTTTTTTTATTATTTAAGCTTACACAGAAAATAAAAGAATTGATTTATTACCTAAACTAGTTTAGCTAATGTGAAAGTTTCTATTTCACCTAATCTTTTCAACAACTTTTCTACTTACACAGTTAATTTAACAATCATGCATTAGGTAATTCACCTAATTCAAATTAGTTAATTCAACTAAAATTTTGCTTATTAAATCATCTAATTCTTCTAGTTATTTTACCTAATGCAAGTTGTCGATTTGTTCGTACACTAGGGAAATAACGCATATTAGCATTATCCACGCCTCAGTATAAATTTTATATAAATATTTACGTGGATAAATCAAATGCTTTCCTTACAACTTGTTTTTTTCCCGTATTTGAATTTTATAGGAGCACAGCGCTCTCCTATAAAAAACATAAATAAAAACAAAGTGAGAAAATTTTACAAAAAGTAAAGCCTCATACGATATTTGAACTCGGGCCGCTGGCGTTATAGTCAAACGCTTTAACGCTGTGCTGTTACGCCGTTTGATAACTTATGAACAAAATGTATATAAAAATATGAGGTCCACAACTCTGAAATTATTTTTCCACTGGGCTTCTACAGCAATTTGATTAATTGGTATGTAGAGTAAATTCCGGTATTGGAAATTTAGCTCAATAGATAAGGCGTTGGTTGTTGAAATCTTTGAGATCACAGGTTCGATTCTCAGCGGTGGCAAAGAAATTTTTCAGTCATTTATACAATGTATATATCTCTCTTATTCTATCTACTATAAAACAAATCTTTCTTCTCTATCATGTGACGAAATGAAGTAAAGTCACCTAAGGAAAGTTTCACTTCAAAATAGAAATTGCAAAACAAAAAACATATTTTTTGCACGGCATTCCCACTCTTAAGTGGGAATGCTATCTAAATAATTAGATGATTTTTCTACACTTAGTAGGTGGCTTGCCTAATCTGAAGTGGTCATAGTTTAAAAAAAATTAGCTTATTCTTCTAATAAATTATGTGTCTCATCTATTTTATGGTTGAAGGTACACCTAAATATTTAGGTTTTTTTAGCTACTCTCGCAGTTAAACTACCCAATATAATTGCATATAATTAACATTTGGAAATTGGTAGCGCACCTAATCAAATTCGTTGACTGAAAATCACCGGATTACTTTAGCTGAATTGACTACATTTTTAGGTAAAAGTTCTACTCTTTTTTTTCTGTGTAGGTAATATCGCAAAGGCGCGGGTTCAATTCCGGCAGCTGGCATAGTTTTTTTTTTCATTTTCGCATTATTTATTATTTTTTTTAAACAATTTTTTAATAAATAATTCTATAAATAAAATTTTGAGCAAATAATTTACTTCTTTGCAATCATTTTATTTTGTTTTATTATTTAAGCTTAGGTGGTTAATATACATGAACCAACAAGACAAGATCAAGCAATCAGCAGTGCGAGAAAAAAGTATTTTTTCGTGCCACGTCATCGGTCACAAAAAAGCTATATTTTTCATGCAAAACATGTGAAAACTTAAATAAAAGTGGAAAATTATAAAATTAACAAGTTTGTTTATATTTGTTTGTTTGTTTATATTTTCATGCAGTAACGAAATTTAAAGTAAGTTTTTTTTGCTGTTGCAATTATTGCACGTCGCTACAGCACACTTCATTTTTATAAAAAACACAAAAAATTACTGAATTATAAACACTAATAATTCTTTAAAACTTCAAGAAATAATTTTTCACATATAATCGCTACACGTAAACAAAAAAATTTGTGACCGATGACGTCAGCCCTACCAGCTTTGTTTTGTTTACAATATGGCGGCTCTTTTCTTTGCATGATCTTTATTTCTTGGTTCATGGTTAATATATATGTGCATATGCTTAGAGTAAATTTTATTTTTAATTTTTATGATGATTTCGCATGGATGTTTATTGAATTATAATTTTTTTTCCTCAAATGGTTGCATTATTTAAAAAAAAATTATTTCATTTAAAAGTAAGTATTATTAAAAAAAACTGACAAAATGTAAAAAATTAATTAAATTATTTGCAAGAAATGGTAAAAAATTAAAATAAAATGTACTCTAAACATATGCACAGACAATACATATTAACTTCCTAAGCTTAAATAATAAAACAAAATAAAATGACTGCAAAGAAGTAAATTTTTTGCTCAAAATTTTATTTATAGAATTATTTATTAAAAAATTGTTTAAAAAAAATAATAAATAATGCGAAATTGAAAAAAAAAATCATGCCAGCCGCCGGAATTGAACCGCGCCTTCGCGATATTACCTAAGCTTAAATAATAAAAAAACCACAAAAACAAAATGACTCAAAAAAAAGAAGTTCTTCGTTTGGAATTTGTAAAAATTACAAATAAATTATTTACTAAAAATTGATAAAAAAAAAATAAAAAACGTATATTTTAAAAAAAAAACTCAAAAAAGAATAAAAAATGTATATTTTAAAAAAAACAAAAAAAAGCAAACTTTTAAGGCAAAATATGCAGGCGAATGACAATCGGTGCGACATTTTGGTGGGAAAATGTCGAGTTGTCACTCTAACCCACAAAATTGCATTATTTAAGCAGGTTACTGTGTACGGCCAAATATCCCTCTTATACAACTCTTGCAACAAAAACGAAATGAGAATTATAAGAACTAAGGTTGCAACTGCAAGAGAACAGCGATGCTGTTGCTGCTTGTCGGAATATGTGTGTACGTGTGCGATGCTGTTGCTGCTTGCTTGTATGGAATATGTGTGTACGTTTCTCACACTGGTTCTGTGATGAACACACAGTTAATCGTACTGCTCTTACACATGATGTTATAATACATAAAATACAAAGCATATGAAAATTAATACAAAATTTGAAGGAGTTAAATTTTGATTTACTTATAGAATCAAAAAAATTATATGTAGCAATATGATTATTTAAATACAAATTAAAAGAAGAAATATTAAATATGTTACGAGCATACTTGAATTTTCTTCAATGCATGCATAAAGTATTAAAAACTTATAATGAAAGTGACAAACATTTTCTCAAAATTTTGTGCTCCAGATTAACACTCCCGTATAACGTATTCTACGTTAAAACAATCAGAATTTTAATTTTGCGACTTTCGAGTCAAATATCTCCGCTGCTTTTGTATTCATTTTGTTAAATTTTTTTTTGTCTTAAAGCTTCATCAAAGTACTATGAAAACCTTATTGCAAAAATACCGTTAGTTGAGTATATATATTTTAAATATTTTTTTCAAAAAAGGTCAACAAAAAGGCTCAAAATTTGTTTTTGTTGTAAAAAGAATTTAAATTCAAATTCGCTAATTTTCAACTCTATTTAATAGCTATAACATTTATAGGCAAAAATTGTTTCAATTTTACGCAAAATTTAAAAACCATTTTTCTGATTCAAAAAGCAAGGCCCTTGATTTTTTCGAACAAATTTTTTTTTTCAATATTGTGTTTTTATATTTTTGAAAAAATATACAAGCTAAAAAATTAATTTTTTAAAAAAATTATCTTCAGAATTAAAAATTATTAAAAGTTATAGCCAATAATCTTTATCAAAAATATATATACAAAAGCAAATCGCTGTCTGTGTGATGGCTGGAAACTTCAAAATGACTGAGCCGATAGAGCTGAAATTTTGGCAGTACATTTTTTTCAAGTACGAGATGGCTTAAATTTCTGTCACACCCCCTTTTACCGCCCACAAATCAATAAAAATGCTATATTTCCTACGGTTTTCGTCGATTGGGCTACATTTTGGTAATTTAGTCTGTATGCTTACTGTCGGCAAGTGTACTAAAACAGGGTAATGTCCATCTACTATAAAACTGGTATGAGCATTATATAATAGGGTGTGGCTCCGCCCATACAGTTAAAATTTGTATTATCGAATAGCTTTGAAAGTAAAAGTAGCAATACTTATGTACATACAAACTCAAAATGGAGTTACTATTTGGTGATCTCCTGCTACTGGGAAACTGTAACGGGCAGTCGAAAATAACAGTGATGTTAAACTATGAGTCTAAGAAAAGTTTTGAATACACCTATTATGTTCCCATATAGTTGCAGGGTGCAGCAACGCGCGCCGAGAAAAGCTAGTCTTAAATAAACTAAAGAGTATAAAATAATTTCTGCTAGAGTCGGGCGTTTTGTTCTCATAAAAACGTGGGGCGCATGATTTATGGAATATTAAGCAGTTAAGAAAACCTTGGTTAAGAAAGCATTTGTCCACTTCTAACAAATTCAAATTTTTAATTGCTAACAAATAATTTCTCAATAATTCATCAAAGATAGACATACATAGATAGGATAATTTTTTACAAAAAAAAATCGTCAGCGTTGATTATTTAAAATTAAAATTAATTAACATTAAAATTTAAGAATTCTGAAACCTTAGAAGAAACTGAAGTCTTACTGGACTGAACGCGATAGATGTCTGCAAACTTGAATCTGCTTTCCATGCAAGGTCTTTTATCCTGGCAGTCAAGAGACCTGAGTTAAGAAATCATTTGTTCACTAACGTATTAGAATTGTTAATAACACTCTTTACTAATCTCTTTAGCATGCGCCCCACGTTTTTATGAGAACAAAAAGCCCGACTCTAGCAGAAATTATTTTATACTTTTTAGTTCGTTTTAAAAACGTGGTATATTAAAATTTTTTTTTACTTAAATAATTATTTTCTGGTTTTTAGTCTTTGTCCATTTTTTTACCCTCAGTGGTGAATTTTAAAAAATTTCAATTTGTTTCATAAAAAAAAAACAAACATTCATTCACATTGTTGAGGCTCGAAATCACTACCTAGCGTATAAAAATCGCGTTACGCTCTGAGCTACAGAAATCGAACTACTTTTTAAAAAATAACTAAAAAAAATTTATTTCAACTACTTTTTTACAATTTTTTTTTTCACCCTCAGTGGTGTATTTTAAAAGATTTGAGTGTTTCATAAAAGACTAGTAAGAAATGATTTTCGACTGGGCCGAAATTAAAATACCCCCACGGCCGAACCAAATTATATTCAAAGTCTTAAGCAATCAATAAAATGCTTATGTGTAAAAATGTTTTCGTTATAGTTTTAAAAGAAAATATTCGCTTTTGTTTTTTAATAGTCAGTTTATGTGGGAGGTGGACGTGGTTTTCACTCAATTTGGTTGAATTTCATACACTTAATACAAGTTATATATCAAAATTCATATGCAAAATCTCAAGTCCATATATTAATTTTTGTGGATTTTAGAGAGATTTAACCTTTTTGATAGGCGTGGTTTTCATCCGATTTGGTTAAATTTCATACTTAGAGTGTATTTTAGATATTAAAAGTCGTATGCAAAATTGCGAGTCAATATATTAATTTTTGTGTAATTCTAAGAGATTTAACCGTTTTGAAAAAGTCACTTTGTATCGGAGATAGGCGTGGTTTTCATCCGATTTAGCTCATTTTCGAACTCGACCTTTATTTTTTAAGTAAAAGCTTAAATATTGAATTTCATGATGATAGATTTAAAATTACGGCTGTAATCGTGATCACAGACAGACGGACAGACGGACATGGCTAAATCAACTCGGGTGGTGATGCTGATCAATAATATATATACTTTTCTATACCTACCACGCCTCCTTATGGTCGTTACAAATGGAGTGACAAAATTAATATATCCCCCATTTACGTTTTTTAAACGTGGGGTATAAAAAAAAACAAAAATTTCATTCACATGGCTCGAACTCACTACCTAGCGTTTAATAAGGCGATCGCTTTACGCTTTGATCTATAGAACTCACAGAAAAATGTGTTCTGAATGAGGTAATAAATTCACTTCAGTTGTTAATTTTTGAAATTTCAAAATGTCAATGAGCTTTTAAATTTTTATGTTTGATTTTTAATATGTATGTATGTATGTATGTATCAAATAATTTCTCATTTTAGCCAAACAAATAAACGCACAGCCAAACAAATGAGATAATATTGTGTTTTCATCCAGGGGACAGACAAATGAAGTGAAGCTAATAAAAACGTTTTAAAAAACTCAGGAGCGGTGCTTTCATTGATGTTTGAATTTTTATGGTTAAAATTTTGTTTGTTTTAACAAATATGATTTGTTTTGTTATATGTTTGGGACAAACGTTTTCATACCAACCGCCCCTGTGACTATTTGACATTTTCTTTTGTGTGTAGTAATTTTCATATATTCAGTTATACTAATCCAAACAACAACATCTCATGTTGTTATGGCTGTCTCTTTTCGATTTCTGAGTTGCAATACCCCTACAAGAAATGGGTAACCGAAACACCAACACAATCATATAAATTTGTCTGTTTACAACCACATTCTCATACTTGTTTCAGTGCCAAAATTTGTGAAACAAGGAAGAAAATATGAACATTTTAGCCAATGCATGTAGTAAAAAGGAAAATGATCATCATTGAAAAGCATGTCAAATTTTTGCCTGTCTGCCATTGTATTGTATCATTATTTTTTATTCAACAACTGAATAGTTTCAGAATTTCAAAAACTAAAAGATAAGTTAAAAATTAATTTGCTTTTAAACTAAAACGCTTGTTAGTTTGGGCGTGATCAGAATCGCAAGAATCTGACGAAATCTATTTTCGCTCTGTAGTGGTAAGTTGTAAACTTCTTTGCCTTTTTAATTGTTTTCGAAGTTTTCTACAGTTTTTCTTTACCACAGTACCCGCTTCGATCTGCTACCCTTTCTCTCAAGCTTTGATGCATGCAACTGAAGGCTCTCAAAGGTGAAATGCAAGCAAAAGTACCCAAGGACAATCTGACCCAGTAAGTGGTGGCTACAATTAACGATAAAAAACAAATGAAATATGAAACTTAAGTTTATGAAAAAAAAAATTATATAATAAATATAAAACATATGTTTTTAAAACAACGAATTGCATACATTGTTATTTTTAAAGAAGAACGTTAGATAAAACTGATATATACGTTATATCTAACGGTTACGAGTTTTCGGTTAGATCTATCTGGTGAGATTTGGTTACCAATAACCTGTATTTATGTTAACAGTAACGAGAGAGAGCGAGAAGGCTATATTTCGATGGTGTTATAAATTTATACAAAAAGCAACCTGTGCGAAAGGGATGTCAGATCACACGTATACATGAGTTTCGGTTACTTTCTTCCCGAGGCTCTTCCTAGCATAACCGAAACTTTGTATGAAGAGGTAACCGAAATTGCAGTTTAGAAAAACCGTCTTTTTTTAGTTAAATAGCCGATAGTCTTCTTGTACGGACATTAGCTTTGGGCATACCTTATTAGCTTCGGACACAACCTTTTTTGAGTTGCACAGAGCTCTAGAGAGAAAAGTTTTTCTCTCTGAGAATAAGAATAAAGAAATTGTATGGTTATTCTCTTTGAATTTTAATTAATTATTTAAATAACGGTTATTCAATTTATATAGCCTATGTCCCAACTGGCCACCATAGCTATCCTAGAGAAAAATGGAATTTTTGCCATTCTCAAGCTTTTCACAGGCGAACATACGTGAGCCCTCTTTTATATAATAATAAAGTATAGAGTATTTATGGTATGTTCGCGTGTTGGAAAGCCTTCAGTTTTATTTAATTACGCGCCAGAGGCTACCAAAAATCAATGGTATTTTTAATGAAATTTATATTTTGTTTTTCCTTTTTGAACACTTTTTTTCTCAAAATATTACTTTGCTGCAAAATTTTATTATTTCACATGTAAACAACGATGCTACGTTGTGTTCAAGTGGTTTTAGGGTTTATTTCCGAGATAAATATCATATTGTAAGAGTTACCACTTATAGCCTTGGCTCTCTACTTTTTATATTTCAGGCTAAGATGTCTTTAACCGCATATTTATGTATTCCGAAAAGAGCACTATCGTTCATGTGGGACATAATAAGCAATACATTTCTTCATATCAAAAAACATTGTTTCTCGTTTCTTTCACGAACTCCAAGTTTAAACATTAACCCTCTTATTTCAAATTAACTGTTTGCCCTCTCTCTTGTTTATCAACGCATATTTTACCAAACAACATATACATATTTTATCAAACTGAGAATTCCTATAATTCTTATCCCACATGTTACATACATAGATTCAGCACCTCTCACTGTATTGCCGATAAACGTATCAATTAAATCGTTTTCTTTTCAAGCTGATTTAACACTGTTGATTGATTTGTTTAGCTCTAATTTTGTTATCTTTTTCCACCCAGAAACAGCGTTGAATGAACAGGTTTAATCCTATTTAACCATAAAATACCGATTGTATAAGAAAGCTCCTTACCGTATCGTCTGATAAACGTGCTCTGCCATCGTAACATCACCACAAACATAGACATGGCCGCCTTCCTTAACAATCAAATTGTACAATGAATCAAATTCCTGTCCAATCAAATCCTGAACGTATGTCTGCGGAAACAAGGATAGCAGAGAAAATAGAAGAAGATTAAATTGAAAGGAAATGCAATGAAAATATTAACAATAAAAGGAAATTTATTTGTTGCTCTGGAGCAACTCTGACAAATAAATCCACTGTCAGTGGGAAATAATAGAAAAATGTTATGGACAGAAAGGATAACGCTGCAGCATTGAACAAATGAAGCAAAAGAAATTAATGGGATATATGTACTTACCTTTGGTATATTTGCCTCACGTGATAGTGCGAGAAATACCCGATCCAGTATTTTGAAATTGCACAGTTGCTCCTTCTCTGCGGCATACAGATCCACATCTCGATTGCGACAGCCAAAGAAGAGCCATATTTTAGGCAGTTCCAATTCAGCATCATCTTCCTTAAGCATTTCGAATTCCTGCCAGAAGGAGCGAAAGGGTGCTATACCAGTGCCAGGACCAATAAGAACAATCGGCTTCCTAATGTCAGTTGGCAAATGGAAGCTAGGAGCGCTGCGCACAAACATAAACACATCGTCGTTCTCATGCACACTGGCCAAGTAGTTGGAACAGACGCCGAAGCGTTCGTCACCGTTACCATCCTCGCAGCGATACTTGACAATGGCTACAGTCAGATGTATTTCGTTGTTCACCTTACGAGGCGATGAAGAAATGGAGTAGAAACGTGACTGCAGCGGCATTAAGTTGGCCAGCACCAATGAGGCGGGTGGCTTGCAGGATGGAAATTCCTCCAAGACATCCAGCAAGTGTGGTAGACGCCAATGACGCCAGTCTTCATAGGCCGAAGAGTCATTGACGAGCAGCTCTAGACGCTCCGTATCAAGGTTGTCATCACAGAAGCCTGCCAACAAAGTCAACATTTGTCGACTCGGTGGAGTGGTGATGTCAAAGTAGCGCGTTAGTAAATTACGCATGGTATCCGACGGGATCTTGTCATGTGGCTCCCAGCACTTGAAGATGCCATTCGATGTCTGCTTCTCTTTAAGCAGTTGTAGCTGCAAAATTTCATCGGGATTCTCAAAACCTGTTAGACGCTTCAAAATACCATCAACTATGTCTGCACGATTGGCAGGAAAAATGCCCACATGATCGCCAGGTTCGTAGTCAACATCCGGTGCTAAAATCTCCACGAGAATCGTGGTTTTTTCAATCTCACCCAGATTGGTGAGATTCTTTGGTGCTGCTTTTATTTTGCTGCAACGCACTTTCTTGTTGTGAAACTTGGACAGTATCTGTTCAAGAGAACCCTTCGACTTCGAGGGTAACAAGCGTACGGTATTCACTGTAAGAGAGTCATTTTGTAGGGCCATTGAGGCGTCCGACAAGCTTTCTTCCGGATCCAAGCAAAATGTTTCACAAGCCAGCTAAATAGATGTAACAATTTTAATGAAGCCAAGATGGCAGATGAATGACTTATACTGACCTTAAAAACTTCGGGAGCCCATTTGCGGAACGTCTGCTCTTGGCCGCACATCTCATCGCCATAAGCTATTTTCAAAAGCCGCTCACCGCCTAATTCACCCAATATATTGTCAACATACTGACCAAAAGCGCAAAAATTCGGATATGCTGAGGAGCCAAGCGCAAAGACGGCAAATCTGTTACGGGGGACAAGGAAAAAGATATAAAATTATTGAAGACTAAAAGACTAAGACTTAAAGTGAAGTAAAATTATTGGAGTTTATTAAAATCTTAATTTTAGTTGGTTAGGATGGTGACACAGCAACGGGTAGTATCCATTTAACTCAATTGAGCGGTTTTGGTATTAATGATAGCACTTAAACCTTTCATTCTTGTTAAGGAAGTGCGAAAATTCACGCCCATATTTATTTGAGTGCCATTAACGGTGACAGTAAACTTAAAAAAAAAAGAAAAGGAAAACCAAATAATTTATATAATTTTTTTTTTTTTAAATTTTGCTGCAATATTTTTTTAACCTTCAAACAAATTTCAGGTTACAAGTGGGCCGATTGCGACTTTTATGGATTCCATGGACCCCTTGGACAACATGGATTATTATATTGAGGTTAACTTTGTTAATGAAGAAAACAACTAACAACGATTCTGTAAAGAATACTCATACAGCAGTCTAGAAAGCTGTTTCGTTCGCCGCTGGTTTCCATTGCGATCTACTTAGCTACTTAAGATCAATATGTTCTATAAATGTTCTAAGAAAATATCTAGAGCAATTTTGGAAAAACAAGATTTGTTCTCGGCCGAGAACTTCTTGTGTTCTTTGATACGTGGATTCGGCTTCTTAGTCTATGTTATAAACCTCGTCTGAGCCTTAGTAGTAGCCTAAGTCATAGTCTTAGACTTACTCTAAGTCGTTGTTACAGTTGTAATCTTATTCTGTTGTAGTCATATGTAGGTGAAGTCAAAGTTTTAGTCTAGTAGATCTAAGTCAAAGTAATGTCGGGAAAGTTTAAGAGCATCCATAGCAAAGGATCGATGTTACCCATTAATGTCTGAATAACACTCCTTGCAATTAAGATAAGTCCAGCCTATAGCCAGCCATTAAAACCTATGTAGCCCCAATGACGCAATTTGTAGCTGTTCAGTGGAGTCTACTTAACTCAAAAGCAGTTCCAATTCCAGTAAAAATCTACAGTGTTACCTCAGATGCATGAAAGTCGTAAAGACGTAAATACTTAAAAAGGTGAACCCGTGAACTAATGTTGAAAACGTGGGCACTTACTTTTAAAACTTCACGTATTGTTCATGTTTAACATTCACGTGCAGTTCGAGTTCGTGTTTTCAAAAATGAACTTCACTAAGTTCAAAATTGCGTGTTCACGTGTAGTTTAAAAGAATTGAATAATCTGTAGAGCTCCTGAATTGAGAATCGAATTTTAAATATTTTTGAAAACATGTTTTGTTGATAGGATTTAACTAAATTTGACGTTATAAGAAAAATGGTGACAAAACCTAGCCCCAAGGGACATAACGCCAAATTAATAATTTGGGAATGTGTCCCCTTATTTTGCGAATATATTTTCAAATATTGGATTTGAGATTATAACCACTTATTAAGTAGTCATAACACCAAATTTGGGTTCTGACCACTTCAAATGGTTTTAATAGATAATTTTTAGTAAAATAATGGACAATATAACCGTTTGGCTACACGAAATAACTAATTAAAAAAAATAAATAACTCCAAATAAAGCCCCAAATTTATTTTGGGATTATGACTATTTTTTTGGGCTTATCCTTTTGAATCGGGCCATAATCCCAAATTCAATTTTTGGGATTATGTCCCATGGAGCCATGTCACGACACCCAAGATCATGTTGTGAAAATAAAAAGTAACGATTAGCAAGATTTTCCAAACTAAATTAAGAAAAAAGCATTTTTAAGATTCCTTCTTTCTTTTTGACTGGAAGTAAAAATAAGATTCCTATTTTTAATCTGGTCTGATAGAAATGGCTTATTTATATATAAAGTCATTTCATTTCATATCCTTTTTCTTTTTTCTTTTTTGTTGTGCAAATTTATTTCGAAAAACGTTGTATCCACAAATAAAATCACTATTTGATGCATTTATAGGCTGTTGGAATTATTAGTCTCTATGTGGTCCCGGTCACGGCAAGTTCTATAGAGTCATAATTACCGATTATTTCGTGTCCCAATTGAATGGTATGTTTATTCAAGATATTTTTTTCCACCAGGACAGCGCCACATGCTATATAGCGGGTCAAGCCATCGATTTACTGAAGGAAACATTTGGCGAACGCGTTACTTCTCGAAATAGACTAGTCAATTAGCCGCTAAGATCGTGGCATTTAACGTCTTTGGATTAAGGTGTAAAAGAAATCCATTATTTTTCCACTAGATGGTTTTAGTAATCTGTTACTCGCTTGGCATAAGTGCGATCGGGTAACGCTAGATGGCGTTAAAAAGATAAGATTTCGTACTAAAAAAACTTCTCAGACAGTTTTGTGATTGCTTAACTCAGTTTTGTTTGAGAGCGCGTCAATGACACCAGCAAAGAGAAAATACGCCATATTCTACATTTTTTCTTCTATAAAGGCGAAAACGTAAGGTAGGCTGAAAATGTGAATAGCGTTTATGGTCCTGATTCTGTAACAGCCAATCATGCGGAATTTTGGTTTCGTGGATTCTGTTCAATTACCGAAACGGATGTCAAAGATGGACCACGTTCTGGAAGGCCAATTGTCGAAAATGTCGATAAAATCATGGAAATTGTCGAGTCCGACCGTCATGTAAGCACGGTTTTGATTGCCCAGGAGCTAAACATTGCACAAAAAACCGTTTGGAACCACTTGAATAAGGCTGGATAAAAAAAAAAAGCTTGATGTATCGGTACCACACGAGTTAACGTAAAAAAAACCTCATGGACCAAATTTCTATCTGCGAATCACTGCTGAATCGCAACAACATCGACTCATTTCTGAAGAGGATGGTGACTGTAGATGAAAAGTGGGTCACTTACGACAACGTCAAGCAAAAACGGTCGTGGTCGATTCTCGGTGGGCCGGTGAAAACGGTGGCCAAGGCCAGATTGACGGCCAGAAAGGTTTTGCTGTGTGTTTAGTTGGATTTTATGACTCCATCTACTATGAGTTGTTCCCTTACGGCCAAAGTCTTAATTCAGACCTGTATTGTCAACAATTGGACCATCTGAAGGAAGAAATCGCCCAGAAGCGGCCAGCTTTGGCCAATAGTAGAGGACTTGTGTACCAACAGGAAAACGCCAGGTCACCCACATCGATAGTGACTCGTCAGAAGCTAAGGGAGCCTGGTTTGAAGGTTTCACCTGGTATAGTTTCCTATAATCCGGACCTGGCACCATGTGATTACCACCTGTTCCTGTCTATGGCGAATAATTTTGCTGGTGAGAACTTCGCCTCAAGGGAAGCATGTAAAACCGACTCTTCCAGTTCTTTGCCAATAGGGACGAGAGTTTTTATGAGAGAGGCATAATGAAATTGGCAACAAGTTGTCGATCAAAACGGTGCATATTTGACCTGAATTGGTTCATTATAACTATGATAAATAAAGCCTTTAATTTCATGCAAAAATAATGGATTTCTTTTTAATACACCTGATATTTTCTCTTTGATAAGGTGGAGTCAAGATACGAAAGTCAAAACGAAACTTTTGACCATTGTCAAAACAGTTAATACCCTAAATGCTTTAAAAAATGGTCGAAAATTGGACTGCCAGAAAATGCCATATCCGAGCCAGCCGCGGCTGATATCTCACATGCCCTAAATAATATTTTAACACTAAAGGCATAAAATTATCGTTCTATTAAATCAATTTTAAGTTTGAAATGATGTAATATCAGTATTTTATTTCTATTTTCAAAGTTAAAAAAAAAAACACCCTTTATGTGTACAATAATCGATTTCTGTTGTTTTTTTTTAGCTTTGAACCAAGGATTTCGGGTGTAATAACATTTCATTTAATATGGCTTGGTTCGAAATAGAGTAATAAGGCAGAGTGGGAAGGAAGGGACAATTAAGTGTAGTGTGTAGTATGTTCTAAGCGTGGTGGAAAACCAAAGAAACATGTAAATTTGAATTAGAGGCAAGTTTAATACCTTTACTTCAGTCAATTAAAGTTATAAGGGAATTTCATCCACAAACTATGATTTCGAGTCGTAAATATTGATAAGTTTTCAACTTCAGTTGATTAGAAATAAGGAAAGAAAATTGCAAATGCGAAAGATTAAAGCGTGGGAACAAGGCCCACCGAGATTCGAACCTGGGACCTCTGGGGTGACAGTCAAGCACGCTACCGACTCGACTATCGAGGCCGCCGTATGTTAAATGGACTTCAGAACTATAAATTTCTTGCTCGGAACAATAGAGGAAGTTTAAAATTAAAAAAAGGTACTTTTATCTTTAGCTTTAAAATTTACTTAGTAACAAAATATCGGTGGGATAGAAAACCAATGCCTGGTTACCTTTTATACATTTAAAATTCAAACATTACTTAAGATATGAACTCTCAAACTATCGGCAAACTCTCAGAAAATGCTAACCTCGTTGACTTCAGCGCGAAAAACATAAAAAATTCTTCACAAGGAGGCCCTCAATTTAAACGTTTTTGACATACATATCTTTTTAGGTGCGTTTCGGTTCACCCATCGACATTAAAAAAAAAACAGTTGTTTTTATTAAATATCTCTTAAGTCACTCTTAAACTCTATAATAAATTATATTTTTTATCCATAAATTATTTATTTAGTTGAGATTATAAGGATTATATTGCCATGAGAAAGGCATACACATCCTAAAAGTGGGTTTGTTAAGAGTTATAAAATTTCGTACACTTACTTAAATGGGTATCTTCTTTTCTCATGCAAACTTTCACTGCAATAGCTTTAGAAAACAAAAACGATTATACGACTCTTGGTGTTTCACTTTGAATAAATGTTGTGCATTTATAAAAATAAATTTCAAGCAAAAGATACAGCAGCTGGTCTTCAATATTCTACAATAAAGTTTCTTATAAATTTATTCATACATTTGTACAAAGGCACAATTTTAAATAAGTACCAACCGTGCCCAATTCTTGAAATCTGTTTAAAGCAACTGGTTCAGAAACAGCCTTTATTGGCATAAGCTTTGTCACTTCAAAATTAAGCCCAGTTTCATTACGACCGTTTGAGAATTCGATGAGCTGGAAATGCTAGTTTTAAGAAAAACTAGCAGAAACTTTTATAATATATATGGGGCATTCCACACAATATTTACCACAAAAAATATTTTCCCATAAAATTTGAGAGTGGAGAGAGAGTTCGATATTAATGGTGCAGTGAGTTTTTCAAAAGCCACTCTCAATTTTTACCAGTTTTGGTATAAAAAAGTATAAAAAAAATTTCTCGAAAACTCCTAGTACATATTATATTGAAATAAAAAATACGTATCAAATATTTTTGACTAATGAACCGTATAAAATAAAATTTTATGAAAAACAAATTTTTGTGGCAAATATTCTGTGGAATCCCTATATACTATATCTTCTTAATTATATTTACTTCCTTAGATGGCCTTTGAAAGAACTTCTGAAGGTATTCTTAGAATTTAACTTTGTGAAACCAATGTTCAACAGTAAAAAACTTAAAAATTCAAATACTTAAATAAACCCATTTAAAATACAAATGAATTTAATTCTACTCTGTCGCACCAAAACGTGACCGGCAATACTTTTTTCTTTAAACCATAACTTAAAAAAAAAACAATGCAAAACTTAAGAGAAAACTTTTTTTTACACTTTATAGAAAAAAGCTTGAACTGTATCAATCTTGCACAAAATACATTAGGGGTATTCACAATCCAGTGTACTTTGTGGATTTGCAGAATTGCAGTTCAATGACCGTGAATACACTCCATTCTTGTTTGCGCAATTTCTTAAAACAAAACTTAAATGTCAGAACAAGCTGTTTTTGTTTGTTAACCACCCGCCAAAAATTAACGCTGCGAACACACGTGACAAATTGGCATAATAATTTTCAAATATGTATAAGTTGTCAAATTATTAGGTCTGTTCCCGTACTCTAAAGTTTTAGTCCAATTTACCATTTTTACAGGTTTTAGTCCGAGAAGCGTTCCCGTACTCGAAAAAATGGTAAAAGAGAGTGCAATCGAGAGAATAAAAAATTTCCCCTTCCTGTCAAAAGCTGCAAGTTTTAGTCCGAGAAATTTCTTCTGGCAAAAATGGTAAAAGTGTCAAACTGCTTAAAATCATATGTTTACATGTTAGCAAAGAAATTGCAAAACGATAAAAGTTCTTTGAAACAATAAAAACTGTTGGAATGGAAACCAAAACCATGGTAAATTGTGTAAAAACTAAACATAAATGTTTATTTGAGAATTAATTTTTATACTATTCAAAATTTTTAGCATGTCGTCTGCACTGCCGATGCTACACACCAAACAAACGATTTTATTTGACAGTTTACACAATTTTAGTCCAAAAAGCGTTCCCGTACTTTTTTCTGTTTTTCAATATTTTTGAGAGATTTTTCCTTACTCTCACGTTTTTGACAGTTTTACCATTTTTAGCCCAAAAAGTACGGGAACAGACCTATTGTCGCCATCAAGCCAAGTGCCGATAGTGACGTAGGTGGCATAACAATTGCATGACAAAAAGTGACATTTCTTTCAGTTTCAGGGTATTTGTTTTTTTTTTTTAAACTTTCTCAAATAAACGTCAAATTTTGCCACTCTATGTCAAATTTCTTGCAAGCCGACTTGCAAGGTGATTGTTGCAAGCAATTGAGCTGGCAACTGAAAAGTTATGAGTGTGTTGGGAACAAAAGTTTAAATGTGTTGAAATTCTGGATTCATCAGACCAAGTCACCAGCTTCCATTGATCTACGCCCCAATTAACATGCTCTTTGGCAAAATTCAAGCGCTGTGCGCGATGCTTAGCTGTAAGTAGAGGCTTTTTTATTTTAGTTTTAGCCTTCATGCCGGCTTCCTTCAGGCATCTGCGCACTGTTTGGCAAGACACGTTAAGGTTCATAGCCTCAGATACCTCCTTGTGAGCTTGTACAGCATTGTCAACAGCTCCAGACACGATTAACCTCTTGACCATTCTCTTTGTTTTGGGAGTCAATTTCCGTGGGCGCCCATCGTTCCTGTTGCTGATTGGAATGTTGCAAGAATTTCTTATTTTAGAAATGAAACCGATCGAAACATGGTATTTTGTTGCGATTTGACGCACAGATTTTCCTTCTTGCAATTCTAATTTAATAGCAGCACATGTAACGGATTCGACTTTTTTCGGCATTTTAATTTCTATGAAAAATTATGTAATTTATATTAAATTCTTTCAATATGTTCTTAAAAATTACCAGATCTAACACAAAATCTTTGAAACTGTGGAATCAATGATGACACGGCGACACAATCACGACTAAAACTCAATTGAAGACTTCAGTTCCAAAAGTGTTCACAATAACCGAACACTTTTAACAAGAACTATAGGAAAACTGCGTTAAATTTTTTCAATTTTCTTTTATACGCTGATCGTCACTACAACATATTAAAGCTGATTAAAAAAAAGTACAATAACAATTGCAATTTGAAATGTTATGTAAAAAACCTTTTTACTTGGTTGTTTGTGAACAGTTTTGTAAGTCACTGTATCACTAATAAAAATTTGTCAAATGATATGTAGTAAACAAGTGCACAACTGCTCAAGTTCTTAAGTGCACAAGATAAAGCTATAGTAGAATTGCAGATTTGCAGTTTTTTGACGTACGTGTATTTTGTTGTTGTAAACTGCAATTCTGCATTTGTGCACAGCTAAGTGCACCGGATCGTGAATACCCCTATTAATCGTGATGAGTGCCATGGACGTACGGATCAAAGGGCTGCATAAATGTATTTAAATCGCCTTACAAAATATTTGTGTGGTGCGCAATTACTTTTGCTTTTTCACTCTTATTTTCGAATAGCGTTTGCGTGGCTTCAAATACTAAAAAAAACAGTTGAAGGCAAAACGAATGAGTATGACAAGAACATTTTTCCATTTGGAACCCTGTTATAAGATTTGTATGGGAGCCAACCTAAGGAGAGGCCAGAGCAGATAGGTCACAAATGGAAAAAAGTTCCTATTGCAAAAGTAATGGGGGTGGGTCATACCTATTAACTCTCTGATTAACCAAACTAACAATGCCTTTTGAATGTAGAACTAATACATGAACCAAGAAATAAAGATCATGCAAACAAAAGAGCCGCCATATTTTAAACAAAACAAAGCTGATAGGTCTGACGTCATCGGTCACAAATTCTTTTGTTTACGTTTAGCGATTGGATGTGAAAAATTAATTCTTGAAGTTTTAAAGAATTATAAGTATTAGTGTTTATAACTCGGTAATTTTGTGTATTTTTTATAAAAATTAAGTGTGCTGTAGCGACGTGCAATAATTGCAACAGCAAGAAAAATCAGTACGTTGGTTTCTACCGCAATGGCTGATTTTTTTGTCGGCAAAACGTCGACAATGCAACGCCAAGAATCTGTGGAGATCATTTTTTGCCGGAAGACTTCGAAAGAAGGCTCCAAGTTGAAATAGGTAAAGAAGGGTGTCTCAGTAAGAGTGCACTTTTTTATTTTAAAACAAAAACACATATTTTTTTGAGATAGTTCTGGTTTTTTATTGAATTGTAAAAAAAACATGTTCCGATTAAGTATGGAATAAAATATTCGACAAATGGCCCCCACGGCCCTGATGACAGACCATTAATCTTTTCATGAAATTTTCGATGACTTTTTCACAGAGATGTGGCTGTATCTCACAGATAACGTGTCGGATCTTGAATTTGAGCTCAGGAATCGTTTCTGGTTTATTCGCATAAACCTGTGATTTCAGAAAACCCGAAAGAAAAAAGTTCGCACGGCGTTAAATCGCATGATCTTGGTGGCCAGTTGACATCAGAATTTGATATAATTTGTTCTGGAAATCGTTCCGGCAATAAATCGATTGTTTCACGCGCGGTGTGGCTGGTGGCGCCGTCTTGCTGAAACCACATGTCGTCCAGATCCATGCCGTCCAGTTGAGGCCACAAGAACTCTGTTATCATGTTCCTGTAACGAATGCCGTTCACAGTCCCTGCAATTTCGGCCCCATCTTCAAAAAAGTAAGGCCCAATCACGCCGCCTGACCAAAATCCGCACCAGACAGTTGCTCTTTGTGGATGCATTTGTTTCTCATGAATTGCATGAAGATTTTCTGAGCCCGAAATTCGACAATTTTGTTAATTCACGAAGTCATTCAGATAGAAATGCGCTTCATCAGAAATGATGACTTTTTTTGGAAAAATTGGCATTGACTTGACTTTGCTCCATTACCCATTCAACGAATTGCCAGCGCTTACCTGCTGGTTTCTGCTGGATCTGCTGGCTTAAGCTCCTGAGTAAGCAGAATTTTGTACGCATGAAGGTGGAGATCTTTTGTCAAAAATCGCTGCATAGTGCTTCGTGAAATTTTAAGTTGTTGAGAACGATGCCGAATTGATGTTGTCGGATTTTCGGCGACACTCTCGCTTACAGCAGCAATATTTTCAAGAGACCGACCGGTAGGTTGAAGCACAGTAGTCTTACTATCCATAACCGACTCAGTTTCTTCAAATTTTTTGACCACTCTTCGAATGGTTGATACATTAGGTGCAGTTTCTCTACTGAAAATTGTTCGAAGTTTGCGAGCGGCCTCAGCATAACTTTCCCAATTATTGTAATAACTGTTCACAATTATAGCGCGTTGTTCTTTCGTTAAACGCTCCATTTTTAATAATAGGAATAAACACATGTTCCAACTGCTAAATTTTAGAGTTGCCACTTGCACAAAAAAAAATAACACTCAATTTAAAAAGTGCACTCATACTGAGACACCCCTTACTTCTTTGATCTTTCCACATAAATATTTTTTAAAAAATGTTTCGATAGGGTTTGGTAAAGCTATGCGCTTAAAGCTGGGCGCAGTCCCAACAATTATGAGCATATGAGAGCGTTGGAAAAAGTATTCATTGATATAAAAAGCGAAGGGCTGCTAATAACCAAAAATTATTTGCAGACGCACATTGCCAGCGCAGAGCATGTTATGTGTGACAACAAAATAAAAACACTTTTTTCGCGAATTAAACTTGTTCATTTTATAATTTTCCACTTTTATTTGAGTTTTCACATGTCTTGCATGCAAAACGTATGCAGTTTGACAGTTCAATAGCTTGTTTGTGACTGATGACGTTGCACGAAAAAATACTTTTTCTCGCATTGCTGATTGCTTGATCTCAGGGCATGGTATAATAATACAAGGTAGCATTGACAATATACCATGATCTCAGGGTATATTCGACAAGGTAGTGTTAGCTGTTAAAATTCTCTCTTGTGGTGGGTACCTGTCAAAATCGGATGTTTACGAATAAAAGCAAACAGGTTTCTATTCAATGTTTGTTTTATCTTTTTATATTCTTTTTGTGTTTGACATCTGCTGTACTCACCACTCCGACACGAAACTACCTTGTTAAATATGCCTTGCTTGATATTTTCTTGTTGGTTCATGGAACTACTATATAGTTATTTTTTTATTTGCAGTGATAGCGGCCGATAACTTTTATAATCGACGAGAGCAAGTTGCGTATGAATTTGATCCGAGAGAGAGTTGAAATATTACTTGTTCTCTGAACAACAAGTAACGCTCTTACGTTATCTCGTTGCTGAATTATTCTACAAGTGATACAATTACAAGGTAAGCTCATATTATGATGGCTGCTCAAATGAGAAATTTTGCAACAACAAAGCTGTAGGTGCTACAAACGTCAAACGACAAAAGCAACAACAACTATAAAAACTAAAAATTACCAGTTGATTTTACCAACATGAGTCTACGTAGTAATTGTATCATGGGTGTAATTAAAAAAGCAAATGCAGCCCTTAGTACAGCCTTTTAGTACGTATGCAAAACATTTCAAGCTGTGCTTATTTTATCGTTATCAGCTTAATGAACATGAAAAAGAATTAAAGATATTGCGATAAGCTGTGGCTAAATATTTACAAAATTCGAAAGCATTCGTTATTACCTAAATGGGAATACTTATATAATACTTTTATAAAGAAACAAGTATCGCGGCTGAAAATCCTCTCTCGCTCTGAGTCGAAACTGTCAAAATTAATACAAATAACTTGGTCTGTTTGCGATAACTATCACAAATTATCAGCTTTTAGCGTTCCCGTACGCAAAAAACTTGCAAAACAAGAGAAATTGAGAGCGCAAAATGACAGTTGACTTGGGGTCAACAAGGGGAAGTTGCAAATTCCAACTGGAAAAATTTTTACTGTCGATAATTTTCAACCGTTGTGGTAACGGCCGACCACATGTTCCTGAAACGCTGAAATGGGAAGTCTAACCCTACCCGCCGTATAGCCCAGCCATTGCCCTTTCCGGCTACTATTTGTTTTCGTCGATGACGCATGCCTTTAAGGATCAGTACTTTTGCTCTTTTGAAGAACTCCAAAACTGGATCGATTCGTGGATCGCATCAAAAGACGCATCGTTTTTTCGAGATGGTATCCAAAAACTGCCAGAAAGATGGAAAAAAGGAGTGGCTAGCGATGGACAATGCTTTGAGAAATGAATTTGTAACAAATTAAGCAAATTAAATTTGTAACAATAAAGCGTCAAACTTGAAAACAAAAATCCTTTAAAACTTTTTTGCACACCAATTAGTTGCATTATGATTACTTGGTAATGGGAGGTAGTTCCCTGCTGGATGACAAATACACAGAAATACGGCATTATTTTACAATGAGCTCTTCAAATGCAGTAATGTGTGGTTCTTACAGGTATTACAGCTTAAGTTATTTATTTTCAAATAGTAAGCAATAGATTCAGGATAGCAATAACGAGGATAGCAATAACGAGCTGTAAAAGTGTCAATTTATTTTCACTTTTCATTCTCTTGTATAAATTTTCAAAAGCAGAAATCCTTTTTTGTAGCATTCAGAGTGTGAACTCTTTAGGCTTAAGCCTTTAGGCTGCTTAATTGTTTGAAGACATGAACTGCAAAACGTAAAGGATTTACACTAAATTAAAATTTTAATGAATGCAGCCATGACGGCAGCCGAATTTAAATTTTAATGAATGCAGCCGCCGATGGCTGCAGCCTCAAAGATTTGTTATTGTATCTGAAGTTGTTTTGTGTATATTAGTTTGTGTGTGTGTGACTGTTGGGCGTGACTGTGATGGGTTGCCATTGGCTTATATCATATGTAGAAAAAATATTATATACAACAAATTGTAGAAGTTAATTTTTATACATTTTTTTAATACCATTTATTGTTAATAAGCACTTTATTATTCCAGAAAATGTCAAAGGAAAGACAAAAGTATGTTACCATATGACCAAATGACGACATAAATGCAAAATGCTGCTTTATCGTTAGTTGTATTTCATGGTAGTAAATAAAATGTTCAGTGTTTCAGACTTAAAAAGAACGATAAAACTGAATGCATTCATCATATTTCTTAAGCCTACAAGAATGGGATTGATATTTCCATAAATCCCATTCCTTACGGAGCATTCGGTGTGCATTCTTTTACCTCTATAGAATGATGAATGCTTCGTCTGTAATTCATTAACTCAATAGAAGCATAAGATTGCAATCTGGTTGATGTAGCTTTTGAATGCATTAAGGGGGACTATATACCCAGAGGCCGAAAAAAATGTGCATGACCCAGAGGTCATGTTTGTGCATTTTTTTAAGGAGTCCTAAGGGATATATTTAAATGAGGGTTTGTATACCTTAAAATATACACATTTAGAGTATGTTAAGTATTTTTTTATTAAAAAATTTAATTTTATGGTAGATACAGCATTTTTTGTAGAACGCTCTGAAGATTGCTCTTGGTGACCAAGATTGCTCCTCCTAAATTCCACTGAAACAAAAAAATGAAAAATATTATTAAACTAGATACTTAAAACTCGTACTTGTCATAGCCGATTTTGAAAATATTGATTTTTCACAAAATGGCGGACTTCCGAACGTAAACTAACGATTTCCGACCAAAAATTCGTCATTATTTTGCCTATAAAAAATGCACGAAGCTAAAATAAACCTGCAATTCTAGACGGCAATAGCACCTTAAAGGTGTGTAAATGATTCAATCCTTTTACAGCTCTGTTATTTAGAAACTTTAAGCGAAGGCGTAATGACGTGTGCTTACAGAGTAACTAGTTACTAAGCTAGTTAACTATGGCAATAATGACTATGGGTATGTCTCTTGCTATTTTGTTGTACATACATACGTTAACATTTTGAGGTTGATTTCTATGTTAAAGTAGGAACACTTTCGATATGAAGTGGGAGGAATGTGAAAAGTGGCTTAGGAATTTGATAATTAAATGATTTTTTGTTTATGTGACAATTTCGTCAACATTTCGATTTTGTCAAACATTTATTTCTTGTGTCGCGGCCGTAGAGCAGTGGTTAGAGTGCGTGACCCATACGGCAGAGAACCCTGGTTCAATTCCACCTGAAACAGCAAGTTCTTTTTTAATTTGAATTAATTTTTCTGTTCGGTCGTCACCTCTCTGCAGACTATGGCAAACCTCAGAGATTAAATAATGCTAATAGTCCGAGAGCTGGTAGACATTTTTGAGTACGTGTTTGAGGCACTCTGAAAACTTGTATAATACTTCCTTTGTGATGTCTAAATACAAAAACCGAGACCTGGCTGAGGGGTAGTGGGTCTCAACCATACAATTTTTTTTTTTTTAATAAGAAAAAAATGTCACGCAAAAAATATTTTTGAGGCATTTTAAAACTTTTATACTTTAAAAATATAGTATTTGAAGAGTGCAAAAATATACAAGCCAGATTATTTAGTCGGGTATAAAACTTTGCCAGGTGTTGGTAAAGTTGTATTAAAAAGAAATCGAAAAAATATATTTGAGGCACGTTGAAATTTTAACTGCATATTATTTTTAACTAAAAATAAATATTTTCAAAATGACAGGTCATTTCGGTGGGAAATTCTATCTGCCAGGTGATCGAGAATGTTAGATACGCAGTGTTGGGAAAAGATATAAGAATAGATTTTTTTTTTATTATTATCAATTATTCAAAAAAAAAAAAAATAGTAAGTGTAGTAGTAATAGCGCATCTAGAAGTTGTAATAGATTTGGACCTTAGTTATATTGTACTTAAAAAATTTTAAAAATTTTACGATAACTGGGAAAGCTTTCTCTCTACCATGTTCTTATTTTTTTGTCCAACCCTGTAAGTGAGAGTGAATAGCGCTAAATTCAAAAGTGATAGAGAGCGTATATCGGCTGATGTCTGCGTCAAAGAACACTACCGTGTGATTGGCTCTTGCAAGACCACGTGACTTACAGTCCCCAAGCTGTTGGAAGTAGAAACTTTGGAGTAACATATAATAATATTTGTCTAACACGTGTATTACAAAAGTTCGGTTTATAATGGCTAGTGAAAAGTTGGTGTGTGTTATTTGTGAAAAAGACAGCGTTAAAGTGATCGCTTTTAATGAAAATACTTTGAAAAAAAGTCATGAAGTGTTAGAAATTAGAAAAAAGCATGGGTTAAAATACAAAGACATTGCTGTACCAACGAATCCTAACCTCAAAGACGGGTATCACACTCAGTGTTATAAAAACTTTCTTGCCTTGATGAAAAAATATTATGATAATACGTCAAGGGAATCTGATGTACCTCGTTTTTCATTTGGTTTGTATAATTTTTTTATTTTATTCTTATTTTTATTATTAACTAATATCTGCATCTGAAGTTAATGTCGATGTTGGTGATAAAGAAGCTATTCCTGAGACCAAGGAAATAAAAAATCGAAATATTTGTATTTTTTGCAACAAAAGATCTAAAAACTCCAAGGACAACTACAACCACTTAATGCATTAAATAAAGATGTTCTGATAAAATCCTTAGCGAAGTACGAAAAATTTACCCAGGAAACTGAAATTTATAAAAAAATACAAAGCTTGGAGAACTTCAGCAATATTGCTGAACAAAGCAATATTTCAATAAATTACGAGAGTTTGAAGAAACACCAAAAAGAAATACCATGCTTTTTTCTAATTTCTAACACTTCATGACTTTTTTTCAAAGTATTTTCATTAAAAGCGATCACTTAACGCTGTCTTTTTCACAAATAACACACACCAACTTTTCACTAGCCATTATAAACCGAACTTTTGTAATACACGTGTTAGACAAATATTATTATATGTTACTCCAAAGTTTCTACTGCCAACAGCTTGGGGACTGTAAGTCACGTGGTCTTGCAAGAGCTAATCACACGGTAGTGTTCTTTGACGCAGACATCAGCCGATATACGCTCTCTATCACTTTTGAATTTAGCGCTATTCACTCTCACTTACAGGGTTGGACAAAAAAATAAGAACATGGTAGAGAAAAAGCTTTCCCAGTTATCGTAAAATTTTTAAAATTTTTTAAGTACAATATAACTAAGGTCAAAATCTATTACAACTTCTAGATGCGCTATTACTACTACACTTACTATTTTTTTTTTTTTTTTTTTGAATAATTGATAATAATAAAAAAAAAATCCATTCTTATATCTTTTCCCAACACTGCGTATCTAACATTCTCGATCACCTGGCAGATAGAATTTCCCACCGAAATGACCTGTCATTTTGAAAATATTTATTTTTAGTTAAAAATAATATGCAGTTAAAATTTCAACGTGCCTCAAATATATTTTTTCGATTTCTTTTTAATACAACTTTACCAACACCTGGCAAAGTTTTATACCCGACTAAATAATCTGGCTTGTATATTTTTGCACTCTTCAAATACTATATTTTTAAAGTATAAAAGTTTTAAAATGCCTCAAAAATATTTTTTGCGTGACATTTTTTTCTTATTAAAAAAAAAAAAATTGTATGGTTGAGACCCACTACCCCTCAGCCAGGTCTCGGTTTTTGTATTTAGACATCACAAAGGAAGTATTATACAAGTTTTCAGAGTGCCTCAAACACGTACTCAAAAATGTCTACCAGCTCTCGGACTATAAGTAAAGCTTCTTGAGCACATTAGCCGTTCGGAGTCGGTATAAAACTAGTAAGTCCAGTTCTTGATCAAATGTGTTCAAATATTTAAGAAGTTCGATCAAAGTCCTTTCAAAGTCTGAAATGGCAGTAATGTATTTATATTTATATTTATATTTATATTTATATTAATATTAATATTTATATTTATATTTATATTTATATTTATATTTATATTTATATTTATATTTATATTTATATTTATATTTATATTTATATATATATTTATATTTATATTTATATTTATATTTATATTTATATTTATATTTATATTTATATTTATATTTATATATATATTTATATTTATATTTATATTTATATTTATATTTATATTTATATTTATATTTATATTTATATTTATATTTATATTTATATTTATATTTATATTTATATTTATATTTATATTTATATTTATATTTATATATTTTTTGACAATCATCGTTTCCTTTTTAATATTTTGAAATGTTTTGACTTATTTTTGAAATATCTTTAAATAATACAAAATATTTTTAGCAAACATTTGTGCTCAGAGGAATTTATGAAAGGTTTAAACCACTTTAAAACTATTCTCATTTATAAAACTTTTAAAAGAGGGTTTTATCCTTTTTGAATATTTATAAATAATGTTTTTCGATATTTTTCTTTCAAAGGCTTTATAAGAAGTTCCCCACTTTGTATGAATACAGCCTCAAGTGTTTTTTTTTCTTATTAATTTGAATTGAGTATGAAATTATGTGTGTTAAATTTGATTTTTCTCAGTGCAAATTTTGCAATTTTTTATGTATAGGTTCCAAATTTTTAATGCATATAATTTTTTTTTTTTGTTTTTTTTTTTCTTATTTATTTGAGTTGAGTTTGAAATAATGTGAATTTGATTTTTGTCTGTGCATATTTTGCAATTTTTTGTGCATATGTTTCAAAATTTTTAATGCATATATTTTTTTTTTTTTTTCTTATTAATTTGAAATTTTGTGTGTTTATATTGATTTTTGTCAGTACATATTTTGCAATTTTTTGTGCCTATTTTTAAAATTTTTGAATGCATATATTTAATTGTTTAATACTTATTTTTCAATATCCTAAAGCATCCACCATTAGTGCTCTATGCTTATACAAAAAGCGCATGTTTCTTCATAATGCTCGAAGCTTTTATAATAATTTGTGAAATTTTGCATTTTCCAAATGCTATTGAATATAATACAGTGAAGTCATTTTGGGTTATATACCGACACCTACCTCACATTTGACAACGGTCCAAATGTCTCCTCGGTGAACGTGTCCGATGTAGAGCCACGGAGCGAGTCCCAACGATCAATTTTCTTAACTTGATGCACCAGCTTAATAAAGTTTTGCCTTGAGCTGGCTTTCATGAAAGACTTGGAGGAAGTGACTCCAATGCTGCAATAAAAGAAAAGAAATTCAAGGAATAACATCATAAAAATACTTGCAAATAATGCATTTCATTGAAATGCTTGAAATTAAATACATTAAAATAGAACGTAGCTCTATTTCAGATGGAGCTAAAGTAAATAGTTTCAATTTCATAAAAATGCTCAACTAGATGACAACACAAAACAGAAATAAAAAAAAAAAAAACAAAAAATCACCAGAATACAGAGTGGAAATAAAGATGGCAGCTGAACATTTATAACGCTTGTCATTTATGTGCCGCTGAAATAACATATAAAAATAATAAAAATAAAAATAAATAAAAAAAAAAATCACAAAAATAAGAACAATCAGTGAATGTTTGCGAAAAATATTTCATCAACAACAACAACAGCAGCAGCATGTGAGGATAGCAGCAGCAAGTCGACAAGAACAACAAAAGAATAAAAAACTTTATCTTTGGATGCTTCTAACGGTTTTTTCTGTTTGTTTGTTCGCTTGTTCTTGGCTGCTGCTCAGTTTTATTTGGAATTTTTTATTGCCGTTCGGTTGGTGCGCCTGAGTCATGCCTTCCTCTGGTATGCTTCTTTGCAAGGCATGGCAACATTACACGTATCCTTGCGCGCTTAATCACATCCTTTTTGTAGCCACTTATTTTTTTTTTTTTGTTGTTTTTTCAACGTACGCGTGTGTGTCTGTTATTTTAAACAATGTTGTAGGCGGTTGCAAGGGGGTGGCATGGGGTGCGATACCGACTCTACTGCATTGAGGTGTAATTAGAGCCAACTTATTTTGTTGTTGTTTTAGTTACTTTTGCTTCCAGAGCATGTTTTGGCACGCACAAAGTGCGCAACGACGATTGCAAATGCAACAGTTGCATTCATGCAACACTGAACTACTTACTACTCTTTGGCAGAGTTTAGCGGGTTGCTGTTTGCAATTATTTTTACACTCTAGTTAAACGAAGCAACGAATTTGTAAGGAGCTGCTTGAAAGCTTTTGTGGAACTCTTTAGGTTATCCTTAAAATAAGTGCAGTTCTAAATCGCTTCAAGTGCAGAAGGTAGCAAAAGTATTCAAAATAGCTGTCGAGTGAAGTTCGGTTGCGTGCCAACACTACTAGTGCTACTTAAGTAGGTGAAACCGTTTTTGATGCTGAATCTCTTCAATCTTGTGAGCAGACTTAAATAGCTGCTTTTAATCAGTTAATCTTTAAAACTATTAAACGTTGCATGGAATTTAAGTACTTTTAATGCGTTGAAAATTATTCAAGCAACTAGTTTAAAAATAATTTTCCTAAGGAGCTGCATGTTCCAGCAACTAACTCTAGCAGAGCTACTGGAGCCGACTTGCGACAGCAGCCAAGTCTTGCGAACAACAAAGAAGACACCACTTAAGGAGAAAGCCGCCTAAAAGTAGGCAACTTCAAAACGACTATTACACAGTCTGACAGTGGACGACTTAACCCAACTTCATGAACTGCAACACACTCTAAGCTTGACACAGAGCTTTAATGCACTCATACCGACCCACTAGAATAAGCTCTATTCACTTCACAACAAAGCAACAAATGAGCCTCTAGAGGGCAACCAGGGCAAGGTATTCATTTGTACGTTCATGTCGCCAGCAGCAAATGCAACACACTGTATAAACTTAGGCAGACACACAATATTACACACACTGGCTCTGTGAACCCAGACAAAAGATGCAGCCAACAATATGAGAGCCATGGAATTATCTAAGACAATTATGAGCGCAAAAACCTTGCACTGCCATAAGAGGCGCACTTAAATGGCTGAGTATGTGGTAGCCGGCCAATATTTAAATGTCCAGACAATAAACACCTCTTTAAAATGTACAAAACGGTGACATAAATATGACCCTTATACAACCCTTAAATGTGGATAAAGTGGGAAGTTTAGCTTACCAGATCCTTAATGGGCGTTAAGATGCTTCTTAAAGTAAAAAAATATTCCAAATGTAAATCTTAGTGCAATTCACACAAGACTAAATTATACCAGAATGGTCCCATTGAAATCGACTGTTCTTGTTTTAACCTTAAACCCGTTTATCGGGTCATATTGACCCGAGCCACTTTTAATTTGAAAAAAAAAACATATTGAATATCAAAAATTAAAAAAAAAACCATTTTATTTGTTGAAGTTTTATCTTTGCAACCAGAATGAAAAAAATTGTACATATGTGACATATGTGCATAGCAGAGACAAAAAAACTGGCATGTGCACTATACGTTTATGTGGGTCAAAATGACCCGACATTTTCTACCATACGATTTGTATGAAGGATCAGTTTTTGTAGTATATATCTATATATATAAAAAGAAGTGTACGTTTGGTTGAAATCGCATCACTTCAGAACGGCTAGACCGATTTGGATATTTTTTTTTTAAATGTTCGTTTTAGTCCAAGTTAGGTTTTTAAGGAAAGAAAAATTGACCACGCCCACTTTTGCGCCCAATTTCTTTTGATTTATCTAAAATCGGAAAACGGCTGGACCGATTTGGATAATTTTTTTTTCAAATGTTCGTAGTAATCAAATTTAAGTGTTTACTGAAAGAAAATTTGACCACGCCCACTTTGCCCACTGTTTTGATATATATATCTAAAATCGCAGAACGCCTGCGCTGATTTTTTTTTTAAATGTTTGTAATCTATATAAAGAGTGATTTTTTAAGTGCCTGATAACTTTTTTTTTAAAAAAAACGCATAAAATTTGCAAAATCTCATCGGTTCTTTATTTGAAACGTTAGATTGGTCCATGACATTTACTTTTTGAAGATAATTTCATTTAAATGTTGACCGCGGCTGCGTCTTAGGTGGTCCATTCAGAAAGTCCAATTTTGGGCAACTTTTTCGAGCATTTCGGCCGGAATAGCCCGAATTTCTTCGGAAATGTTGTCTTCCAAAGCTGGAATAGTTGCTGGCTTATTTCTGTAGACTTTAGACTTGACGTAGCCCCACAAAAAATAGTCTAAAGGCGTCAAATCGCATGATCTTGGTGGCCAACTTACCGGTCCATTTCTTGAGATTAATTGTTCTCCGAAGTTTTCCCTCGAAATGGCCATAGAATCGCGAGATGTGTGGCATGTAGCGCCATCTTGTTGAAACCACATGTCAACCAAGTTCAGTTCTTCCATTTTTGGCAACAAAAAGTTTGTTAGCATCGAACGATAGCGATCACCATTCACCGTAACGTTGCGTCCAACAGCATCTTTGAAAAAATACGGTCCAATGATTCCACCAGCGTACAAACCACACCAAACAGTGCATTTTTCGGGATGCATGGCCAGTTCTTGAACGGCTTCTGGTTGCTCTTCACTCCAAATGCGGCAATTTTGCTTATTTACGTAGCCATTCAACCAGAAATGAGCCTCATCGCTGAACAAAATTTGTCGATAAAAAAGCGGATTTTCTGCCAACTTTTCTAGGGCCCATTCACTGAAAATTCGACGTTGTGGCAGATCGTTCGGCTTCAGTTCTTGCACGAGCTGTATTTTATACGGTTTTACACCAAGATCTTTGCGTAAAACCTTCCATGTGGTCGAATAACACAAACCCAATTGCTGCGAACGGCGACGAATCGATATTTCACGGTCTTCAGCAACACTCTCAGAAACAGACGCAATATTCTCTTCTGTACGCACTGTACGCATTCGTGTGGTTGGTTTAATGACCAATAAAGTAAACTGAGTGCGAAACTTGGTCACAATCGCATTAATTGTTTGCTCACTTGGTCGATTATGTAGACCATAAATCGGACGTAAAGCGCGAAACACATTTCGAACCGAACACTGATTTTGGTAATAAAATTCAATGATTTGCAAGCGTTGCTCGTTAGTAAGTCTATTCATGATGAAATGTCAAAGCATACTGAGCATCTTTCTCTTTGACACCATGTCTGAAATCCCACGTGATCTGTCAAATACTAATGCATGAAAATCATAACCTCAAAAAAATCACCCTTTATATATAAATAAGTTGCATTGTGTATGAAATAGATGTTCTCCGTAATGTGTGAACCGATTTTGTTTCTGGAAATTTCTCATGAAAGGTGACGTCAATACAAAGGTTTTTTTTGTATAAATGGTCTTTGTATGTGTATTGGTTCATGAATTATAGGCATTTTAGTGAACTTATCAACAATACAGGTGTGAAAAAATACAGGTGCGCACATATGGTGTATTTGCAAGGGTAATTGGAAATAAATGGAATATTGGAATAATTTGGCAAGTCTCACTTTAGTTTGCATTTGCGCGAAAAATATAGGCATAGTAAAAATTTTCCATACCCTTTTTTTCCATACCCCCTTTACCGCCTACAAATCAATAAAAATGCTATATTTAAGACGGGTTTGGCCGTATTAGACTAAAATTTGGTAAACAAGTTCGTATGGTTATTGTCGGCAACTATACTAAAACTGGGCGTGGTCTAACTATATATATGCCCACTTTTTAGAAATCATTATTATTCCAGAATTTGTTTTGATAGTGGTATGTTGGTATGATAGTGGTAGTACATGTTTTGATAGTGGAACTTGATATGTAGACGTTATGGGCCCAAGAGGTAGTTACTATATATTTAAGCGAACATTAGACAAGGGGGATTTTGGCCACACAGGCAAAATTTGTGATATCGAATTGCTTTGGAACTAAATGTCGTATGTAATTATGCAATAGACTCCTAAACTACTCATCCGATTAGCATGAAAATTTGTGTACAGAAGTTTTTTGGTACGGTGCGTGTTTGTGGGCTATCAATTTTTATCCACCTTGAACACCATAGGGCGCTGTAGTAAAAATTTTTTACAAAACTGCCTAAAACTCACAAATCGCTTATGCGATTAGAATGAAAAGTGGTATACAGTGGTTTTTATGTACGTTGAGTGTTCTGCTGTAATTTTTTTACCTATCTTGAACACCCGAGGGCGCTGTAGTACAACTTTTTTGCAAAACCACCTAAAACTCCCAAACCGCTCATGCGATTAGAATAAAAATTGGTATATAGTAGTTCTCAGGTACCATGAGTTTTTGACGGTATCTTCTTTGAACCACCTTGGACACCTAATGGTGCTGTAGTACAAATTTTTTACAAAATCGCATATTTTTAGGTGTTTTCTTAGGTTACATGTGCAAATATTTACAATATATAAAATATTTATTAAATTTAGTAAAATTAACAATTTCCGATTATTAAGACACCAAAAACATGAACATATCTTGAAAACTATGAAAAATTTTACTTTAACGATATATTTAACGCAACCATCGTGCTCAAAAATGAGAAAAACAATCAGAAATTTTATTTTG
The DNA here is from genome assembly GCA_943735915.1 of Pherbina coryleti. Lineage (NCBI taxonomy): Eukaryota > Metazoa > Arthropoda > Insecta > Diptera > Sciomyzidae > Pherbina > Pherbina coryleti. The sequence continues at coordinate 61,810,132 of OX030948.1, forward strand.
TGACTTTCGATTCAAATATCTCCGCTGCTTTTTTATACACTTTCTTAAATTTTTTTTTGTCTCAAAGCTTCATCAAAGTACTATGAAAACCTTACTTCAAAAATATCGTTAGTTGAGTAAATATATTTTAAATATTTTTTTCAAAAAAGGTCTGAAATTTTGGAGTTTTCCTCAAAAAAAGACTCAATATTTGTTTTTGTTGTAAAAATAATTTAAACTCAAATTTACAAATTTTTAACTCTATATTGAAAACGAGTTATTGAGCTCTAGGCCAATCATGTTGAGAACAAGACAACATGAAGAACAAAGAAGGCGACAGCCAACAACAACAACAACAACGGCTCTGTATATTTTTAACTCTATTTAAAAGTTTTAACATTTATAAGCAAAAAATATTTTAGTTTTACGCAAAAATTAAAAACCATTTTTGTGATTAAAAAACAAAAAAAACATATGAACAATAAAATTGTTTCGAACAAAATTTTTTTTTCCAATATTGTGTTTTTATATTTTTGAAAAAATATACAAGCTAAAATATTAATTTTTTAGAAAAACTTATCTTAGTATCTCTTACTAATCAAAAGTTATAGCTAATAATCTATATATACAAAAAGCAAAACGCTGTCTGTGTGATGGCTGGAAACTTCAAAATTACTGAGCCGATAGAGCTGAAATTTTGGCAGCACATTTTTTTCAAGTACGAGATGGTTTAAATTTCTGTCACACCCCTTTTACCGCCCACAAATCAATAAAAATTCTATATTTAATATGGTTTTCGTCGATTTGGCTACATTTTGATAATTTAGTTTGTATGCTCACTGTCGGCAATTGTATGTACTTAAACAGGGTAATGTCCATCTACTAGAAAACTAAAATTAGTATTATCGAATAGCTTTGAAAGTAAAAGTAGCAGTGCTTACATACAAACTCAAAATGGAGCTACTATTTGGTGATCTCCTGCTACTGGGAAACTGTAACGGGCAGTGGAAAACGACAGTGGTGTCAAACTATGAGTCTAAGAAAAGTTTTGAATACACCTATTATGTTCCCATATAGTTGCAGGGTGCAGCAACGCGCGCCGGGAAAAGGCTAGTGCTTTATAAACAAGTTCATATTTTCATATTCTTTTTTGCACAAAGAACAAATTATTTTGAAACCAATTAAATTTTATATTTAAATGAGCACAACACCTTTTATTTCACTGTTATTCACTTTTATTTAAACAACAAACAACGCACTAGATTTTTCTGCGAGGCTACAATCACGACTATATGGCAAAGCGTGCTGCAAACGACAAAGCGAATAATTCCCGCTGCACGAAGAGATTGTTCAGCGATTTTAATGATCAGCGTTCATCAACTTATTCATAATTTATGCCTAAATCATTAATACTTGACAAATTTGTTAGTTACTAAGGAGAAATATTTATGAAAGGGGTTTCATTAAAAATAATGAAATCGTTCATAAAGTTTTATGAATATATTCGTGAAGCTTATGAATGTATCATTACAAAGGCGCCGGAAGCTCATTTCAACTGGGTGGGCAGTACAACTGGGGGGGAAGAACATTTTTTATTACATTAAAAATGTCATTAAGACGAAAAAACATGTCAATAAAATATTACGAAAAGATTGATGTAAAAATAAGTTCGATAAAAGCATGTAAAAACAAACAAAACATTTAAATTCAATATGAAACGAAAAAGTTATTAGTCTATAGTTTAATTTATAATTTTTTAAACAACCACTTTATTTTTTCTGGTGCGAATTTGCACTAGTATGGACTCCACGGGTTAGAAAAAAATGAAAAAAAATTTGTTAAAAACAAGAATAAAATTGGTGAAAGCATTATACTAAAATATTTCCGAAATATTTCTTCCTATCCTATCGAGAAATAAATTCTCGCATAATGTCTAATAAGCTTAATTCTTCCATTTTTTCCTTGTGGATTTGAAGAAATGCCGCATGCGTGAGTTGATCAAATCTTCTATTTGATTGAAGATAAGTTTTAAGGCGGCGAAGGGCACTAAAAGAACGTTCAGAACTAGCTGCAGATGCTGGTACCGTCATTATCAAAGCAATATATTTAACAACTTCGTTTAACAATTCTAATATCGAATAAGATTTTTTAAAATTGTGATTTTAGAGCTTAATGCTTCACAGCTGATTACAAAAATTCGATGTGAAGAGAAATTAAAAATTGTATTGTAGTTAAAATTAAATAACCTTAAAATTAAAAAAATTTAATCTGTTGGATAAATACATTTGTATTAAAAAAATTATTGTGAGAGTTTTTACCGAGGGGGCGACTGCCCCTGCTGCCCCCCCGCTTCCGGCGCCCCTGTATCAATGAAATAATGAATTAATTCATAAAACCGATAATAAAAATTTTATGAACTTTGTTCATTGAAATTTAATGAATTTTATTTTTCCGTGTAGTAGCACGAATTTAATTTAATTTGCAAAATTGTTATATATACTAAAATTATCAGTATTTTATGTAAATATTTTTCACTTTTGGTTGCTATGCTGTCGGAAGAACAAAATTTTGATCGAGCTTGCAAGTGTTTGTTTTTTCTATTTGTGCTTGTGTCAAAAATTCTCTTTCCGATTATCAAAATTTATACTAGCTCCTGGGACCACATGAATTTTTGACAGTCATATTCATCTCACATCTGCCAAATATTCTCATTCAGACTGTCAAAATTTCGTTCTGCGAGTGAAAAGTTTCCTGATAGCACACGGCCTAAGAATTGCTTTGAGCTTGATTGGTATGAAGCTAAAACGCCTTACAGAATCGCTTCAAATGCCACAAAGTTAGGTAAAAAATAAATAAATAATTTCCATTTCAAATTAATGTTGTTCATTCTTGTTTCATTCACTGTTTTTACTGAATTAGAAACCACGACGTAGATGCGAAGCATAAAAGGGTAACAGCAAAACAAAGGATAATAAAACGTCTGCTGCGTGACCATTGCTTAAAACTTTTTTGACCTTTGCATTATGTTCGTGCATGTTAATCGTGTTACCTTCAGAAATACAAAGAACCTGATATATTGGAAGATAACGATGATAATCTTGGGGCAGATCCATCAATGCCTAACACATCAAATGCAGCTCAATCGAATCGGATTTATCAATCGGTTATAAATCTTATGTAAATTGCAAATGTTTTGTGCAAACATATATTTAAAACAAAAAAAAAAGATACAGTAGTTTCGACTATGTCGTAACACAAGACGTAGAATTAGTCAATTCGCTTTTGATGACATCTTTTTTAAAAACTATTTAGCAAAATATTTATTCCATACACCTGAGCATATGACATTTAAAAGAGTGCCGCAGAGGGTTAATATGTATCACCGACCCCCATTACTTTTGCAAAAGAAACATTTTTGCGTTTGACACCTATTCCCTCCGATCACTCCTTAGGGGGGCTTCCTTACAAATATTATGGTTTTTGTATATTTATTCCATACACCTGAGCATATGACCTTTAAGAGAGTGCCGGAAAGGGCTCATAGGTAGGACTGACCCCCATTATTTTTGCAAAAGGAACATTTTTGCCTTCGACACCTATTCTCTCCGACCACTCCTTAGGGGGGCTCCCATACAAATTTTATGGTTTTTGTGCCGGAAAGGGTTAATATGTATCACTGACCCCAATTACTTTTGCAAAAGGAGCATTTTTTTCTTTGACACCTATTGCCTCCGACCACTCCTTAGGGGGCCCCCATACAAATTTTACGGTTTTTGTTTATTTATTCCATACACCTGAGAATATGACCTTTCAAAGAGTGCCGGAAAGGGTTAATATGTATCACCGACCCCCATTATTTTTGCAAAAGGAACATTTTTGCTTTTGACACCTATTCCCTCCGACCACTCCTTAGGGGGGCTCCCATACAAATTTTATTGTGTTTGTGCCGGAAAGGGTTAAGATGTATCACCGACCCCCATTACTTTTGCAAAAGGAACATTTTTGACTTTAACACCTATTGCCTCCGACCACTCCTTAGGAGGCCCCCATACAAATTTTACGGTTTTTGTTTATTTATTCCATACACCTGAGCATATGACCTTTCAAAGAGTGCCGGAAAGGGTTAATATGTATGACCGACCCCCATTATTTTTGCAAAAGGAACATTTTTGCCTTTGACACCTATTCCCTCCGACCACTCCTTAGGGGGGCTCCCATACAAATTTTATTGTGTTTGTGCCGGAAAGGGTTAAGATGTATCACCGACCCCCATTACTTTTGCAAAAGGAACATTTTTGCCTTTAACACCTATTTCCTCCGACCACTCCTTAGGGGGGGCTCCCATACAAATTTTATGGTTTTTGTTTATTTATTCCATACACCTGAGCATATGACCTTTAAGAGAGTGCCGGAGAGGGTTAATATGTATGACTGACCCCCATTACTTTTGCAAAAGGAACATTTTTGCCTTTGACACCTATTCCCTCCGACCACTCCTTAGGGGGGCTCCCATACAAATTTTATTGTGTTTGTGCCGGAAAGGGTTAAGATGTATCATCGACCCCCATTACTTTTGCAAAAGGAACATTTTTGCCTTTAACACCTATTTCCTCCGACCACTCCTTAGGGGGGCTCCCATACAAATTTTATGGTTTTTGTTTATTTATTCCATACACCTGAGCATATGACCTTTAAGAGAGTGCCGGAGAGGGTTAATATGTATGACTGACCCCCATTACTTTTGCAAAAGGAACATTTTTGCCTTTGACACCTATTCCCTCCGACCACTCCTTAGGGGGGCTCCCATACAAATTTTATTGTGTTTGTGCCGGAAAGGGTTAAGATGTATCACCGACCCCCATTACTTTTGCAAAAGGAACATTTTTGCCTTTAACATCTATTTCCTCCGACCACTCCTTAGGGGGGCTCCCATACAAATTTTATGGTTTTTGTTTATTTATTCCATACACCTGAGCATATGACCTTTAAGAGAGTGCCGGAGAGGGTTAATATGTATGACTGACCCCCATTACTTTTGCAAAAGGAACATTTTTGCCTTTGACATTTATTCCCTCAGACCACTCCTTAGGGGGGCTCCCATACAAATTTTATGGTTTTGTCGATAAAACCGGAAACTGTCAATAAATAGGTAGCAAGTTTAAGCAAACAAAAACATCAAATGTTGGCTTTATATTTCATGTAATTGTGTAAAATTTATATAAGTTAGAGAGTTCTAACATGAATTTTTGTCGCATTGAGGATCAAACAGACCAACAAGTGCTAACATCAACATTGTTCGATCAGTACTTTAGGCCCACCAAAGGCTCAAAAAGTAATGTAAATACCGACACCTGATCACTATCAACCACCCTACTTACCTCCGAGAATGACGTATTCTACGTCAAAACAAATACTAAAATTAATATTTCATGACAGCACTATTTAATTTTATCTCATTGAAAAATAGACAATTTCCATACAAAATACACTATTGGTCAATATGACCAAGATAAACGGGATTAAGTTGTAAAACATGTAAACGGGTCTAAGGTTAAATAAGGTAAAGAGAGTGAAAGTTCTTAAACAAATATCAGAACGTGCATGTATCGGGGATTTATTTATTAGTGAATACCTCAACCATAGTCTATAAAAAAAATAAATAAAACATACCTTCTTGTTCAAAAAGAAAGGTCGGACTTAACTGTCCGATTCGAAAAATTTTTTTTGTAGGTTGCCACATGTGTCTATGACAAGGCTGCCAAATATCAGCGTCTCTCGTTGACATTTGGTAAAGTGACAGTGTTTTGTTTACAACTTTTTTCGTGTCTTTGATTTTTACGATGGAAGAAAAAATTGAGCAACGAGTTTGTATCAAATTTTGTGTGAAAATGGTTTCAACTGCGCCGATACGCGTAAAATGTTGGTAAATGTTACGGTGACTCTGCTCTATCGTATCAGAAGGCAAACAAGTGGTTTAACGGATTTGTGAGTGGCCAAGACGAAGTAGAAGACGACCGGGCGGCCACGATAATGTACCATCGCACAATGCTCATCTTATTCGTGACTTTTTGGCCAAAAACAACACAATAACTATCCAGCAGCTGGCAAATTCACCTGACCTGGCTTCGTGTGATTTTTTCCTGTTCGATCGAGTAAAAAACCGCTTCGAGGAACGCGTTTCACCAAGCAAAGAAGAGGTCATGGAAAAATCGGTGAACGCTCTGAAGGCCATACCAAAAACCGTGTTCCAGAAAGGTTTCCGTGACTGGATCAAGCCTTGGCATACGTGCGTTGCAGCCAACGGGGACTACTTTGAAGACGACAATATTGATTTGGATGAATAAACTTGTACTTTAATAATTTTCAATAAATAAACCTTTCTTTTTGAATCACCTCTATTTTTTTCCTCCTAACTTTTCGCTCGAAGTGTCAGTTTATCGTTATATCGTTACCGAATTAGCTGCCCAAAAGACTATTTTTGGTTCATATAACCTAAAATATCTCAAACCACCAAAAATGCGCCAAAAATTCTGATCTCAGATTTTGATTCTTCTCAGAAAAGTATTTCGAACCCCTAAGCCTTGAAGATCCGTACAATTTTTCAACCTCGAGAGTCTCAGGTGGCCTCCAGATAAATGTACTTAGCTATAAATGGAGGGAATTGTAACTTTCAATTCGGTAGCATTGCAGTCTCACTAAAGATAAATGCATCCATTGTAACAAAACATCTTCTCCATAACGAATTGTTATGATTTTTGTTTTTATTGAAGCTACTTTTATGACAGTTAAATTATCATTTTTGTTTTATAGATCTGAGCAAGTTAACAAAATTCAAACCAGATCGATAATTAAAACGAATCTTTAACGATGATGGGTTAATTGCGCATATGCGTTTATTTAGGCAAATTATTCCAGAATGAGAGAGTTTAATACGAATATTTTGATTAAGCTGGCAAGTTCAAGTTCTATAAATTTGTGGTAAGTTTGTACTTATATAGTAATTATTTATGGTTAGCAATTTGCATAGCACCATAATAATTCAGCAAGTTTATCATATTTATTTTAAAGATATTAAGTTGCCTGCAGGCCAAGAGGTTGATGCTAAAAGCTAGCCAACCGAGAAAATATGCAACAAATTCTTCAGATAATTAAATGTAAAAGCATAAGCATACTTTTAGGGCGCATAAAGTAAAGAAGAAAAAAAAAACAAAAAAGCAAACACGATTTTCTCAATGAGGCGGCAGAAGAGAACAACACCTGTGAACCAAACAAAACATAAAAAAAAACTTTCTAACAAAGCATTAGTAAGCACCAAGAAGAACATCACCAGCAATTTCATCAACAATAACATCAACTTGGGCGGCAACTTAAAGAAATCAGAACACAAACAAAAATAAAAAAATCACAAAACAACACAAACTTGTAGAAAAATTCAGAACGAAACTGACAACAAAACAGAACACAACTTTTCAATACGGTACGCCATGTTGAAACAATATGTCATTGCCAGACAAAAAAAAAAAATTATTGCACACACTATGCCTAAATAAGGAATGTCAGGTTTTGCCTCTTATTCTAAGATAAACACAGAAGATTAGGCAGGAACACAACTCCGACTGTTGCTGGATATAGCGGTATGTTGTGGCAAGTTGAAATATTTGGGCATTTTTTATTTGCAGAATCGCAGAATCAGAATCTTATTTAAAGGGAAAATTAAAGAATTAGGGGAAAATTATGCCATTATCTTGGGACTCTGAAATATTAATACGCAGTCAAACAGTTTATTACTAAATTATATTTGAAGAAAAAACAAAAAGAAAAAACAAAAAAAAAATAAAATAATAATAATGTGGAATTAATGGCAAGAATTGGTGATGTACATTTCAGCAAAATAGTCGCACACAAAGGCGTTCGTTAAACAGTCTTTATTATTTATCATTTCAATAAATCACATTTCTTCATTCTATGGTCCAACAACAAAAATCATTTATCAAAATTCCAATCTGCTACCCGAGAACCATCACCATCAAACTCATTTTTACACAATTTCCGGCCGTTGTAACTGTTTATGACACAATCCGTTAGTATTGCAATCACACATATTCAAAGCGATACCCCGGGGTGAATTCTTTTTTAATTTCATATGCATAAATAAACACATGTGAGTGTATTTATATAGGGCGCCCGTAGGTAGGGGAATTGCAGGCCACTTGATCCCCATAGAGAAAAAACTTCTTATATTATTCACCCCTATCATGAGTTTCACCGGAAAAATATTTTGACCAGCAAAAAACTGTTCGCCCGAAAATTTGAAGACCTATTCACCCCTATATTGAGTTCCGCCGCAATGTATTGAGTTCGCCCGAAAATACTCAGTTGTACTTTTCGCTTATTATGAGTTTCACACGGAAAATTTCGTATGTTCGAAAAAAATCCGCCTATCGGCAACACTGATTTATAGCGGAATTTTTCGCCTTTACATATATATTTGTTCACTTTTATTTTTTTAGCGGAAAGATTCGGGAAAAATGTAAGCTCCTCTTATTTTTGCAAAAAAAAACAAATGAAAATTCTTTTATTTTGGTTAAATGTTAGGAGCAAGACAATAAACAAAGTGCAAAGCAACATTCTTCTCAGCAAAATGCAGGAGAGGCCCGATATTGCACAAGGTTTCGTGAAGGAAAACAAAGAGAGAGTGGCGCTATTTTGGAAGCAACTCATTTTTGAATTAAACAGTGCTGGACCACCAGTTAAAGGCGAAAGTGATTGGAAGAAGGTGCGGATTTCTGCTTATGTGTATGCTTCTTAAAAAATAGACTTTAAATTTCTAGGCTTGGAATGACCAGAAGAGATACGTCCGCCGAAAAGCTGCCGATAACAAAAAGTACGATAGAGGAACGTCTTTAATGCAGCTAACAACTCCAGGTATTGCATACTTTCCATAAAAATCTTGAGCAATTTTGCGTTGTTCTTCTTGTTTTGGCCAGGTTATCCATTGTGGGCAGATTGTTCGCTCGAAAATTCCCAAAACTTCAGACAATACCCCACTGAACGACGATTGGGCCAAGCTCACTTCGTGGTCTTTACCAACTCCTTTTGGTATCCACCCTCAGCGAAAAATCGTATGCAAGCACTAAGTTTTACGATTGGTGGAATCGTAAATTGTTGACCAGGTGGTGGCAAACACGAAGCCAGTGTGTCCGACAAATATTTGAAGGCTGGCTTATTCACCCGATAATTTTGGTGACACCTACAAAACAAAAGCTATTTTAAAAGAAATTACTTAGTGGTGGCAAATCTTACAAAGATATAGAAATCTTTAGAAAAGAAAGAAATCTCCAAAGCATTGGACTCATCCCTTAAGCGCCTTCGAACAGCACGCTCTTCATTTCGTTCCTCCTCTGCCAGCAACAGTCGCAGCGCTATGCTTATCATTTTTAATTTATTTATTTCTTTAATTTATTTATTCAATTTGTTTAATTTCAGAAATGTTTTGTTGTTTTAAGCTGTTCACACAATTCACAATAGTATGTTCGAAACAGCACAGCTGATTTATAGCAAACTGTGATTCGTGTGAAACTCACAATAGGTCTTAAAATTTTCGGGCGAGCAGTTTTTCGCTTGTCAAAATATTTTTCGGGCGAAACTCATGATAGGGGTGATTGTGAATTTCACACGAATCACAGTTTGCTTTAAATCAGCTGTGCAGTTTCGAACATACTATTGTGAATTGTGTGAAGTAGAAATTATGTTTGGTACGCATTATTCCCAATTTTAACTCTTCTAATTCTATAATTTTCCTATTTTTTTCCATTTTAATTTCTATTTTCTATTTTTTTAGTCTTTCTATTTCAAGGTTACGAAGTTGCTGTTCTTTTAGAAGACACTTTTTTTTGGTGGTATATACAATGCTTTTTATTAATATCTACATATAGCTTCACTAATTTTATTGCACAGCTCTTCTTGTATTTGCTGTTCTCTTAACGCGATTTCTCTGGTAGTCATTTTGACTGGTGTTTTTTTTAGAATTGTTGGCTGATGCATTTTATTGCTTGGAGCATCGATATCACAAGGAGTAGCAAGGGGTGAAGCATGACTACAGTCTAAAACTTCCTGTATGGGATTCGCTTTTTTGATTTTAGATTTCTGGCTTTTGTTGGCTGATTCAGAGTCTTTCCGAAGAGAAGCAGAAAATGAAACTGCCGCTTCCTCTGCAATGTCGTATGAATCTTCCTCGTTTTCATTGTTGAAATGCTTTCGTTTTACAGCAGGATTCAAACCAAACGTAGTGATGTGACGAGTCGAATTTTTTTTCAACTCGAGTCATCTCAAGTCGGAATAATTTTAAATCGAGTAGAAACTCGAGTTGGCGAGTCAGCGAGTCATCATTTCGAAGTCGAGTTTGCCATTCTTTATCTACGAATCAGCTTACCAAAGGCGAGTAAGGGATTTTTTACTTGGTATGAAAATTGACAATATGGACTTGAAATTTTATTATATTTATTATTATATTTTATAACATTATTTTGACCGCTTAAGATTTGGAATATATTTTGGTTCGGACGTGGGGGCATTTTAACTTCGACCCAGTCGAAGATCATTTCTTACTAGTTTTATTTTAATTCTGAACATTATCAGATGCTTTTCGTCTTGGATGATAAGATAAACAAGAAATTATTTTTTTAACCAAGAATTTTAGGTGTTACACCTATTCAGTCAAGTCTGCCTTAATTTGAACATGTGGTGATAAATTAGTGAGAAAGAAGGGACAATCAATAAAACTGAAAAATGTACTTTCATAGAATGGAAAGAAGAAACTGGATTAAAACAAAAATAATAAAAATAAAATGACAACGCAATAATCCAACGTAACGGTTTGAAAAAAGTCAACATTTTTCCCCCACAAAACAAAATTTCGCGGTCACCCATGGCAGTCTTTATTTTTGTAAATGAAAGCTTCTTTACGCTGACAAGCTTTCAGCGCTGAAAGCACTGTAAAAATATATTTACAACTGATGAAATTTTTGCTGTAACCTTAATAAAGTTGGTGTGGCGTTTCGCAATTACTCAGAATGTGGTTGTGATTTCCTTCATGTGGCTCATTGAATTGATTTTGAAAAACAAATTTTCAAATTCGATTTTCACTGCAGGCCCTTTCACCTTCGCCATGATTAAAGATGATTAAACTTGGATGTAAGGTATACTTTTAGTAGTTAAGACTCACATACCAAGGAAATTTTAGAAAATCAATGTTTTTATAGATTTTTTGTTGTGTTTTTACAAAAATGTTTGAAAATTTCACCGCGCTATAAAGCTGTAGCAATAAATGTGTCTTGACAACGGGTTGGGGTGTCTACCTGACTAACCGCATCGTTCTTCTCGACAGATGTGTTCCGTATTTATTTTGTTCACAAAGCCTGGGTTTCTTGAAAATAGAACTATCATTGAGGTTGAAGATTTTAATTGAACTGAAAATTTCGTTCCGAAAAGTCGTTCGTCGATCATAAAGGATCAAGAGATCAACGTGGTGTTCATCCACAAAGAAGAAGGAAGATCTTCACAAGAAGATCCAGAAGAAGAGATGTTCTCCCAGAGCTGAAACTATGAAATCTAAAACTCAAGTAGCAAGTGTCATCAGGTTTCCAAAAAAGTTGAAAAAGGCATTTTTTTTTCAAAATGCATAAGCGTTGCAGAGAAATGTTACTACCGGAGTATAGAAGCTGCGATTATAGTTATGGGTTAACAGTTAAAAGATTTATTATTTGATCTTCTAACAAAAATAAGGAAAAAAATTAATTGCATTTTAAATTGCGGCACTAGATTACGGAGGAAGCTGCTTAACCAACGAAACTGAAAATTTATTATTAAAGGCTTATTAAAGGCCCTACGGTAAAAACTACTATTTCAGGCGGGTAAAGGCGGGCTCTTAATCCTCACAAAAAAATAGACAAAAAGCTTATGACATTATGAGGCCACAGATCGAAAATCACTGAGCCGTTCCAAGATCGAATAGATCTCTCTAGCCGCAGTGAGAGCCGTTCCAAGATTGAAAATGCAACAATCATGAAACGGCGTTGCATGAAATTATTACTCAGTAAGTGCATGCGCTTAAGCAAATTTTATAGAACGAATACGAAGTATGTACATTTAGTCTTACGTAAACAAGAAAAAAAGAAAGAGTTGGCTGTGTCCTGGACACACCCGTAGGTTTTGATACGTGACAGTGTTTCTTTATACTCCTATTTCATGTACAAACTCTTCTTTTAATCCATGACGTTGATGTTGATGTTGATGTTCATGTTGATGTTGATGTTGATGTTGACGTTGATGTTGATGTTAATGTTGATGTTGATGTTGATGTTGATGTTGATGTTGATGTTGATGTTGATGTTGATGTTGATGTTGATGTTGATGTTAATGTTGATGTTAATGTTGATGTTGATGTTCATGTTGATGTTGATGTAGGTGTTGATGTTGATGTTGATGTTGATGTTGATGTTGGTGTTGATGTTGACGTTGATGTTGATGTTGATGTTAATGTTGATGTTAATGTTGATGTTGATGTTCATGTTGATGTTGATGTTGATGTTGACGTTGATGTTGATGTTGATGTTAATGTTGATGTTGATGTTGATGTTGATGTTGATGTTAATGTTGATGTTGATGTTGATGTTGATGTTGATGTTGATGTTGATGTTGATGTTGATGTTGATGTTGACGTTGATGTTGATGTTGATGTTGATGTTAATGTTGATGTTAATGTTGATGTTGATGTTCATGTTGATGTTGATGTTGATGTTGACGTTGATGTTGATGTTGATGTTAATGTTGATGTTGATGTTGATGTTGATGTTGATGTTGATGTTGATGTTGATGTTGATGTTGATGTTGATGTTGATGTTGATGTTGATGTTGACGTTGATGTTGATGTTAATGTTGATGTTGATGTTGATGTTGATGTTGATGTTGATGTTGATGTTGATGTAGGTGTTGATGTTGATGTTGATGTTGATGTTGGTGTTGATGTTGATGTTGATGTTGATGTTGATGTTAATGTTGATGTTGATGTTCATGTTGATGTTGATGTTGATGTTGACGTTGATGTTGATGTTGATGTTAATGTTGATGTTAATGTTGATGTTGATGTTCATGTTGATGTTGATGTTGATGTTGACGTTGATGTTGATGTTGATGTTAATGTTGATGTTGATGTTGATGTTGATGTTGATGTTAATGTTGATGTTGATGTTGATGTTGATGTTGATGTTGATGTTGATGTTGATGTTGATGTTGATGTTGACGTTGATGTTGATGTTGATGTTGATGTTAATGTTGATGTTAATGTTGATGTTGATGTTCATGTTGATGTTGATGTTGATGTTGACGTTGATGTTGATGTTGATGTTAATGTTGATGTTGATGTTGATGTTGATGTTGATGTTGATGTTGATGTTGATGTTGATGTTGATGTTGATGTTGATGTTGATGTTGATGTTGACGTTGATGTTGATGTTAATGTTGATGTTGATGTTGATGTTGATGTTGATGTTGATGTTGATGTTGATGTAGGTGTTGATGTTGATGTTGATGTTGATGTTGGTGTTGATGTTGATGTTGATGTTGATGTTGATGTTAATGTTGATGTTGATGTTCATGTTGATGTTGATGTTGATGTTGACGTTGATGTTGATGTTGATGTTAATGTTGATGTTAATGTTGATGTTGATGTTCATGTTGATGTTGATGTTGATGTTGACGTTGATGTTGATGTTGATGTTAATGTTGATGTTGATGTTGATGTTGATGTTGATGTTGATGTTGATGTTGATGTTGATGTAGGTGTTGATGTTGATGTTGATGTTGATGTTGGTGTTGATGTTGATGTTGATGTTGATGTTGATGTTAATGTTGATGTTGATGTTGATGTTGATGTTGATGTTGATGTTGACGTTGATGTTGATGTTGATGTTGATGTTGATGTTGATGTTGATGTTGATGTTGATGTTGATGTTGATGTTGATGTTGATGTTGATGCTGATGTTGATGTTGATATTGATGTTGATGTTGATGTTGATGTTGATGTTGATGTTGATGTTGATGTTGATGTTGATGTTGATGTTGATGTTGATGTTGATGTTGATGTTGATGTTGGTGTTGGTGTTAGTGTTGGTGTTTATGTTGATGTTGGTGTTGGTGTTGGTGTTGGTGTTGGTGTTGGTGTTGGTGTTGGTGTTGGTTTTGGTATTGGTGTTGGTGTTGGTGTTGGTGTTGGTGTTGGTGTTGGTGTTGGTGTTGGTGTTGGTGTTGGTGTTGGTGTTGGTGTTGGTGTTGGTGTTGGTGTTGGTGTTTGTGTTGGTGTTGGTGTTGGTGTTTCTTTTGCTTTGTATTTATTTGCTTCTTATTTATTTATTGTATTTATTTATTTTCTTCATTGGTTATGCTTTTCCTTGATTCGTCAACTTTGCTTTAGCTGCATGCAAATAATCCAGTAAAAGTGATGCATATGGGGCTTATTAAGATTCTCTGAGACGACTCATGACGCTGTAAATTTTTTTTCATTTTTATCATGTGTCCGAAGTCCTCACCTTCATTTGCGTTCCTTAAAATTTACCTTTGCGCTATTAGTCACAGAGTTTAAAATCCATGCAACGTTTTTTCATGGTTGTAGCATTTTTACTGCATTATGTGGTTGCAATCTTGAAATCATGACGATAAGAATTTTTTTTTGTAATTTAGTTGTGAGGCGTAATAACACATCTATGCTGTCGTAAAACAAAATTTACCGCAGCACGTCTCCTGAGTGAGTAATAATTCCATGCAACGACATTACATTTCTGTTACATAAGCTGCTATATTCTCGACCTGGTGACGTCAGAATTTTTTTTTTTATTTTTGTCGTAAGGCCAAAATACGTCAAATAAATAAAAAATAAATAACTGGCCATTTCAGCCCTTGAAAGGACTTTGACTTAGCTTCTTATGATCAATTGTGTTGTGCGTGTTATTAAGTTTGTACACAATTGACCGAGAAATGGACCTACATGTTTAACGCCGACTCCGAACGGCGATGAACGGAATGTTATTATTCTCAAGAAGCTTTACATGGCATTTTGATTACTCTCTGAGGTTTGCCATTGTCTGCAGAGAGGTGGCGGCCGTACAGAAAAATTATTTTAATTCAAATAATTTTCTGTCGCTGCTGGGGTTGGAACCCGGGTCTCCAGGTTCGTTGACATAGCGGCCACGCACTTTAACCAACTACCTTTTTAAATATTTATCTTAGCTTATATACTCACCGAGTAAAAATTCAATGCAACGCCACTGCATGAATGTTGCATTGTCGATCTTTGAATGGCTCTCTCTGTGTCCTCATGACGTCAGAAATTTGTTGTCTAATTTTGTTGTGAGTGCTTAGAATAGGATTTTATTGGTGTATCATATTTTTAATCCTAGCACTAATACTCAGCGACCAATAATTGCATGTAACAATTTTTCAGTTGTGTTGCTTATGCAGCTCCCACCGCGTTTCGATGAAGTTCTGAATTTTTGTTTTATTTTATAATAAAGTCAAAGAATTCACCTTTACGGTCGTACCATTTTTTTAATCATAGCTCTTATACTCAGCGAGTAACAATTCAATGCAACGCCGATTAAATTTGAAAAAATGCATTTTTCAACTTTTTGGTAACCTGCGCGGTAAAACGTTTCTTCGTCACGTCAAAATTAAAATGAAATTAAAAAGTCACTGACTTCTTAAATTGTTATCGTATTTGTTGTTGATCAATAAAATTTTGATAATTGATGCTTAGAACGAAATGAGAACAAAGATACTTCTTGTTCCACTTTCTTTTTATTTGAATATGACATAATTAATAATTATTAATTTTGGCGTCCGTGGTGTAGTTGGAACTACTACTTGGCCGGAGTAGCAATGGAACCACTTGCAAGAAAATAATTTGAAACTTGTTCTGAAGTACTTTTTTTTCTGGGCATTTGTAAAATATGTGTCCACATTGTTGTCTTCTTTAGATATCTGACATCAATATGAGTGGGTGCTTATATCAATACTTCATTGATGATAAATAGATACAAAAATTTAAATATTCAAGGCATTTCTGCATGCATTTGTATAGAGTCCTGTTTGTTTTTGTTGTTTTTTGTTTTGTTTTTTACTAAGTTCATTGTTGTTTTGTTCAATGACCTTTTTTGGTTTAAATTTAAATTCATATTCAACTTCTTCGCAAGAATTCACTTCATATCTAAGAATTTTAAATAAAAATACCTCAGAGGATAATAACGACTAGAATAAAAAAAAAATAAAATAGCTTGAAATTAAATATTTATCGTGACGACATCAAAGAAATTTCAGTACAACTTTAGGCAAAATATTATATAAAATGCTTTGTATTTGTTCATCTATTTTATAACTTTTTGAATATATAAACCAAAATGTTGGGCCTCAATTATTGTTTATTTTAAAACAACAACAATAAAGTTTGTTGAAATTGGCTCATTCTATCTTCATTAAAAACATTTTTTATTTTATTTGAATTTATGTAAATATTTGGATTTTCTATTTTACTCAGTATCTGTGAATTAGCATTTGAATTTTTATTTCCGAAAAATTTATATTTTTTTTATTGCAGGAAATAGAAATTCTTTTGGTTGTTCTTACTCTGTTTTAAATTTATGCACCCTTAAGTGTTAGAAACTCTTTTAACGACTTCCTAAATTGTTATGTGTTATATAAACTGACCTTGGAAAAATACTACGAAAGTGTGAAAGAAATAATATATTCAAATTATTTTGCTAGACTCACCTGGAATCTTTCTCATTCTCACCGGATTCCTGTATTCGCAAAGCGTATAAGTCCTGCGAAAAAAGCTAAAAGCGACAAGAGTAAAAACAAAAAAGTTGAATTAGTCAATTTCGTTGCGCAGATGGTCCATAAAAATAAGTAAAAATAAAGTTTTTATTTTATCAAGTAATCGCCAAAAGTTGGCTTGATTATATACACTGTCTTATTACGAAGAGAAAACAACAATGATGCAGAAATAAAAAAGTTTAATTAAAATTCGGACTTGAAAATTACGCCTTTTCCCCTTTTTGTGATCTTGTTGTGAAATTTAAGGAATTGTACTAAGGATGTAGAAGATTATTAAAGTAAGCTTTTAAGCAGGAACTAAACGCAAAAAAGATTCAGAACACAATTCATTGAGATTAGTAATGGGCATAATTAGTTTCGCCCAATTTGCAGTTAGCAGTTAGCTCCGCCATTAATTTATATCAGACATGAAGATTATGCCCAGCTGCAATCCTTTTATTATTATTCATAATATTCAGTAACTTAAAGCCATATTTTTGGAATAAGTCATTGAACGTGAAAGAAACTATTTGTGTAACCAACTCAAGAGTGTATCTACAAGAAGTGTAGGCAGTGATGGATTAACCCTAGGGAGTGAGTGGGCCCGAGCCCACAGCGGCAAATTTTTAGGGGCGGCAAATTTTGGCAAAAACAATAGAAAAATTCGTTTTTTTATTATATTACTAGCCTTTTCCCGGCGCGCGTTGCTGCACCCTGCAACTATATGGGAACATAATAGGTGTATTCAAAACTTTTCTTAGACTCATAGTTTGACACCACTGTCATTTTCCACTGCCCGTTACAGTTTCCCAGTAGTTTTAATGTTCACAGAAAATGATTTTTATTAAAAGATAAGCATTTGAAAAACAACATTTCATCCTGTATAACGAATGTAAAATTTACTGAAAAGTCGCCCGTTACTATACATTCATTTTATTAATTGTGAAAAAATATGGAAATGCTGATTGTAAGTTCTATAAGACTGTAAAAGCTATCACTGCTATCACTGCAAAGCTATCACTGGGTGAACAAACAGGCAACTCTTCATCCATTCGTAGTATACTACAAGGAAGATACTAACATTAAATCCAAAAGTTTTTGCATCTTATTAGAGTCTTAGTCATGATACTTCAGCTGTACATTTAAAAAGAAACTTATTATTAAAATTAAGGAGCTCTTTCATTTTTTTGCCACATCCCATGGAAAGTAACCATGCAATAGAGTAGGTTGTACAGTAAAAAGACATGTCGCTAAAGCAAGTTTGCAATATGACATTCAAACTGTCCCGCAAATGTTAAATTTTTGTATAACGCATATTCCCGGAATCGCATTTATTTATATCGATGGCGAAGAAATACGAAACACGGAAGACGATTTAGCACAAAGGTTCATGGACGCTCGAACGGTTCCAAAAACCAGACAAAAACATAGCTTTATACCAGTCAGAACATCAGCAATTCAGACTACACTAAGGGAAAAAAATATTAAATTTATCCAAAAACTTTTTTTAATTTATCCAAAAAGCGAGTCATTTTTGCACCAATAACGCATTTGAATAAATCGACTACGTAAATGTTTAAAATTTATTTGAATACTTTTTTAATTAAATTAAATATTTAAATATTTAATCAGAATTAATAAAAAATATATTTAAATTATGCACTTTTTTTTTAAATATCTTTCAAATATTTACTATTTGAAAATAAACTATCGCATTTAAAGAAAATTTATATTTATGGTTTTATGGTATTATTTTCTTCATATTGCGTTCATCAAATGCCATTGCCTGTATAATTTATTCTCGATTTACTTTTTTCGTTTTCTAATTTATACTATTTTTGACAGTTGGTGCCCTAATATTGCACCAACTGTCAAACATAGTATAAAATAGAGAACGAAAAAGTAATCTACAAAATATATCTAGGTAGAAGCAAATTATGCAGGTAAATGACAACCGGTCCAAGATGTTCTTGAGAAAACACCGAGTTGTCACTCCACCCTACATAATTTCATTTCGTTGCCAAACATGCATACTATATTACTCCTGAAACAATAACTAAATGAGAACTATGAGAACTATAAGAACTGCAAATGCAAAAAATAAACTACAGAAACAGAGTGCGATGCTGTTGCTGCTTGTCGGAGTATGTGTGTACGTGTGCGATGCTGTTGCTGCTTGCTTGTATGGAATATGTGTGTACGTGTGTGGTATAAATAAAATTCAAATACGGGAAAAAAACGAGTTGTAAGGAAAACATTGGATTTATCCACGTAAATATTTGAATAAAATTTATACTCAGGCGTGGATAATGCTAATATGCGTTATTTCCCTTAGTGTAGATTCATATCAGGTTCAAATATATGGGAAGTAGAATCTATTTTAAGCCGGCCTAGCAAAAAAGGAATATCATAAAATAAACTGAAATGATGGAAAACGAATACAAACAACTTCTAAGGAAAAACTTATAAGCATGCATTTTCTGAAAATTATTTTTTATTTCATTTATAACAGAGTTTATATAAACGTATTTTTCCTGAAAAAAAAAACTAGAACACCCTCTTGAAATTAATAAAATTACTACAACAATACATCTATACAATATTTGTGTTGATTTTCATTACTTTTAAATGTGCATTTTTTGAGATACGGGGTCAACAATGGAAGACATTTTCTTCAATTTAAATTTAAACCCAATTTTTTAAACTTCATAAGTGCAACAAATATTAAAGCAGTCTCTCCTAATTGGAGGACTATTTAAAATGTGAGTTCAACAATATCTACGTTGATTTATAAAACTTTTGCTTGTGTACTATTTGATAGGGAGGCACCTAAACATCTTGCTTTTTTCAATTATTTGAGTTATGCCATAATTTTCAAAAGATCATTTTTCAAAAACAAGGCAAAACACCCTCCCAATTTTTTTTCAGTGTGTTGTCAATACATGAAATTAAAATAGAAAAAAAATTAGAATTTTAAAATGTGCACTTTGGCCGATACAGGGTCTTGAAGTTGTGCCATTTCTCATAAATCCATACTTTCAAAGCAGTAAAACTAAAAATATTTACACATTTTCATTAATTTTTTCAACTTATCTTGTTAAAAGGTAATAGAAGAAGAAACTGTAAAAAAATCTTAGGTCTGGCAACCCTGTAAGTTGTTGAAACAGGGTGATGAAAATCGAAAAAAAAACCAATTTTTAGCATAAGTTTGGTGAATTTTATTATTTATTAAAAATAAATAACGAACTTAAATTTTATATTAGAAGTTGCGTCAATTTGTTATCTGTCAAAGAGTTTTTAAATTAAGTCAATACCAATTACAGGAGCGGAGATATAAATGAAACCGTAAACTATTAAATCGTGATTCGTCTCACAAAATTTTTCAGCCCCATTGAAGCTACTATAAAAAACAACTGTGCATCTGGTAATCACCACTCATAAAAGAAGTATCGCTATGCTTATGTGAAAACAGCAACCACAATCAAGAAAATATAATAATTCAGATGGCAAATATAATTCGAAATAACCAAGTTGAAAATATTTCCCCAAATTTTAACATTTTATTTCGAATTCTTTAAAGCCTTTTTGCTAAAAATTCCTCATCTGAAAGATAATTTTTAATAATGAAGCGCATAAAAAACTTCTTAAGATCAATCATGACAAATGAAAAATTAAACTGCTTTGCTGTATTGTTCATTGAAGGACGTTTAGTAAAAGCAATTGATTTCGTTGACATCATTTGGGCTTTGCTTCTGCAAAATCCTGACGTTAAGAATATAAATTAAATAAGAGTGCGTTAAAGAGTTACTCACATTTTCAGCATACGTAGATAAACTATGTTCAGAAATTGCACTAATTATTTTCAGATCCTAAAAAAATAGTCTTATTAAAAAAAAAAACAAATTCTAAATATAAGTATATCAACTGATATCTTTGGAAGCAAAAATTAAAAATCTTTTCTTATTAAAGATTTATATCTTTCAAACGAACTCATATTTAATTGAAATGTTTTTTATCTGAAAATTTTTTATATCTAATTTGATTTTAGCCGATAAAACCTTTAAAAATATTGTCAAAAATATGTAGTTTTGTTGGTGGGGTTATGCCATTTTTATTGGTATTGTTTTTTTTTTTTTTAGGGGCGGCATTTGAGTCTACCTCACAGCGGCAAATTTTGTTAATCCGGCCCTGAGTTAAAAGCTGGTCACCATGTAACGTACACAGTGAAAGAATTAACAAAACTCGTTAAATTTTATTCCGAAATATCACTTTCAATAGTAATAACGATGCGCAAAATTCTAGTATATCTTCCTCGCAATCATGTGTCTTCTGAGATGTGTGTGTGTGCAATAAACTCAAAAAGCTCCAAGAGACTGATTCAGTGCAAGATATGAAGACACCGAAACTATATCGCCTCGGACATTTGAAAGAAAATATCGATGCAGTGAAGGAAAGTGTTGAAAGCGACCCAAGCACCTCAATTCGTTACAGCACCTCAAGAACTCGACCTCTCTAAGTCCGCACGGTAGCGAACATATGGCGAAAGATTTAACTCTGAGTGGTAAAATCTTCAATTACTTTAAAAACTGCTGCTGGTGGACGCGACAGTGCGGTATATTCTTTGATTGAAAAAATGAATGGTGACATGAATCATGTCTCCTGACATTTTCACATTGGTGGCTTATAAATTATAAAAAATTAAAAAACACGTGTTATTCTTTGCATCTGACAAAAAAAGTAAACAACTAATAAGTTTGAAAATATACGTATATAATTACTTTATAGACATGCTTGCCAACACAACAAAAAAACAGAATTAGAGTTGAGTTAGAGTTAGAGTAAGAGTTAGAGTTAGAGTTAGAGTTAGAGTTAGAGTTAGAGTTAGAGTTAGAGTTAGAGTAAGAGTTAGAGTTAGAGTTAGAGTTAGAGTTAGAGTTAGAGTTAGAGTTAGAGTTAGAGTTAGAGTTCGAGTTCGAGTTAGAGTTAGAGTTAGAGTTAGAGTTAGAGTTAGAGTTAGAGTTAGAGTTAGAGTTAGAGTTAGAGTTAGAGTTAGAGTTAGAGTTAGAGTTAGAGTTAGAGTTAGAGTTAGAGTTAGAGTTAGAGTTAGAGTTAGAGTTAGAGTTAGAGTTAGAGTTAGAGTTAGAGTTAGAGTTAGAGTTAGAGTTAGAGTTAGAGTTAGAGTTAGAGTTAGAGTTAGAGTTAGAGTTAGAGTTAGAGTTAGAGTTAGAGTTAGAGTTAGAGTTAGAGTTAGAGTTAGAGTTAGAGTTAGAGTTAGAGTTAGAGTTAGAGTTAGAGTTAGAGTTAGAGTTAGAGTTAGAGTTAGAGTTAGAGTTAGAGTTAGAGTTAGAGTTAGAGTTAGAGTTAGAGTTAGAGTTAGAGTTAGAGTTAGAGTTAGAGTTAGAGTTAGAGTTAGAGTTAGAGTTAGAGTTAGAGTTAGAGTTAGAGTTAGAGTTAGAGTTAGAGTTAGAGTTAGAGTTAGAGTTAGAGTTAGAGTTAGAGTTAGAGTTAGAGTTAGAGTTAGAGTTAGAGTTAGAGTTAGAGTTAGAGTTAGAGTTAGAGTTAGAGTTAGAGTTAGAGTTAGAGTTAGAGTTAGAGTTAGAGTTAGAGTTAGAGTTAGAGTTAGAGTTAGAGTTAGAGTTAGAGTTAGAGTTAGAGTTAGAGTTAGAGTTAGAGTTAGAGTTAGAGTTAGAGTTAGAGTTAGAGTTAGAGTTAGAGTTAGAGTTAGAGTTAGAGTTAGAGTTAGAGTTAGAGTTAGAGTTAGAGTTAGAGTTAGAGTTAGAGTTAGAGTTAGAGTTAGAGTTAGAGTTAGAGTTAGAGTTAGAGTTAGAGTTAGAGTTAGAGTTAGAGTTAGAGTTAGAGTTAGAGTTAGAGTTAGAGTTAGAGTTAGAGTTAGAGTTAGAGTTAGAGTTAGAGTTAAAGTTAAAGTTAGAGTCTATCTGGTCACATTATCTCTCTGCGGCACAAAACACCGACGAAGAAACACATTTTCAACATTGGAGTAAAAATTCAGAGAGCCAATGAATTAATGAATGTCAATGTGTCGTGACTAGGGACCGTAACGGTTATTCCTTTTTTCCAAAAAAATCAGAAAGTAATAGTTATTTTCTGTTTTGTAATTTTTTACACAAAATTTAACTGGTACTTTCTGCCGTTAATTTTTTTTTGACAGGAAATAATGATTATTTTCTGCTGGATATTTTTGCTGGAAAACCATTTTTAAACCACGCCCATTTTTAGGAAAAATTACAATATCTCATGATCACGACATCCAATGATTATGGAATTAGGTATGTGGGGGCTAAGCATGAAGATCTATACTTTTGGAAAAGGTGGGTGGACCACGCCCCTTTTTAGGTAAAAATAACAATATATCATGACCACAATACGCAATGATTATGGAATTTGGTATGTGGGGGCTAAGCATGAAGTTCAACTTTTAGGAGAAGGTGGGTGGACCACGCCCATTTTTGGGAAATATTACAATATCTCATGACCACAATGCGCAATGATTGTGAAATTTGGTATGTGGGGCAAATAAGTGTAGAGAGATAATTTTCAGCACTAAAATTGATCCTTGGTGATTTGAGATCCGATTTGCACGAAGAAAGTCTGGCTGCTATACTGATCGTGAAATTGAATTCAGATATTTCATAAAATAAGTAAAAATTATATTTCTTTTCCTAAATTTTTCTTTTTACTTAATACTTTAGGAGTTAATGGTAATTTATATTTTCAATATTTATTGTCTCATTTATTTTTCCGGAATTCCCACATTCCAAATTTCATAATCATTGCGTATTATGGTCATGAGACATTGTAATTTTTCCTAAAAATGGGCGTGGTCCACCCACTTTTTCCAAAAAATTTTCTTCATGCTTATCCCCCACATACCAAATTTCATAACTATTGCGTATCGTGGTCATTAGATACTGTTATTTTTCCTAAAAAAGGGCGTGGTCCACCCACCTTTTCCAAAAGTATAGATCTTCATGCTTAGCCCCCACATACCAAATTCCATAACCTTTGGGTGTCGTGATCATGAGATATTGTAATTATCCTTAAAAGGGGGCGTAGTCTGCCCACATTTCCAAAATCAATACATATGTCTTAATGCTACGACCCATATATCAAAGTTCATGGTCCTAGCATCCATAGTTTTCACAATATAACAAAATATTTTTTTTTTCTAGCAAAAATATCCAGCAGAAAATAATCGTTATTTCCTGTCTACAAAAATAAACGGCAGAAAGTATCAGTTAAATGTTGCCTTTTATTCTTAAAGCCAAAAACTTTACAGCCAAGCCTGCAGTTTTTGAGATCAGCAAGGGAACATAATAGTTATTTTCGGTCTCTGGTCGTGACGAAATAAATCGTTTCTCGATTTTGTGCCTCTGCTTGAGTTCTGTCTCTGATTGATTTCTGTTTAATTCTGTTACAAATAAAAAATACTGAAGCTAACTTAATGCACATAAATATTTATATAAATATAATAATTTCTTCTAATTAAAAAATGTTTACACAAAATGAAAAGAGTTGTATTTACTTTTCTTAAATCTTCTTTAAAACAAACACTCTTCCATCCTATTAAAATACACGCAAATATTATGCATGCTAAAGTGTCTAAAAATACTTTCTCACACACATACGATTTCCGTGCACATATTCTTAACTAATTACTCAACAGATGGTTATCAACGAAATAATCAACACATAGAGACGTGCTTCCTTCCTTTACCCATCAAACATGTACCATATACATACCTCTCCATTTTCCGGTGGATCTCCATTACCGAACGTCGATGCAACAACTATCAACAATGCTTCATGCTCGATGGATGAAATATCGTAGTCCGACATGCAGTAAACCTGAAATGGTACAAGAAAATGACATGAAGGAATTACATTAAGGAAAACTAATTAGGACTGGCATCTATTGGCTAATGGTAGGCAGAAGAGTATAGGACTGCTGCACAGCAGAATTTCTGGGAAATTTAATAAGCTAATCGTCAGAAAAATAGATAGAAAATAAATAGAAGACAGACAAACTGACGGATATTCAGTCAAACAGATCAACATGCCTAGCAACAGGAATGTTAAATGCTTAACTAACTACATTTTAATGATAATTAGTAGCTGTTGTTAAGCATGTCCTTTAGCCAGTTCGCTCGTTTTAATTTTTGCTACACTTCTCCGTTCTAATACCATGCATGTCGACCTGTTGTCTGCCTTACTATCTGTTGTAAACATTTCAATATTTAAGCAAAACATTCTTGTCTAGAGTAGCAATTAATGGGTATAGATGAAAGCTGTGTCGAACAAATGGTAGGTTTGGGCAGGCAGCAGACATTAATGAATGGCATGTGGAGCAGGCGCATATTATGTGCTGCTATTGTGTCTATTTTTTTTTTTTTTTGCTGACCTATGCTTATGTGTAGGCATATGCATAAACGCACATAAGTATTTAAGCTCTCGGATTAAAATTTCAAAATGGAATTCGACATTCTGAAACACTTATGCTTAGGTCAAAGGCGGAAGAGGACTGATGTGACATCGAGTTTTAATACAGTTCTTAGCATTAAGTACTATAGCAAAGGCAACAGACTGTTTGATTTTAATTTTGTGGGTGTTACCTTGACTTTTGTTACGATTATGCTTTATTTCTAATCAAATTCAAAAAGATTAACAATTCAACATTTAATCTTATACGCATCGAAATTCGACCGCATAAAAATAAATTTTTGTTTTGGTTTTTTTTGATTTTTATTGAAAACGTTTATTAAAGTTTAAAAAATATTAAAGGAGTATTCCTGGTTGGCAAAAATTTTTGCATATTTGTAAAGCTTGGATATTTGAGAATATCGTCCTAAAAGGGTTTTTCGAAATTCGAAATACTTTAGGAGATATGGCCTTTTTTGACCAGCAATGTTTTCGCCAAAATGAGTTTTGCTTAATTTGGCTACTTTTTGAATGCAACGCTTGAAGCAACCACCGAATTTCGTTGAACGCGTTCTTTAGTAGGTAATAACTTGTTTGTATACGCATTTCAAAAATAAATTTATACACATTTTAGAGCTTAGGTATTCGAATGTTGGCAGCGTTTAGTTCACTTTAAATTGAGTTATAAACCAGACGCGCGCGCGCATAGAGTTTTGAAAAGTACAGTTTTGATAAAAATTGTGAGATGCCTTGGCTCCAAAACTCTAAACAGCAACGAATCTTTCAACGCAGTGCTGTGGTCATTCGCATCGAAGCATATGCACACCGGCGCACGCACTATTGTGATTGCCATTTATATTGCAACTGTCATATATAACGAAGGTTTTTTGCCAATACTTCAAATAATGAACCTAATGGGCATCCCGATTGGCAACGTCACATATGATTTCGCCATGTCTCGGAACGAAGAAAGTTTGAAAAGGTCCGAAGCCAGAGCTCTGGCCGCAAAAGAAGGTAGAACTGCCCGAAGAGCACAAAGAGCCGCTGAGTCCTAATTTTTTTCCTCAGAAGAGGAAGGAGTTCTTTATGGGGCTGGCATTGCAGATTGATATATGTGACCCGGTCTACGAAAAGGGACCTTCGGTGTGAAAATATCATTTTTCACTTTTTTGGCGATTCGGATAGACTAATGTGTGCTTTCTAATGGCGCAAAGCAGAAGTTTCCAACTCGTAAAGAACTCGTATTAATTGACTAAGAAATACAAAGACGCCATTCAGTGTGCGACAATTAAACGTTTACAAACAGCTGTTTTCTCGAAAACTTGTTTTTACACCGAAGGTCCCTTTTCGTAGACCGGGTCACATATGTATATATTTCACAAAAAAAAAATGTCTTATTGCCTAAAATTTTCTCTGAGTTTTTTTTAAAATCACGTTTTTGAACTTCGAAGTCACTTTTCTCTACTAAACCGATTTTGATGAAACCAAGTGCAATCGACGCAGAATTGTCACATTTCTAAAACTGCATGCTCAAATTTTTCATTTCAATTTTTATTTTTGATGCAAAAAAATAACTTCAAACTTAAACGCGTTTATCTCGAAACCACGTTTTTCGAGCTCGCGGCCCAGATTGCGCCCGCAGTTCTGAACTGATGAAACAAAGTGCAATCGACGCAGAATTGTCACCATTCTGGTCCCTGCCTCAATCACAGTTTTAAACAATTTTTTACTATTTTTTTTTTACACTAAACTAAAAAAAAAAAAAACCCAAAATCGGTTTTTCATTTTTCAATGACCGCCATTTTGTAAAAAATAATCGCACAATTATGATTGAGGTAGGGACCAAAATTACATCTGTACTAAATCTAACGCCGTTTACTTTTTCCATTTCAGATGATCCGAAGTTGAGTTATCCGGGCCGCAAGCAGCATACCTTTTTTGCGACGCCCAACTTTGAAGGCCGAAAACTTTTCGAACAGCCCTCGTACAAAGGAAAAAAAATGTTTATTTAATTTAAAATGTTCTTAATACAATAAAAAAACAGAATTTTAATAACTCTTTGCGTTTTCAAATGAGGAGTTTTTCAAAAAGAGTCCAAAAACAGGCTTCCAACCAGGAATACTCCCTAAAATTGAGAAATACTTAAGGGTAATATAATGAATTAAATTAAAAGGATTCAAATTAAAAGGATTATTGAAGTGATTCAAGGATTAGTTTGATTTATTTAGTAAAGATTATATTGAAAAAATAATTGGTATGGCATGCAATAATGCATGGTGAACTGTTGTTTATGTTTAGGTTTAATATTCTTTTGGATGGGTGCATTAAATTTTCCAGAAGAATTCTAGTTCACAATGCATTTTATTCAAATCAAATTGGAAATTTTAATTGCACTGAAATTAATGTAAAAAACTTATGTTTCTCCCGAAAAATTTGGCATTTGTTTAACTTTCCTAATGAATTCGCCACCAGTTAGTTCTCTCTCAGAATAGAGCACAATGTGAGTTGTTTGTTTTATTTCTAAATATATAAAGGGTGTAAATTCGCGTTCAATCGCAGTTAAGATGCACAAAATTCGATCAAATTTTCCTCGTAATCATGTACCTTCTGACACGTCTGTGCGCAATATAATGATAAAATTTCCTAGAGACTGACTCAGTGCAAGATAAGAAGACATTGAAACGATATCGCCCCGGACGTTTAACAGAAAATATCGATGTTGTGAAGGAAAGTTTATAACATGGTTCAATAAGTCCCTAGGTGACACCTCTAACGAAATATCGATGTAATATTTCGATAGTTCCAACCTTCAAACACAATCTAACGTTTAGTTCAGGAGTTGCAGTGATTTAAGTGACGCTACTGTTGATATTTTCAACATAATGGACTCAAAGCAATTCCGTGTATTGATTAATCACTGCTTTTTGATGGGAAAAAATAGCGTCCAAGCTGAGCAATGGCTTCGAAAGTGTTATACGGACTCTGCTCCGTCAAAAGCAACCATTTGCCGATGGTATGTTGAGTTAAACTTGGTCGTACAGACACAAATGATTCTGAGCGTTCAGGCACCCAAATGAGGCAGTTGCTCCACAAAACATAAAAAAAGTACACAAAATGGTATTGGCCGACCGTAAAGTGAAGATGCGCGGGCTAGCTGAGGCTCTGAAGATATCGAAAGGCAGTGTGGGAACAATATTACAGGAACATTTGTCGATGAGAAAGCTGCTTTCCAAATGGGTGCCGCGTTTTCTCACACCGGACCAAAAACAACAACGTGTCGATGATTCGGAGAACTGTTTGGCACTGTTTACAAAGAATAAACATGAATTTTTGCATCAGAACGTGACAATGGATGAAACATGGATCCACCATTATACACCGGAATCAAAATGGTCGTCAGCTGAGTGGAGAGCAACGGATGAAAGTAGGCCAAAGCGACCAAAAACACAACAGTCGGCTGGAAAGGTTAAGACATCTATATTTTGGGATGCGCATAGAAGTTTCTTAATCGACTATCTCGAAAAGGGGAAAAACAATCAACAGCAATTATTATATAGCGTCGGCCCCATTTGAAGAAGAAAAAAAATCTTTTTCACCAAGACAATGCACCATGTCACAAATCGATGAAAACGATGGCGAAAATCCACGAATTGGGCTTCGAATTGCTTCCTCATCCACGGTATTCGCCAGATTTTGCCCCCAGCGACTACTGGCTCTTTGCTGACCTCAAAAAGATGCTCGCCAGCAAGAGATTTGGCTCCAATGAAGAGGTGATGGCTGAAGCTGAAACATATTTTAAGGCGAAGCACAAATCGTTTTACAAAACCGGTACTGAAAAGCTAGGCAAGTGGTGGAATGAATATATTGCTCTTGAAGGAACCTGCGTTAATGAATAAAAAGGAATATTTGCAAAAAAAAAAAGTTTTTTTTTACTTAGTCTCGGGACTTAGTGGACCATATATTATATTTTTATATTATATATACGGCCAAGGCCTACAAAACAAAAATACAAAATTTACAAAATATTTTTATATTTTGTGAAGGAAAGTGTTGAAAACGACTCAAACACCTCAATTCGTGACCGTTCATATTGCAACGAATATTGATGAAAGATTTAGCTCTCTATATGCGGTCCAATTGACTCAAGAACTGCACCCGCCGGACTACCAGCAGAGCCGTCGTACTTTCTCTGATTGGGTTTTGGAAAATATGAATAGATGACGGTGATGGTTTTCTGACGAAGCTAATTTTCATATAAGCGGCTAAGTTAATTTGAGGATCCGAAAATCCGAAAGTGACTCAGGAGATGCCAATGCACTCACAACGAGGGACTGTTTGGTGCGGATTGTGAGACGCAGGTGTCATAGGGCCGTACTTTTCCGAAAATGATGACCGTAGAACCGGTGCAGTCAATGGAGTACGCTACAGAGACATGATAAACAATTTTATGAGGTTGGAGATGGCCGACCTCTACTTTTAACAGGATTATTATCGCTTCTTTAATCGAGTTATTGTTCACGAAATTTCCTGGTAGCGTAATTTCGTTTTGTGGAGACACCAATTGGCCAATAAGATCTAGCAATTCGAGTGAATCATCATAAGCTTAGCGTGTGTGAACCACTCGATGCCAATTATATTAACCTGGAGATTTTAATTGATTCGTTACTGATGCTGAATTAATAAGGCATCGGGCCCAAGTTACGTCTTGTCACCTCCCACGTGACGAACGACCGTAGCGACAAAGTGCTGTTGTCACGTGAGAGGTGACTTACGACCGATCAGTGTTAATAAGACAATTTATCGAAGAAATATTTTTTGACCAATTCTTTGATTTTTATTTGTTGTCGTCAATTTCAGGCTTTTTTGGTCAAGTGGTTTTTTTTGAATTAAATTTTAAAAATTTTTTTCAATTTTTCCCGACGTTTCGGAAGTTATTCCTTCCTTCTTCAGGGGATTATTTTATTAAATCTAAAAAACATATAACAATTACTATATATATATTACATATTTTATATGAGCAATATTACTTTTATAATTTTTTACATCACACCATGAAACATATATATTGCACTTTTATTTTTAACAATAAACGTTTAAACAAAACAGAAAAACAAAAATTAACAATAACGACGAAACTTGTTGACGATGAGACGAAAAGTAAACATTAATCAGCTGGTTAAGCTTTTAAAGCAGCGCAGGGCGCTCCATAGCTCACTGAGCTCTCTGTGAGCGTAACTTTTCACATGTACACAGTGTTGCCATGTGGGCAGATAAAACTTGTTTTGCCAGTTTTTGGAGAGGGTAGAAAGTTTCCAAGTTTTTCCCTAAAAAAATAAAGTTTTATTTTATTTTACCCAGTTTTTCAAGTTTTTACGATTAGAGGGGAAATATACCCAGCGGCCGAAGAAAAAAGGTCATGTTTGTGCATTTTTTTAAGGAAACCTAAGGGATATTTTTAAATGAGGGTTTTTATACCTTAAAATATACACATTCAAGAGTATGTTTAGTGTTTTTTTATTAAAAAAGGTAGATACAGTATTTTTTGTAGAGCGCTCTGGAAATGCGGTGACCAAGATTTTTCACAAAATGGTGTACTTCCGAACGTAAATTAACGACTTTCGACCAAAAATTCGTCATTACTTTGCCTATAAAAAATGAATGAAGCTATGAAAAAAAAATCCTATGACAAGTACAAGATTATTATGAATAAAACAAGCCTGCAAAAAAATCAAAACGATCGGTTCACTGAGCTTCGAGAAAACTTAGTCACCGACTTTAATAATAATAACATGGTTTCGAGAAAAACGCGTTTGAAAATAAGGGCCAGCACTGCGCGAATTACATGTTATTATAAAAAAACACGAATTAATATTTTTGTGTCTTTATTCATTAAAGTTGGTCTTAAGACTGAAACTTATTTTTAACAAAAGTTATCGCTTAAACATAAGACGATAGAGCAAACGTATGTATATATAATATGTAATATGTTTATATGTTTATATGCTTATATATGATTATATGCTTATAGGTTTGTATGTTTATATGTTTATATGTTTGTATGTTTATATGTTTGTATGTTTGTATGTTTGCATGTTTGTATGTTTGCAGTCGTCGCTATGCACACTTTAGTGTCGACACTAGAGACGACTGCAGCTGCAAGCAAAAGTGCAGTAGTTGCTGATTCTTAAGTTTTTATTATTTCTATTTAAATTCTTTAATTTGTTTCTTATATTTTTGTAGCCCGATATCATTTGATATCTCGCTAAATGTGTTGTTCCAGGAAGGGATGTCAGGTTGCGAAGGGAACGTAACTCGCGCTCTAGAAGGTGGTTCACTCACTAGACTATAACTTTGTTATTTTTTAAGATATCGACTTGAAATTTTCACCACATATTCTTGAGACCTACAGCTTTAAGAAAATGTAAACAATTTTTTGGAAAAGTTCTGGGTATATTTCCCCCTTAAAACGATGCTTTCTATTTTAGTGAATCTATGAATCAAATAGATAAACTAAATTGTATGTTACTACAAAAACATAAGTATCATTTGAAGCTGCTACTACTAATTTTTACTCCTTTTCAAAGTTTATTTTTATGGCAGCGCTGTTGCTATTATTGTTGCTGTCATTGTTTCTGTTCTTTTGTCTCGGTTTCCCTTCGTCGAGTCTTGGCGGTCAATTTTTGGCAATTCCTTTTTAAATTTGACGCATCAGTTTACATATATTCAGAGTTGACGATCAAGTCTTCCGTAATTTCTTGAGAAATGAAGTGGCCACAATAACGGGACAGCGAGAGAACATAGCGAATTGCCAAAAATTTTAAAGCACACAATTTAAAAAAACATGTTTTAGTTATTTTTGACGATCGTGAGGAGGACGATCCTCACAAGGCAACGCGTGAGGGTCAAGGGGGCGATCTTCACATGGCAACGTGTCTGACTGCCTCAACCTGGTGAGGCCAGCATTATCCATGTCGAACTCGTCTCAAGTCGACTCAAACCTCTGCGTGGTGTCCTCTAGAAACGGCAAACTGGCAACCGTTAGTTTGACGGCTAATCTGAGCGGCGGGCTCCCCCTGCCTTTAAAGGGTTGTGCGTTGGGTTTGAAGCCCACCACGTAAAAACAAAATTTCAATGAAACGCATAAGAAATAAGATAAAAATGACCCCCAAATCTGATGACGACTACCGCAAACGAAAAACTGACAATGATTTACGGATATGCACCTGGAACGTCCGAACCCTTAATTGGGATGGTGCCTCTATCCAACTGATAGATATCTTAGAAAGATACAAAGCTGATATCACTGCAATCCAAGAAATGCGATGGAAGGGACAGGGTTGCTTACGGCAAGCATCCTGTGATATCTACTACAGCGGCCATGCGGAGAAGCACGAATTTGGATGCGGATTCGTGGTTGGCAAGCGAATACGGCATCATGTCCTGCGATTCACACCTGTGAACGAACGACTTGCCATAATCCGTGTCAAGGCAAGATTCTTCAATATAAGCCTGATTTGTGCGCACGCTCCGACAGAAGACAAGGACGATGAGACCAAAGACAGCTTCTACGAGCGCCTTGAAGAGGCCTATGAGCGCAGCCCCCGCCACGACATAAAAATCGTGCTTGGTGACTTCAACGCCAAGGTGGGAAAAGAAAATATCTTTGGTCCAACAGTCGGAAAGTTCAGCCTCCACGACAATACCTCCGATAACGGAATGAGGCTGATTGACTTTGCCGCAGCGCGAAACATGGTCGTTAGTAGCACTAGATTCAAGCATCTCGATATTCATAAAGCAACTTGGCTGTCTCCTGATTAAAAGACGCGTAACCAAATTGATCACGTTTTGATTGACGGAAGGCACTCTTCCAGTGTTTTAGATGTACGCACGATCCGTGGTGCCAATATAGACTCGGATCATTATCTTGTCGCAGCCAAGATCCGTACACGCCTGTGCGCAACGAAGAATGCGCGCAATCCAGCACAGAGAAAGCTAGACGTCGAAAAGCTGCAATCAAAACAAACAGCCGAAGACTTCGCTACTCGACTCTCACTCCTGCTTCAAGAAAGCACTCCTCCGATCGACGATATATGCGCGCAGTGGAATCACATTTCCCACTCTATGCGTACGGCTGCCGAAGAGGTGATAGGCTATCACCGCCCTCGCCGAAACCAGTGGCACGACCAAGAGTGTCGCGACGCCACTGCAGAAAAAGACGCCGCCTACAAAGCCACCCTGCAGTCGGTTGTAACGCGTGCTGCTAAAGAGCGATACAAAGAGAAGAGGAGGGAAGAGAGACGCATTTTCAGGCGAAAGAAAAGGGAAGCAGAAATGCATGAGTGCGAGAAAATTGAGATGCATGGTGACAGGAATGAGGTCCGAAAATTTTTCGAAAAAATAAGACGCCTGGCCGATGGTTTCAAGACCGGGGCCTCTTCCTGCAAGGATGAAAATGGGAATCTAGTGACAGATATCCAGAGTACACTGATGATGTGGAGGGAACACTTCTCTAGGCTTCTGAATGGTGACGACGACAACAATCCCGCCAATAGAGATGATATCCCGGAAATCCCAATTGTGGACGACAGCGTTGAAGTTCCGCTGCCCGACCATAGTGAAGTCTTGAAAGCTATATCTCGGCTTAAAAACAACAAAGCCGCAGGAGCCGATGGCTTACCGGCTGAGCTCTTCAAGAATGGAGGCGAAGCTCTATTTAAATGCATTCATGAGCTTCTATGCAGAATATGGTCGGAAGAATGCATTCCAAACGATTGGAACCTCAGTGTGCTCTGCCCAATCCACAAGAAAGGCGATCCCACAATTTGCGCCAACTACCGTGGGATAAGCCTTCTGAATATCGCATATAAGGTCCTGTCGAGCGTACTATGTGAAAGACTAAAGCCCATCGTAAACCAGCTGATTGGACCTTATCAGTGTGGCTTCAGACCTGGTAAATCCACCATAGACCAGATATTTACGCTACGACAAATCTTGGAGAAGACCCTAGAAAAACAGATCGACACACACCATCTTTTTGTCGATTATAAAGCCGCCTTCGACAGTCCTATAAGGAATTATCTATACTCCACCATGTCTGAATTTGGTATTCCTGCAAAGCTCATCCGTCTTTGCAGAATGACACTGAGCAACACCAGCAGCACAGTTAAGTTCGGGAAGGATCTCACGCCTCCATTCGATACCAAACGAGGTTTCAGACAAGGTGATTCCTTATCGTGCGACTTTTTCAACCTGATGATGGAGAAGATCATCCGAGCTGCTGATTTGAGACGCAGCGGCACGATATTCTACAAAAGTATTATGCTGCTGGCGTATGCTGATGATATCGATATCATTGGCCATAATACGCGCGAAGTCAGTGCAGCATTCTCCAGATTAGCGAAAGAGTCGAGTCGAATGGGTCTTGCAGTGAACGCAGATAAGACGAAATACCTAGTGTCAACAAATAAACAGTCCCAGCGTCTTGGAAACCACGTCACTGTTGACAACATCTCCTTCGAGGTTGTTAAGGACTTCGTCTACCTGGGATCCAGCATTAACTCTTTCAACGATGTTAGTATTGAGATAAAACGAAGGATAACTCTTGCCAACAGGTGTTACTTTGGGCTGAGTAGGCAATTGAGAAGCAGAGCCCTCTCTCGACGAACAAAACTCACGCTCTATAAGTCACTAATCATGCCCGTCCTATTATATGCAGCACAAACCTGGACGTTGAGCAGTTCTGATGAAAAGACTCTGGGAGCCTTCGAGAGAAAGATCCTTCGTAAAATCTTCGGTCCAATCTGCGTCAATGGCGAGTACCGAATTCGATGGAACCACGAGCTGTATGAGCTGTACGCTGACATCGACATAGTTAAGCGTATTAAAATCGAGCGGCTCCGCTGGCTAGGTCATGTTGAGCGAATGGAAAACGACGCTCCAGCGAAAAAATATTCGATTCGGTGCCCGGTGGTGGTCAACGCAGAAGAGGACGCCCACATCTTCGTTGGAAGGATCAGGTGTTGGATAACCTGACCACGCTTGGTGTTTCCAACTGGCGCCAGCAAGCGCAGAACAGAAATGGCTGGCGCAATTTCTTATACGAGGCCAAAACCGACTTACGGTTGTAAGCGCCAGATAAGTAAGTAAGTAAGTTATTTTTAATATCAAGTTTTTTCACCAAAAAACAAGTTTTTTTTTCTGGAAATTAAAGTTTTTTTAAAAAAAAATATGGCAACACTGCATGTACATAAAGCTCACAACAGAAGAGAATATAATTCAGTCGTTCGCTGACGGTGATGCTGTGAGAACCTATGTCGTTTTGCGCTGCAAATTATATGTACACTCGTGAAAACTCAACTTATTGTTGATTTATAATACTACTTATGCATATATTTTTTTAGTTTGTAGAATTTTATATTCGTATATATTAAGGATTCATATAAATAATACATATTAGCTATTAAAACTTTTTGCATTGTTCATTCACATTCCTTATTAATTTTTTAATATTTAATTTTTTGATTACTTGCTTACTTATTTTATTTAATTCCTTATTATTTACTTACGTATTTTTTGTCATTAATTTTAATTATTCATATATATTAAGATTTTATATTAAAATAATTATTTGTATATATTAAGGTTTCATATAACTGATTCATATTATCTATTAAGATTCTTTACATTATTCATTCATATTACTTGTATTAATTAATTAATTAATAGAAGAAATAATGAACAATACCGATGACTAAAAATAAAAACAAAATAAAAAAGAAAAACTTACAAATCTAGATATTTGGGACAACTATTTCGCTCAGTGTGCGCAATTCGAGAGAGCACCAATACTAACAAGACATAATAATATGTGACTGTGTTAGAATGCCCAGCCCTGTTTTAAAGCTGTGGAATACACCGAGCTGATGTTGTCGTTGTCCTCTTTTGTATTCATGGTTTTTGTTGCTTTGCTTTGAATATGCAGAGACTCCAACAAATATCTTCTAGTTTCTCTTCTCTCTTTGTCAATTACTCTTACGTCGTCAAAATCAGCTATGTGTCCACTTTCTGCAATGTGTTGTGCTAGTGCTGTCGTTTCTTTCTCTTTGTTGATATCTGCTTTGTGTTCGTTAAGTCTCACTCCCAGCGCTCTTTTGGTCGTTCCAATGTATACAAGATCGCATGTCTCTCCATCTTTGCCTTTACACGCGATTTCGTAAACTACATCTTGTTGGTTCTCTTTTTCGATTTTTGTTTTGGTATTAGTGAATAAGTGTTTTAAAGTTTTGTTTGGTTTGTGTGCAAAAGAGAAGTTTTGTTGGTTTATCGTTCTGTGTAGGCTTCTGCTGTCCGTCAAGTTGGGTATGTATGTGACTCCAAAGTACTGAGTAGGGTTGCCATCAGTTTTTGTTTGTTTATTTTTGTTATGTGGGTATTTTTGTTTTTCTAAAGATATTTTGATGAGATTATTTATAGTTTTAATTGGGAAATTATTTTTATACAAGATGTCTTTAATTTTGTTAATGTTTTCGTTCTTGAAGCGATCATCACTTAATGTCAGGACTTTATTTATGAAATTATTGGCCATATTCATTTTATGTCTTGTTGGTTGCATCGACAAATAGTTCATCATTCGGCCCGATGAGGAAGGTTTAGCATACCAGTTGAAAATTATTTTTTTGTTTTCCCTGTAGAGTCTCGCGTCTAAATATGGTAAGTTTCCATTTTTCTCCGTTTCAATAGTGAATTGTAGTTTTCTATGGTACGAATTTAGTGTTTGGAGGATTATGTTCTGGTCGTTTTTATTTATGATTGCAAAAACATCGTCGACATATTTTGTCATGCATTTAATTTTTATGTTTTTTTGTAATAATTCCTTTAGCGATTGGTCCAGGAGGTCATCTAATATTATGTCCGCAATTGTAGGTGATAATGGATTAACCATTGGCATACCAAACGTCTGGTTGTATAACTTTTTGTCATACATAAAATAATTGTTTTTGTTTAAGCAGAAGTCTAGAATCTCTAAAAACTTGTTCTTGGGGATTTTCGTGTTTTTTTCAATTTTATCCCATTTTTCCATTATAGTCCGTATGGCTAGGTATATTGGAATGTTTGTGAACAGTGATACCACGTCAAAAGATACCAGAATTTCGTCATTATGTAGGTTTATGTCTGCTAATCTTTGTTTCAGTTCGAAGGAGTTTTTTATGTTGTAATCATCAGATCGGGAGAAATTGAAAAAAATTTTTAAAATTTAATTAAAAAAAAACCACTTGACCAAAAAAGCCTGAAATTGACGACAACAAGACAATTTATCGTTTTTTTTTTTTTTTTAGATGCCTGGAAAATACTTCCGCTCAGTTTTCGAAATAACAGTCATATTTTATATTTTTGCTGAAGGTTATTTGACTCTTTCTTATGTTTAATGTAATATATTAACTGATGGTAACATAAAAAACAATCCACAAGACCTAATTTTTTAACCAAGAGATAGGATAGGAGTTATCTCTCGTTTTCACTTAGTGTTAAATTTCACTTGTGTTAGTTTGTAGGAAATCTCGCTATTCTTGTAGGAAAAGTACTGAATACACTCTTCAACTTCCAGGAAGAATATGGAAAATGTTTGTTTTACTCTCAGAGTTATCTTCTGATTTTAATATTCACTTTTTAACTGTTCAATTTGTGACAAGGATATTTTGTGATAACTCAACATTATTCAAATGGGCGATTATGAAAGAGAAGAGCGATTTTTGCGTGATACAATATGAAAGGGAACTTTAGAAAATATCCTGCGACATACTCTTAACCTCTGAATTTGTGAGTTCCATAATGTGAATTTCCATAAAAATTGGCTCTAATTTGGAAGAAAAATTTAAGAAATTGTTGTACACCTATATTTTACAAAAAAACCAACAGGAAAAAGAAAGAAATCACATTGTTGTAGGAGCTACGGGCAACTCCTCCGAACAATGCGATTTCTTTCTTTTTCCTATTGGTTTTTTTGTAAAATATAGGTGTACAACAATTTCTTAAATTTTTCTTCCAAATTAGAGCTAATTTTTATGGAAATTACTTGGACTAATTTGCATCAATTGATTATTTTATTTACTTTTTATCTATTATGACATTCAGCTACTGTTCAGAATATAATTTTAAGCTCTTTAAAACACTAAAAGAAATATATATCCTTAAATAGTTTAATATTCCTTAAATCGTCGAGCCATTTTAAAATTGTTAAAATTTGAAAAAGAATTTATCCCATACAAAAATGCATGGCATATTTTAAATCCACATTTTCCACATTGTATGTAATAATCTAATTCCGAGAAGATGGCTGAATACATTACGAACTTCGGTCAGCCGCAAAACATAAAAGTCCTTATATGAACTTAATTAAAATAAGGCAAATTATTTTTATTATCCTCCAGAATTACATAACCATCATCTGGTTAGCACATCCATTTCAGTATTTTAATAGATTCGTTGCGGAAAAGAAAAAACTTCAGTGTGCTCCCAGTGTGAGCTCCAGCAAATGATGTCCTTTACAAAATCTACATTATAAGCAAAAACAAATAAAATTTCGTCACTCTTACCTGTGCATTGAAAGCATGTCCCAACAGTTCGCACAGTTGCTTCGCATACTGCTCCGACTTCCCAGTTTCGGTCGCATACAATATTGTTGCCTTTATGCGTTTCGACAGAGCACGTCCAAATAATTTCGATGTAAACTTCACAGCTCTGGAAATATTTATCAAAAAAGACAAAAATTTAATAACAACATATTTTAAGATGCTCCACGTGAGTATAAATAGTAACGACCTCCTATAAAACACCTGTACATAAGTATGTGTTAGTAATGTATTGTAGCAGGGTATATAGAAAACCTACCACAAAGTATCACAGATACTAAAGGACGACACAACGACATGGAATCGAGTGAGTAAGCTGAGTGAGATGAGTGAGGTGCGTGCACGAAGGGATGAGGAATTGCTGCCGAGAGCTAGTGTCAAACCAATTTTTTTATTTAATTCTTAAAATATCAGATTATTTTGAAATATTTGTTGACACATGAGCATGCTCCATCGGGGGTACCTTACTTTTTTTTTTTTCTTATTGAGTTTTTATTTGCTCAGACTAAGGATAATAATGTGTTTGATTGAAAATTTATGTCATTTTATTGCGTTCTTACTTCTGGATGAGTAGCTTTAATGCTGTCAAAATAAAATATGTGTAAGTAACAGGATATATAACAGAGCTTTGCAGTATTCAAGGAATTGAGATGCACGTGTATTTTTTTGCCAGATTTGTGACCAAAAACAGTTTTGTAGGTTTTTTTTTCAGAAACTAACTGTACTATATATAGTTTCAGCTTCTCGCATTTTATAAAAACAGTAACAATATTTTAACTAGAGTATCTATAATTAACACCTCATAGGCCAACTCAAGTTTTAGAAATAATACACGAAAGGTCAAGATTTCATGAGTTATTTTTAATATTTTCTTAATATTTAATAATTTATTAACTAGTACTTTTGAACTTTTGGCAATAACTCTACCTGAGTGCATATTTAGGCAAATTTTTTAATTTGGTTGAAAATAGCTTTATTTTTTCGAACTTCTTATGCCTTTTTAAGAATTTTAAATGTAGTCAGCAGAAACACCGTGGAATATTCCAACTATATTCAGCACTTAAAGTTCCACTAATACGTCATTTACACAAATTGCGTTTACGTAAACCGAGGAAAAAAAAATCTTAAAGCAAAAACCAAAAACACACTTTACCGCAAAGACTTTTATTGGTTAGATTGTGCCCAAAGATAAAAAATCGTTACGGCAAAGGCAAAAACGTTGTTAAATTTCTATGAAAAATCTACTTGAAAATCAAAGACTTAAGTTCTTGTGGCAAAGACTCAAAATTAATTAATTTAATTTTCTTATAACTGCACTTAGGGAAATAACGCATATTAACATTATCCACGCCTGTGTATACATTTTATTTAAATATTTACGTGAATAACTCAAATATTTTCCTTACAACTCGTTGTTTTTCCGTATTTAAATTTTATCTATACCACACAGTGAAGCCTACAAGCAGCAACAGCATCGTACTCTGTTCCTGCAGTTTATCAATGAAGTTTTTAGAATTAAGATTCTTGCTTGTCGGTGAATACTCCCGGTTTGTTATAGTTCTCGTTTGGTTTTTGTTATGGAAATTATATAGCCTACATGTTTAGCCAAGATACTTCGTGAGTGCGATGGGTGATATTTTGTGGGGATCTGAGCGGAGCTCAACATCTTGGCTAAACATCTAGGCTATATAATTTTCATTACAAAAATCAAAAGATAACTAAAGGGTGATTTTTTAGCAACTTTTTTTTTGGTAACACTGTTTTTGGCAGCAAAGCTATTGTCGTGTAACATGTTACTGTTACACATGTTCAGTTAAACATGTTCGACTTACAAACGAACAACGCTTGCAGACTAGTGAATTTTATTATCAAAATTCATGCTCGGTTGAGAAAGTGCATTGTGCACTTCTTCCATTTTATGGTCAGTTTGGGCGACCTCCTGAGGCGGCTATTCAGAATCTTGTGACTCAATTTCGCACCAAATTTACATTAATGGACATTCAACCACCAACACGCATACGTAGAGTGAGGACAGAGGAAAATATCGTAGCTGGATACGCCAGTGTTGTTGCTGACCATGAATTATCGATTCGGCGCCGTTCGCAGCAATTGGGCCTCTGTTACACCACTACGTAGAAAATTTTGCGGAAGGATTTGGGTGTAAAACCTTTTAAAATACAGCTGGTGCAAGAATTGAAGCCACACGACCTACCACAACGGTTAACTTTTGGTGAATGGGCGCTGGCAAAGTTAGATGAAGATCCACTTTTTTATCGGAAAATTGTGTTCTGCGACGAAGCTCATTTCTGGTTGAATGGATACGTGAACAAGCAAAATTGCCGTATTAGGTGTTATATTTTTTCTCTTAGTGTATCTTTCTATGTTCGCCTTTTCTTTCTAATACCCACCCCGCCTTCCCAATTCTCCTTCTCCTGCCCTTTAGATTTGATCTAGTGTCAATTATAACATATACATATACTATCAATTGCCTTATATTGGACATATTGCCCACAAAGTAACTGCGAACAATAAGCGTGTGTTTTTAAAAAAAAATATGATTTTTTAGAAAAAATTATTTAAAGTTAGAGTCTTTTGATTTGAAGATGCAGCCCTTGTTTAGTCAAAGAATAAATCATTAGTGCAATGATATTTTGGTTACAGTCTTACAATAACTTTTTTCATTGATTTTAAGGCGTTCAATTTTCTCAGTGTAAACAAGCAAAGTATGTAAAAAATGCACCTGTAAAAAAATCACCGCAGATCGGAAGAACAATTAATAAACCTTACTTTAAAAAAAGCTTCCTGTATCCTATCGTAAAAAAGCCTGATATAATTGTATAAAACCTGGTTGAAAATCGCGCGTAGATTCAATTCAATTTTCTGTTTTTTCGTGCACATGAGTGTACATGGTCATGTACACAGGAGTGACATGTTCCCACTTTTTTTTTATTCGATATAAGTTTTTAGAATATACTTCCAATATGTGTCGTAAAGTTCGACAAATAACAGCTTCCACTATACCTATTAAGCCTAGAAAAAAATACATTTTCTTTATGATAATTATAACTAGTAAAGCCATTGGTCGCAATTCAACCATTTAAAAATTGATTTTTTTTTTTTATTCGCAGTCCCAGTACCCTACTTCCCATATTCTACTTTCTAGTGGAAGGATATCACCAAGTAGGAACTCCATGTTGAGTTTCATTGTTATACGGCATTTACTTCTAAAGCTATTCGATATAAAAACTTTAAATTATATGGGTGGTGCCACGCCCCCTTGTCTAATGCTCGCTCAATTTTTCCAGTCGAAGAACACGACCAAATAGGAATTTCCTACCCAGTTTCATTGATTTGTGACTTATCGTTCGAAAGTTATACCGAAAATTTGGCTGCTGAAAAGTGCCACGCCCCTACTTCAATGTCCATAAAATGTAACCAGTGGAATGGTTCATATGATTTGAGGTCGAATATCGATTTCCGAGGCTGTTTTACCTATAACTCTGATAACCTAGCTATTCGATATCGCAAATCTGGGTTGCATGGAATATGCCACGCCCACCATATATATTCGGTGCACTCCTTCTCCCTACTTTTATTGATTTAAAAAAAAAATTATAAAAATCGGTTGGGAAACACGGGAGAAAAATTGTTCTTAACGGTTCTGCCTACACCTATTTATATGCAGATTTTTTTATATTTATATTTGTATTTTTGTTTTTAATTCTTTTTTTACATATACTTTTTTTATTTATTTTTGATATTACTTTTTATTTTCAATTATTATTTTCACCTTCTTTATTTTATTTTAATTTTTATATTCAATTATATTTTCATTTAATTTTTTTTATTTTTAATACTTTCTTATTCCGGTTTTTGTTTCATTTTTTTTTTTATTGTTATTTAACTTTGCTTTATTTTTATCATTTGATTTTCTTTTGCTTTTGCTTTTGCTTTTACTTTAGCTTTTGCTTATAATTTTCCTTTTGTTTTTACTTTTTCTTTTAATTTTAATTTTGTTTCTACTTTTTATTTTGCTTTTGTTTTTGCTAAGACTGTTACTTCTATTTTTTCTCTTACTTTTGCTTTTGTTTTTGATTTTTATCTTGATTTTATTTTTGCTTTTGCTTTTACTTTTAGTTTAGCTTCTGTATTTGGAGTTTTTGCAATTAAGGGTCTGGCTAATGCTTTTTCTCTTGATTTTACTTTTCTGCGGTACATTAAATTTTGGCACTATGAAACAAATCCATGCAATGGTATTGCATTTACGTTACATTGCGCGGTTCCGTGATGAAGCAATATTTTAATCATGTGGCCAAAAACCTTAACTTTATAGTCCGTTCATCAAATTAATCGCAAAGCCAAAAGTCACAGAGTTATAATTCCATCCAAGGATTTTTAATTGATGTTGCATTTTTACAGCGATGAAATCTGCGTCGAATATCTTAAGTGATAATGTACATGAAATGTCATGGCAAAAGTCACGCTCTAGATGTTTTTCTCAATTGGCTCTTAAAGAACTCATGGCAAGTTTCTAAAACAAATTTAACTACAAAAGTAAAATCAATGACCGTAAGAGTTCTACCCTCTAAAATAGCTAGATAACATTTTTCTAAATTTACTTTTCCTTTGCTTTTTCCATCCTAGTTAAATTCAGGTTCTAACACTGCGCCAGTTCTTTCAAAGAAAACACTGTGCCAGTTCTTTCAATTTATTTTGTATCGTTTTTAATAAATAATGTTAGAGGTACTTCGGGTATTGTGGTATAGGAGGATAATTCTTATTACATTTAAGGTAAGTGCTAAAGTATGATTTATTAGCAATACATTTTGTAGTTTCTCAACAGTATTAAATTTAAGAGTTTTTATATCCTATCATATCAAATTGGCTTTTGTGATATACATATTAGCGGCTAATGTGGTGTTGTATCACATCACCTTCCAAAAAAGGTTTCTTCTGTGGTTTAGTTACGTACAATTTTAATTTTCGATGCCGAAAAAAGTAGAAGTTCGAAAATGGTGCCAAAACAATATGAGAGCAGCAATTGAGACTGTCCGTAAAAACGAGTTTGGAATTTTACATGCAAAATATTCGAAGTTCCGCATAGGACCCTTCAGCGGATGGCTCGTAGTGGAAAAACTATTTATGAATTATTCTCTACTAGCTTAGGACGAAAGCAGTTATAAAGCGAGAAATTGGAGCAAGAACTCGTAAAATATTTGCAGGAAATGGAGTCGCGTTATTGGGGCCTCACAAGAGAAGATGTCGCCTTTCAGCTTGCCTAGCACAACAGTATTCCAAACCAATTTTCTGTTTTAAAGGAGTATGCTGAAAAGGATTAGCTTTACGGCTTCCTAAAACGTCACAAGAACAAATTGAGTATCCGTTCTCCCTCAGGAACATCTTTTGACAGGGCTAAAGGGTTAACTCAAGAAAATGCTAATGGTTTCTTCAACTTGCTTGAGGAACAGTTTGAGGAGCATAACTTTCCACTTACGCGCACATATAACGTAGACGAAACTGGGTTGACTGTAGTACAAAACAGGCTTCCAAAAGTCATTGGAAAGAAAG
This sequence comes from Pherbina coryleti, assembly GCA_943735915.1. Lineage (NCBI taxonomy): Eukaryota > Metazoa > Arthropoda > Insecta > Diptera > Sciomyzidae > Pherbina > Pherbina coryleti. The sequence continues at coordinate 61,854,606 of OX030948.1, forward strand.
GTAACCGCCAAATTGGAGCTATGACTTCAGCTGAACGCGGTTCACTTATTACAGTAATAAGCTGCATGAGCGCTGGAGGAAGAGCACCACTGGGCTCGGGAGCTTCCTGCCACATATGGGGTTGGGTGCAAGTTGAGATATTCACGAAATGGTTCATACATTTTCTAAGTCATACGAAACCCTCTGAAGAAGAGCCTATACTGTTGATACTGGATGGTCATTGCAGTCAGACACGCAACATTGAACTTCTTAATTTAGCTCGTCAAAACAGTGCACATTCAACACATTCAACGCACAAAATGCAACCTCTTGACAGAGCTTTCATGAGCCCTCTTAAAACCTATTATAGGGACGAAATTAAACGTTTTACCAGAGAAAATGGTCGAAAAGTTACCCAATTCGATCTGATTGGACTTTTTTCCAAGGCATACTTGAAAGTTCAATCCGTACAAATTGCTGTAAATGGTTTTAAGTGCACTGGAATAAACCCTATCAATCGCAATATATTTACTGAAGCTGATTTTATCGCTAGTGAGATTTTAAATGACCACATTACAGCTGATAGTCGAAAATTACCCTCATCACCATTGAGTATACCACCATCACCAGAATCATCACTTGTGGTATTCCACCGTGGACGATCTCACCTCTTGGAGTTCGTGGGGTTAAAATCGAGGATCTATAACGATTGAGTATACCACCATCATCAGAATCATCACTTGTAGCATTAGAATCTCCATCGAATGAGCCGGTTGCTTCGACGAGTACAGGAACAGTTTCACCGTGCACGATCTCACCTCTACCAAAAGTTCGCAAAACTGTTTCTAGTGGCAGAGGTAGAAAATCAACGCCGACTGTGTTAACTAAGTCCCCATATAAAAACAAATTAGAGGAAAGCATTGCCCAGAGGCAAAATCGAAATAATGCCAAAATGTTAAAGGTTTTGTTAAAAAAGGAGAAAACCTCAAAAAAAGCACAAAAAAGAGTTCGTGGAATTAAGTTCAAGGATCCATCAAACGATTCTACAAGTGTTTCTGATGCTAGCATTATTGCCGACTCAGAAGGAGACTCTTTCGTAGAAACTCCGCCGGAAGAATCGACTTGCACTTATTGCAAAAATTCCTGGAAGGATGAAAAAGAAAGATTACAATGGACACAATGTTTTCAATGCGACAGAGTTTGGTCCCACGATAAGTGTATCCCTGGAAAAAGCGCGATCTTTATTTGTGAATCATGTGTCAGCTAAACACAAATTTATCATTTATTTTAATTTTATTTATTTATTTTGATCTCAAAATATATGATGCCAAGAAGGCTTATTTTTTATGTTTTCATTAATGCAAGGATAATATATCATTAAGATGTATGTCTTCTATATATATAGGTATTTATTCTTATTTATTGTCGTTTAAGGTATATTTTAATGCATACTTTCTAATTTCAAATAAATGTGAAATGTTTTTTTTCTTAAAGATTTTTCAAATTCATTTTAGTCAAAGATAACTTAATAAGGCTTTGGGTAAAATGGAACGGTATACCACATTGCACCTATGCTGTGTACCACAATAACCTCCAATTTTTAAGGAAGGAGGCTTTTGGGTTTTCTCAAACTTTCCCTAATAACTTTTTTATGGGTTTTCATAAGATTCTTATCCTATTATATTTTGTTCCAAATACTTCAAGCATTAAAACTAATTACATTTGACCAAGATCAGCCTTCTAGTTTTCTCACAATTCGCGTTATAAAAATACATATACCATAATACCCGAAGTTCCTCTGAATATTGTTTTTATAATTTTTCGTTGAAAAGTCGAAAGGCGCTTCCAAAAAGATGAAAAAACAAAGTATATTGATAATAGTTTAAAGAATTCAACTTTTATTTAAAGTACAATCAATGGCTTCATTAATATTCCACCTATAAAAAAATTTATGAAAACAAAGTACTTATAAAGCCATTTATAGTTACTATTTACGAGTATTCATGCTTTTCGTGGCAAGATGCATATGAATTACTAAAAAATTTTATTTATGCTCATCTGCAAAAACAAGCGAATGTGAAAACATAAAAAAGTACTTCACATTTTTTTTTATATCCACACTACAATGTACGCAAACGCACATATTACGTAAGCTACCTCAGCCGAACGTGTTGTAAGTAGATTTAAAGCTCATGAAGCATTATTACACCGCATGCTAACCGTTAAAATGTTTCAAGTAGCTAAGCACAGTAGCCGGAAGTTCACAAAAAAAAGGAGAAAGTTTAAATGAATTTAAAATTTTAATACGAAATGTGTCCATTAAGGACTATGGAATATTTCATTAAAAAACTCCTTATCACTTGTGCCATAACCTTTAAAAAGTATTTTAGAAAAATTACCCGATAGTTTTTTAAGTTTTTGGGATATTTCTTTTATCTAAGGTAACATATTTGAATGTTCTGGAAATGGAATTCTTTAGTGTTGTAATTTTTGTACATTTTTCCTTTTAGGATTCTTATAAATCGGTCGCATAGATCGTCGTAGGTTCGAAACTAGTCCAAAGAAATTTAAGTGCTTAGCTTGAAAAGTTGTCAACAATAAAAAAATTATTATTAGAAAACAACATTTTCAACACGGGTACCATACCACAACAATGGAAGGTAGCCACAATTATTCCAATCAATGAGCCAAATAAACCAATAAACTGCATTTCTGGCTACAGACCTCTATCTCTTCTCCCCTGTTTAGGTAAAATCTTAAAAAAAATTATCTCTCGTAGGCTATCATGGTTTCTTACACAAGAAAATTTACTTTCCAATAAACAAACAGCGTACAAAACAGGTAAAGGTACCTTAGATGCCTTGCTTTCACTTGACCACTATATTTGTCATAGCTTATCCACAAAAAATCATATGTCGATGATTTCAATTGACGCAGAAAAAGCCTTTGACCGTGCTGGTAGACACTCTATCATTGATCAACTCGAAAAATGGAAACTGGGTCCCAAGCATATATGTAATACTTCTATATTGGCAGTACACTCAAGGTACATTCGCCAACATTAGAGTGCAGATATATTGTAATATGAGCGAGAAAATATATAAACGCATATACCCCAAATTAAATTTGAAAAGAAAAAAAGTCAGGAGCGGTGCTTCCATCGTCAAAAATTTCAGTTTAAATTTTTGTTGTTTGAATTTTTATGGTTAAAATTTTGCTTGCTTCAATTTTTCTTGTTTAAATCTTATTATATTTGTCGCGTTTTTGTTATAATTGTTTTATAATGGTGCGTACCTGTGATTTATGTAGAACAGATGTGATTTGTTTTGTTTTTCATATCAACCGCCTCTGTGACGATTTGATATTTTCTTGTATGTAGTAATTTTCATTTATTCAAATATACTAATACAAACAACAAAACCTCATGTAGGCTGTCTCTCTTTGATTTCGTAGTTGAAATTCATTGAAAATGTTGGTTGCTGCCAATATAGAAGTATTACATATATGGTCCCAAGATTATAAACTTCGTCAAAAGGACATTTCGTGTTCGAGTTAACTCATGCCTTTCAGACATATGGAATCTAGAAAATGGCATTCCGCAAGGGTCACCACTTTCTGTAATTCTATTTATTATAGCCTATAACAAATTAAGTCAAATAATAAAAGAACACACATTTTTTAGTCACTTTATTTATGCAGATGATTTGTACATTTTTCGCAAGTTTAAGGAGCAACAAAGTTTCACAAATAAATTAAATGAATTAAGTGTTCTCATTTTAAATTGGTGCGACTACAGTGGAACAAAAATATCTCCAAATAAATGTAAGCATTTGCACATTTGTAAAAAAATTGGTTGTAATAATATAAATATTGTATTAAATTCTGTATCCATAGAAAATGTTGATAATCTCAAAATTTTGGGCCTATATTTTTGTAAGCGCTACAATTGGAACATTTATATTGAAACACTCTGTAAATCATTATCCAATAGATTAAATATCATTAAATGTCTATGCAATTTAAATCTAGAACCCAATACAAACTCTCTAATAAATATCACTAAGGCAGCAATACTGTCAAAAATTGATTATGGATTGATAATATACGGAACCACATCAAACCAAAAAATCTGCAAGGAATAAAGTCCATATATCACTCAGCAGCCAGACTGTCGCTGGGTGCTTTTCGATCCTCACCTATTAAAAAATATCCTGACTGAAGCAGGTCTTCCTGATCTAGACCAAAGACAACAAAGACAAACTCAATTGACTGGACGACTTGTTTCTAAATTAATGTTTCCGGCTACTTCAGATATTCGAGAGAATGTAATAAAGCAACTGAGAAGAAAAGCCACACAAAAAAAATATAGTGCAATTCACCGAGCATTAAAATTTGCTCAGGAAAACCAATTTGTTGTCAATTCTGTTAAGAAACATAGTCAAAAATTTCCACCATGGTTGTTTCGCCTCGAATCTACAGACTTATCGCTTAACCATTGGTGTAAGACAAACACTAACACCAGTGTTTATTTACAAAACTTTTTAGAAATGAAAAGCAACAACCACAACTGGAAGTTTCTCTTTACGGATGGCTCAAAAACAGTATATGGTACTGGATTCAGCGTTGTTGATGAAAGAGCTGTAGAAATCAAAATTGGAAGGTTAGCAAATTATTCATCGATGTTTTCGGCAGAAGCAGCAGCTATTCTTTTTGCTAGCTTGTACGCACAAAAAACCAAACACCAAAATACAATTATATGTACCGATTCCCTTTCTGTAATAGAAGCAGTAAGAAATGTCAACAATAACGACTTTATGGTCAATCAAATTCGCGATCTCCTCATACGCAGCAACAATTTGAAATTAATATGGATACCAAGCCACAACGGAATTCATGGGAATGAAGCAGCAGATGAAAAAGCCAAGCTTGCTACCAGACTTCCATTAGTTAAGGAAACTATCTCCAGAAAAAACGACATCAACAAAGCGTTCCATGAAATAACTTTAGATACAAATTTACAGGACTGGCTAAATTACTCCCACTCCTACAAATCCATTAACCCTGACAAAACCCCTCTCAAGTACCCAGTCACAGTCTCCAGGAGGGAAGCAGTTGCAGTCACGAGATTCCGCCTTGGCCATACCAGACTCACTCATAAGCATATTTTTGACAACTTAAGTAATATAACCTGCCCACTGTGCCATAACAACCCAGTATCTATTCACCATTTACTAGTCCAATGCCAAGTAGCTGCCAATATAAGTAGACAATTAAACATTAAAAATTTAAGTGATCTCTTATAAACACCAAATGATGTTAACATTAAGATTTTTTCCAAATTCCTCAAACAGGCAACAATATTTTTTTAAGTGTAACTCATTTTAATTACATTTATCCGTTATATTTTATATTTAAGTATTTTATAAGTAAGTCCTAGCTGAAGGCCTTAGCTGCTAGTGCTAGTTAATAGTTATAAAAAAAAATGTAATTTATTACCTTTTTTTTCAAATAAATAAAATAAATAAATAAATAAAAAAATTATGATGACCTACACAGAAAATAAATAGAATTGATAGTATTTGTGATGAGGTCTCCCAACTGCGGTGGGAGTGCTTGAAAAAAAAAAAAAAAACATTTACAAAAGTTAAACATCAAGCACTCAGCATTCGTACCACTGTGCACCATGCCACAGTTAAACTTCAAACACATGCATGAATGTTAAGGACGAATCTCATTCCCTGTTAAACAAGCGATTCTGTAAATAATGCTGTTTGCTGTTGGCGGCTGAGGCGGCACATGATATGGTTCTGTACTGACCAAATATTTTAAAATTTCTCACACACTCACACATACTCATGCACACACACACTATGTTGAACACATAAACAATGCTATTTTAACATTGTGCATTAAGTAGTTAATATGAAAAACAAAAAAATAGCAACAAAAAACTTTTATTGAAATCCAATATTCCGGGCTTTAATTTTTTTTTGTGCTAACATGTGCAGCAGCGTGGATAAATGAGGGTGTATTTATTTTAGTTTCTGTGTGAGTTTAATTATAAAAACCATGCAAACAACTCGGTTTCTGAACCAATTCGATTCAAAATTTAATTTTAATAGTTAGTGTTTAGGTAGCTCATTTTAGAATTTTGGGCGAGTTCAAAACCATTTTATGAATTTTTACAGCAAAAAGTAGAACAAAAAGAATTGACCATTTCGGCACAAAGGGAAAAATGCATATAACCAGTACAGAGACATTTATGTAAAATCTATGTATTGAGTCTTGTATGAAAACGAATCGAGAGCTGTATGTACTGGGTAAAGTGAGCGTGTACTGGTTTCATATAAATTTATTCACTTTATAAAATGAATAAAAAATTTATTCAATGCAGCGAATTATGTGTTGAATACATTGCAGACTTCAATCAATACCAGCAACGTGTACTCAATCAATATTTCTGGTAAAGTTTTACAAAAAATGTACTCAATACATAAAATATAGACTCAGTAAATTTCTCGCTTGTACAATGGTATGGTACACGTCAGAGAACAACTTGAGTGCATTCAAATGGTGTTTTGAATGTCTCGTCAATATACGAGCTACGAATGTGCCTTCTGCATTAATATTAATGCGCGAATACATACACCAACCGCTGTGCAACGCATGGCATAGAGTACGAGCGCTTGCGATTACGAATGCCTACGAATCAAGAAGCAAAGAAGGAAGACATGAGCAACATTCGCTAAAGGCAATGAAAATTCTTGCTTTTGTGTTCATTCTCACCAAGGTAAGAATGTTAAATACACTGTTCAACAAGTGTCAAAATAAAAACCCCTATGGGGTTTGACGACTTCGTTTAATATTTTCGAAGTCGCTGTAACCGAATATGAAGTCAGTTTTTTCGCGTCACACTAAGTTTTCGTACGAAGCGAACGGGGGAGGGTCGGAATGGGTTAATGTGTATGATCGACCCCCATTATTTTTGCAAAATGAACATTTTTCCATTGGATAGCTTTCCCCTCCGACCAATCCCATACAAATTTTATGATTTTGTGAAAAATTCATGCAGCAGCAGGCTCTCGTGTTTTTAGCGAAGCATCCGAATGTCTGTATTATATGGATGCTACCTTTGTACCTAAGCGTAATTGTGACAAACTGCACTTAGCACCGATCATTGTTTAAAACTTTTAAGACCTGATATGCAAGTTAAAGCCCCACATTTTTATCTAGATTCTTCTTACTACACTTAACCCTTTCAGCCCCAAATTAGTCCTGGCGGTACCAAACAATCCACACTTCGTTGAGGACCTGTTTTTGACCTAAATAAGCTGAGTTCTAAGTTTGAAAGCCGTATTGCTTTCCTAACAGATACTACAAATATTTTTACAAAAATTTAAAAAATCTTTTACAAATTCGAGCACTCTATTAAACATTTCTTCTAACTAAAAATGTAAATAAGATCTCTTACATTCGTACTTTTACATTTAATTACCTTTAGCTATAGAAAATTTTCGAAAATATTTAAAAATATAATTTTTTAATTTGCTGTTTTTTGAAGTCGCGCAGTCGCGTTGTCGCGCACCTGAGTTGACACAGAATAACTTTGAAAAGCATGTTATAAAAATTAATTTTCGTATTTTTGATTTTTTCCTCTAACGGTGCTGCTGAGAGAGCAATAAATCTTATGTCGAGATACAACGATAAAGTGACGTCATTAGAAGCGGAAATACAGGCTTTTGTTCACGTGGTAGAAGACCATTGTAAGCTCTTTCCATGCGGTGCAACAAAATCCAATATTTCTGAATGCATACAGCAAAAGAAAATCCATATTCACAATGATTAAAATTAAATCCTTTAAAAATCAATGTACCAAAAATATCGTATCTCATTAAAAAATGGGTCGATCCTGTTTTTTGTTTTTTAATTATTAAGACCATAAAATGGGCTGCATTAATGCATTAATAATTTTGAAAAAATGTCCTAGATCAATGCAAAGGACAAACATGAATAAAAAATTATATGAAAAAATTTTAAAATGTTGACTTAAAATGCGTTTATTGGGACCAGACTTCATTGTACGTCAAATCTAAGTCCAGAATCAGATTTTTCAGCTAGTAAAACATAAAAGTAGGTACTTTTGGTTTTTTTTTTAAATTTGAAATGCAGTAGAAAAATGTAAATACATTTCATCAACAGTACTCTCCGAAAAACGGATTTTGGACCGGATTTTATCAATAGAAAATCATAAAACCCTCTTAACTGACAAAAATTAAAATTTAAATTTAATTTAAATCACCTTTAAGTCGAAAATTGATAACGAATGAAAATAAGTTTTTCGCTACTGTATATAATGTAAAATCAGCTCAGCCATTAATTAAAAATAGTCACTTTAATGATTAAATTCGCAAAATTGGAAAGAACACACACATATTGAAATAACTCGCACCCTTGCTACAAAAGAAACACAACTCCAAAAATTCAAATTTTTGGCAAAAGCAAAAATAATTTCGTGGTTTATATAATTGTTACTTTTCTATTTATGACTTTCAGAAATCTTAAAAAAAAAAAATAGATGTTATTAAATCTAAGCAGCTGTAGATACTTTTTATAAAAATTTGTTGTTTTCGTGATTTGGGTTTTCTTAAAACAATAAACCTCGAGGTCGAATTTAATAAAAACTTAAAAAAATAACTATTTGAATGAGTTATTATAGCGACTCTATACAAAAAACAGGATACAAAATGATTATTTTTTGAAAGAAAATTAGTACGAAATTTTGACTGTCGATGGAGACAATAACGACGAATTGTAAAGTTATATTTGTAAATTTCGAGGTGAACCTTTTGTGTAGTTAGAGTGCGATCGCTATGTGCTGCCTTGTTTTATGCATAATTATTTTAAAATAATGAACTTTTTCATTATGTGTTAACTTTTCAGCCACGTTCACCATCATGATGTGAATTAGTCTCAACTGAACTATATAAAATTAAAGCTTAAATTAATACTGCCATGGCACTGAATTGAATGGTCTGTGGAAAATTTCAATACAGCTTAGAATGAAATGTGTCTGTGGTTGGGTGGGCTTTGAGGTAAAAGTTAAGCCCTTGCTTAGATGTTCCTGCAATACTTCATTCTCATTGGACATATGCGATGCGTCCCTTTATGTCTCTGTATAACGCTCATTCTGATTCACTTAAAAACTACTTTGCCTTCATTTTTCTACTTAACATTTATACCCTTGTAATCCACTTAAGGGATAATCCTTTCCGGTTCATGCAATCATTCAGCCAGCATGCACAGACATAAACAGACACACAAACACATACACACTCATACTCACACGCTCACTCGCGTTGCCAAACCGGCTCATACATATTTAAATAAATAAAATTACAACATTATCATCAACAGCTTACTGCATGTTTACAAACTGCTTTCATGCCATTGTGTTAACGCACACACACACACACGCAATCACCCACACCGGCATACAAATACACTAGCTCTGTCACCACACATACATTTACGTTAGTACTTTGATTTGGGCCGACTTACCTTGCGATTTGCTTAAAATTGAATTTACGTCTCGGCTTCTTGCTTTTGCCATCACCACGTCCTTTCTTCCAGATATGTGTGCGCCATGCTGGATCCTGATATTCAAATGACGGCTTAAGATAATACAACGCCATCTCCTGGTGAAAAACGGGCGTAATTGAACCCGACAACGGCGGAACAATCCAAATCCAGTCAGCAGGACATCCATTACTGCAAAAAAATAAAGCCGAAACAACGATTGCGTTAAATTGAAATAAAATCGCAAAAGAAAAAGAGCAGGAAAAAAACATCAAATAGACAGTAGAGCATAATATTCAATTGCGATAAAAATAAAACTAAAGCCAGGACTAGTTACGAAGCAGAATCGATAGCTAATTCAACATCCAGCAAAAGGATGCCTGCATGAAAGCAAAAGATAACAAGGAAAACAACAAAAACAATCGTAAAATCAAAGCAGTTTAAGTGATAAAGGCAAGGACAAAAAGAAAAAAAAAAAGAAAAATTCAAATTGAATAAATTAAAGCGCATTAATCGAATATCAGAGAATAGCAGCAATGATAGTTTTATATCCGAGGTTCTAGCAGAAGCTAGCAGAAGCTCCACTCAGCGGGTGGCAAGAATATGCATGAATGATTGAATGAGGTAGGTTTGACATTCCACTACTTAAGGGTAGTATACGTAAGAATATATTAAATCACTCTATTTATTTTGATTAAAAAAAAATAATCATTTTTAATGTTAACTGAACTGCTGCTTGAGTTTTGAAGACAAACGCTCTTTAAATTAAGAAATGCATTAACAAGTTTATTGGAAATAATAAAAAAAAATAAGGGGATATAATAAATAAATTAAGCATAATCCCAAAAAAAAATACTTTTTTTTATGTTTTGAATTCAAACATGAGACAGTACTCATTGCAGAGGGTGTATAGTTAGTTTCATTGCTTAGTACTTCAAAATGTCTGTGTATACAGGGTGCCTGATATCTAGATGTTTAGAAGAAACCTCGTTTTTTTGAGAGGGTTGTGTTTTCACGATTTTAACCTATTGTCCTCATTCAAATATAAACATTTTTAATTTTGTATTTTTATAAGGTTTTTTTATAAGGTTTTCATATTTTGTTTTTAAAGTTTTTTTAAATTTTCCCGTTAGAGTAGTCAAATTAAGTGAAAATTAATGGAGAATTCGAAGTTGTTTTTAGGCCCTGCAAAAAATAATTTTTTCTATGGTTTTTGTACGATTTTTTTATTGAACGTCACCCAGCAGATATACGGAAAAAATCACTAAAAATTTGAAAAATGTTATATATTAAAGCTTACTGTGATGTTTGTTAAGTTATTTAATCAGTTAAATCAGCTTTTGCAAAAATCGCCATTTCAGTTACAGAAATAATAATTTTTTGCCAAAGTATTTTTGCCAAAAATACCTACATATCTTACAATTTTAACGGGAAAAAATTAAAATTTTTCTCCAAAAAGATATCAACATAGAGGTTATTTTGAAAGTAGTAGACTTGCAGCAATAAATAATAAAAAACTGTTAAATAATAAGCAATTTCAGATAAAAAGAGTGACGTTCAATACATTATGTGATGTTCAATACATTTTGTTGCGCTTAGCTAAAAAATTTAAATCAAATTGGGAGTTTAACAAAAACAGGTTTATTCTTTTACAAAAAAAAAAAAAAAAAAAAAAAATAAATATAAAGTATATAATGCAGCTATACATACAATTTTCATCCAATTTTTTTTTCTTTATTTTTTTACAAAAAATTAAAAAAAATTAATAGCTAGTTGAATTTGTATTGAAAATTTATTAAAACTTCACGTTTTACAATATAACTTCTGAACCCTTTAAAAGTACATCTTCATTTTATATCATTGGAAAGGTACAACCCAACGTAAAAACGTGAAAAAATGAAAATTATAAAAAAGAAAAAAACTATAGCACGTAAACAAACTAAGAATGAGTCAACTTATTGCAATATTTTCAAAAATTTTGTATTTTTCCTGAAAATAAATAAAATAACTTTTCCAATGATACTATATTACCGGTAATCGGTCTTAAGTTGATTGAGCTAAGTTGTCTCCAAATAGACACTATTTTGACCGCGCAAAATATTTGAGAGAAATCGGAGATGGTCAGTGCAACTGATCACTTCAATGTGAAATGGGCGGTATGAGTTAGTAAAAACAGTTAGTAAAAGCAAAAATCAGGTCAAAGTCATACATAGGTACCATTCTTTTTGCTTTTGTTTATATTCTTCATTTCTTTCCTTATCTAGCTTTATTTGTTCCCGATATCTTCGTGCTCTTTCAGCAGGCGATAACTTTGCTATTTACTCTTAAATATACAAAAACGAAATACAAAATGAATACAGCCGGTGGTGTGACATATCTTAAAAGTGACGTTCAATACATTTGCCACTTTTTAGTTTTTTTTTTTCTTAGGGATTTTATTTTGCAAATGAAACAATGATTTTAAACTTGGATTTTTTTTATTTACTATTTTTGCTTTTATAAAACACTGCGTAACGTTCAATACATTTTTACACGTACTTATTATGATGAACTGAGAAAATACAAAGAAATTTACTTTAATGTTATTTAATCGTCTTAATTTTTAGAATTTCGTGAGAACTAGTCTCTGCACTTTCTTAATATAACTTTCTTGTCATCTATACCACACCTAAATTAAAACTAACGAAGCGTAAAAAAAAGTGACGTTCAATACAATGAGCGGGGACTAAATGTAAATCGAAAGCCAAATTCGCGATGACAATGTTTTGAGAATAAAAACAAAATAAAACATAAGAAATAAATGCTATCATTACAAAACAGTTATTATTTGTTAAATTTTTGCATTTTTTTCAACTTTTTTTTTACCGTTTTTCATCAAAAAGTGTTAAGCGTTAAGCGAGTACGAGAGAGCTATATAACATTCTTCAAAACAAATATGCAATCCATTTTAGGATTCTGAAAAATATATTTTGTCAATAAATATTCTTCAGTGATCACTTTCTCATGTTTTATTTGTTTTTTTCTTTTTGTTTTTACCTAAAAACAGAGTTAAAAAAACGGGGACAAAAAAAGAGCGTTTTGTATGCAATTGACCCATATTCATGTACTCTGTGTATTAAATTCAACCAAATCGAGTGAAAACCACACCCACCTCCCATACAAAGTGACTTAATTAAATAACAAAAGCGAATAATTTCTGTTAAAACTACTACTAAAGTGTTTTTACAAATAAACATTTTTGACGTAGAATACGTCATTCTCGGAGGTAAGTAGGGTGCTTGATAGTGATCAGGTGTCGGTATTTATATAACTTTTTGAGCCTTTTGTGGGCCTAAAGTACTGATCGTACAATGTTGATATTAGCACTTGTTGGTCTGCTTGATCCTCAATGCGACAAAAATTCATGTTAGAACTCTCTAACTTATATAAATTTTACACAATTACATGAAATATAAAGCCAACATTTGATGTTTTTGTTTGCTTAAACTTGCTACCTATTTATCGACAGTTTCCGGTTTTATCGACAAAACCATAAAATTTGTATGGGAGCCCCCCTAAGGAGTGGTCGGAAGGAATAGGTGTCAAAGGCAAAAATGTTCCTTTTGAAAAAGCAATGGGGGTCGGTCAAACATATTAACCCTCTCCAGCACTTTCTTAAAGGTCATATGCTCAGGTGTATGGAATAAATAAACAAAAACCATAAAATTTGTATGGGAGCCCCCCTAAGGAGTGGTCGGAGAAAATAAGTGTCAAAGGCAAAAATGTTCCTTTTGCAAAAGTAATGGGGGTCGGTCATACATATTAACCCTTTCCGGCACTCTTTTAAAGGTCATATGCTCAGGTGTATGGAATAAATATTTTGCTAAATAGTTTTTAAAAAAGATGTCATCAAAAGCGACTTGACTAATTCTACGTCTTGTGTTACGACATAGTCGAAACTACTGTATCTTTTTTGACTGCTTAGACTTTGAATGGCGTCCGTGGCGTAGTTGGTTAAAGTGCGTGGCCGGTATGTCAAAGAACCTGGAGACCCAGGTTCGAACCCCAGCAGCAGCGACAGAAAATTATTTGAATTAAAATAATTTTTCTCTGTACGGCCGCCACCTCTCTGCAGGCAATGGCAAACCTCAGAGAGTAATCAAAATGCCATGTAAAGCTTCTTGAGAACGAGAACATTCCGTTCATCGCCGTTCGGAGTCGGCGTTAAGCATGTAGGTCCGGTTCTTGGTCAATTGTGTACAAACTTAATAACACGCACAACACAATTGATCATAAGAAGCTAGGTCAAAGTCCTTTCAAGGGCTGAAATGGCCAGTTATTTATTTTTTTTATTTATTTAGACTTTGAATATACTTTGGTTCGGCTTTGGGCGTATTTTACATTCGGCCCAGTCGAAGATAATTTCTTGCTAGTTATAAATAAGATTAGAAATATGCGTTCTAATTTATACCTGTTGCATTGAGCTTATAAAGCAAATTTGTTCCAGCGATTTAATTATTTGCGAAAATCATGGCGATATTAAAGAAGTAATTCAAGCTGTTTTTGATTTCATGGAAACGGAAGAACTGCAGATCATAACATTTTATGAACGCATCCCATAATTGTTTCGATTTAGTTATAAAGAGGAAAAACTTTTTGACGTTTGAAACTAATTGTTGAGCTTGAGGTCAAGTATGTTAATGAAGAAAACACAACTAACAACAACAACGGCTCCGTTTGTTTCTAAGTTTTCATTTTGACAAATTTTCTCAATTAGGCAAATAATCACGAATCGTGGGTGGCGCACGAATCGTGCTACAAGAACAAAACGTTATAACTTTTTTCTAATCAATGTATTTAATTTTTTTTTCTTTTTTTGTATAGATAATTCAATTTTATTTTATTTAACTAATTGGTTTTGAAAATGATAGACCGTAAATGACCTCCATGCTCATTCACGCATATGCGACACCTGATCAGAAAATTATTCATTGTGGCCTGGAGGGTAGCTGTCGGGATCGCCTCAATTATTGTTGTTATGGACTGCTTCAATTCAGTCAAATTCCTTGGTTTCGTTTTATACACCTCTTGCTTGACATAACCCCATAAAAAAAAGTCTGGCGCGGTGAGGTCAGGTGACCTTGGGGGCCAGCGGAAAGTGGTGTTTCTGAATATTAATTTATTTGGAAATTTTCGTTGGAGCTCCGCCATAACCGGTCTGGCTATATGTGAGCTTGCTCCATCTTGCTGGAACCAAATGCTGTTAAAAGGGATACGTCTTCGCCGCAGTTCTGGGTAAAAAAACTCCTTCAACATGTTTAAATAACGGTCCCCATTTACGGTTACTGTTACACAGTTTTCCTCGAAGAAGTATGGCCCGACAATGCACCTTGATGAAACTGCGCACCACACAGTGACACGTTCTGGGTGCAGTTCCGTCTCATGGAGTATTTCTGGATTAGATTCACTCCATATACGGCAATTTTGCTTGTTTACATTGCCGTTTAGATCAAAATGGGCTTCATCAGACATAAACAAGCAATTTATTAAGTTGTTGTCTTCTTCGGCCATTTGAATCATTTTTTGGCAAAATTCCAGACGAATAGGCAAATCCAGAGGGTTTAATTTGCTTGTAATTTGGATTTTGTATGGAAACAAGTTTAAGTCATCTTGAATTATCCGTTGTAATGACCGTCTGCTAACTCCAATTTACGCCGATAAGTTTCGTGTCGAAACGCGTGGATTTGCCTGAATTGCCGATGCTACAGCCGCGATTGTGTCTTGCACCCGAACATAGGGATCTCGATGGTACGGTCTGCGTGCGATGCTTCCAGATTCGGCAAACATGTTTACCAACCTCATAATGGTCCATCTACTCGGGGGAGTGCCGCCAAACTCCCTCCTAAATTCCCTTTGGACGGAAATGATGGACTGTAAAGTATGGTACCGCTGCACTACCCAAATTCTCTTTTCGGTATCCCAAGCATCCATGTTAGTAAATCTAAATACTAATCTGCAAAATAAAAAAAAAAATAAGCCGATTACTCACACAAAAAAAAAAGTTATTAAGTTTTGTTTTTGTAGCACGATTCGTGCGCCACCCTGTATTACTCTCTATTACTCGAACTTTACTCGACTTTTACTTGAAACGAGTACGGCAACAGACCTACTTACTATTACTGTTAAATGACAACCAACTTCATGAAACTTTGATAGACAGTAGAAAAAATTCAACAAGCATGTTCGAATACATAGATATCGCTCTTGGTTGCTGCGATATGGTTCATGTCCGGGATATTATTTGGCACATTGTGTACAAAAAACCTTTGTAACTAAAAAAGTAGGCATATAAATGTTCTGTGTTATAAAAAAAAAAAAAAATAATCAACTAAAATACTCGTAAGTCAGGACTCACTTTTTATGTTGAAACAAATATTTTGGAGTCCCTCGCTTGAAATAACTAATATTGTAACAATACATAGTGCAACACACCTCGGGATCGCAAAAAATTCCAAAACAGGGTGAAAGTAGACCTTTAAAAGAGACGATTTGTCAAAGCATTTCAAAAATTTGGCCTCTGTTTAGTTTGAATACGCTTTTGAAGTTTGGTTGATTTAGGATGGTCACTCTAAGAAATCTTCGATTTTACATATATGTGGTTATAGCCTTAATGTACTTTTTTCGCACGAAATTTAGAGAAATATTTGCGAAAGAATCGCCTCAAACATTATAGGGCATAGCAACTACTTTTTCGCGGCTTAAAAGGATGATAGTCAAAAACAAATAATGTTATTTTTATGATTTAGTGTCATAACTCAAAAACTATGAAGAATATCTCTTTATTCTCTTCGGAAATAATGTTAAAGTAAAACCAAAAATGTATTCCAAATATTGTAAAGCATTTCAAATAAAATAAAATAAATAAATAAAAAAAGATACAGTATACCGTGTATACAGTAAAGAAGTGAAACTTCTTCTTTGTATACACTCTTTCTTTTCTAGAATAAGAACGATTTTAGTGTAAAAGCTCGATTATGCAATCGTAAAGCTACGCAACGTAACGTGGCGTAGAGTTCTATCTGGATTAGAACCCATCGCTGCACTAGGGAGAAAACTCAGAGCGTAGCTTTATTGAAAGTTTGAGAGCGAGAGTATGATCGTGAGAAAATCAAGTGTTGCATATTCCGCATATTAAGAGAATAATTTCTTAAAAAGGGATTTTTTTATTTTACATAACTACAATGAGCGATTTTTTTGCCAATGGGAGCTTTAGGTGCATTTATAAATTTGTTTTTCAAAAATTTTTTTTGGCATATTAATAAGGAGTTTCACAGAACAATGTCACAACAATAAATCTACCTCAACTGTAAACTTGATCTTAAATTTCATTTTTATTTCTGCCTTAAAAACTAAAAATCAAAAATTACCGGTTATTTTGTACTCAAAAACTATGGGACAAATTTTAGTTATTATTTTTGCTTTAAAAAAAGTTAAGCCTTATAAATACTTTTTTGTTCAAAACTTTAAATGTGAAAAGATAACTAAAACTTTCACACACACATTATACTTACTATAATTAATAGTAAATAGTTCGATATAAAATTATATAACTAAGATATGTATAAAATAGTTATCTATTGAAAGAACTTATTCCAACTTTTCTTGCGCACAGTGTCAAGTTGGCGTCATGGAATTGCACAATTATCGCAACTTGCATTTGCGTAAACTTGCATAAACTTTTATCTTATATTCTTTCAGTTCTTCTTTGCTTGTAAAATACATTTTTAATGAAAAATCTATTCAAACAATATTTAAGGATACAAAGTGTATTAACCCACAATATCTAAGATTCAGAGACATAAAGCTTTATGTTTTGAAGTTTAATTGCGTTTCTTCAACGTTAACTATGTCAATTGCCCGAATTTCTATTAGTTGCATTGAGCAAGGTCGTACTGTAGTTACTTTTTTCTCCATACAAACATTTTTGACTCTACACTAATAGTTCGGGTGTAGAATTAAATGCTAAGAAATTTTCGTTTCTACAGCATACTACGCTTTATTCAAGAATGATGGAAAAATAGATTACGCATTGCGCAGGTCCGTTATGTTGTTTACTTTTCATTTTGACATTTCTAGCTACGAACAAAGTATTTTTTACGATCATGACGTCACGCTAGACCAAGTTTGTTTCTTGAATCTTTTGCCATTGTTTCATATTTGTTCCAAAGAACTAAGATATAAGGAAGTGATGTTATTGCACAAAAGTGTGGTATTTTTCTTATTCGTGTTGGTTGACACAAATACATAAACATTTACAAAGGGCCGTATTCAGTTGCATCGAAAAAGAAGGCTCAAAATGTTTTTGATTAGAATAACATAAAATATTTTTTTAGATATTTACGGTATTAATAAAACGTTTGATAATTAAAGACCTAATATATTAAAAGACAATTGTATTGTAATACAGAATTATTTTACTCAGGGCCGTATTCGGTAAGATCGTTGAAGAAGGTCCAAATGGTTTCTAATTGGAATCACATATACAATAGATTCTGACTTAAATTTACTGATTTTGGAGCTAAATTAATTATGTACTATAAAAATAATTAAATTATTATAAATTAAGGCTTTTTAAATATATGATAATATAGTTTTGTTTTTATTATATTTCCACACCACCTATTTTTTCTTTTTTTTTTTTTGATACTTCATTGTGTAATAATAATATAATATAATATAATTTGAGATCCAAAATATGCGGAAATATGAAAAAAATTAAAAACAACAATTATATATCATAAACTTTGCTGAAGACAAGAGCGCCCCAAAAGTGTGTTAAAGAGTGACAAAATAATGCGCCCCTGAAGCAGTGATTGCGTTTTGACAACTGTGGTCGCATCAAATTGGCGCGAATATTTTTTTTTTACTGAGAAGACTTGTGAACAGCTGATGATCGCTCAGAAATGTCAAAAAAACACTCTGTCTCGCTCGCTTAATTTACGAAATTGGCCACAGTTCACGTACACTGTATGTGTAGACAACACCACTTCCTTATATTTTAGTTCTTTGATTTGTTCACATTTTTAACAAGACTTGACAGAAAGCCATATCGTAAGCTCATATCGTAAGTCTATCGTAACGTAGATGCGCAGATCGTAGAAAATTATTTTTACTATCTGCGCAATCTATTTTTCTATCATTCTTGGGCTTTATTCATAAACATTTTTTCATTCGCTGCTCAGGTTTGTAAGGTTTGTGTCTGAACTAAAGAAAATCTCTACAAAAATTAAGAATTCCAATGGATTTGCAATGGCCGCCACATAAAAAAAATGCTGCAAAGGGCGCATATGGAGCATGTCTTTGATATTAAACGAAAAGACAAACAAAAAACATGGTTGCGAAAATGTTTATGAATAGCGTTTTCTTGTTTAAAGTTACACTGCCTCTAAAATGTGTTTATGAATAAGGCTGTTATATTTTCCCGCTAGGAGCGCTGTTTATTTTCCCGCTGAGCATCTACAGCAAAAGTAGTTTGATTAATTGGTATGTAGACTACATTTATATATGAAGACCTTAGCCCAGCATATAGCACGTTGGCTTTATAAAACTAAGATTGCAGGTTCGATACTCGGCGCTGACAAAGAAATTTTTTTCAGTCTTTTATACAATGTATATCTCTCTCATTCTATCTACTGTACAACATATCTTTCTTCTCTATCGTGTAACGAAATGAAGTAAATTGACCTTGAAATTTCACTCCTCAATATTCTCATTCAAATTTCGAAGCGCCGCCTAAGAAGTTTCACTTCAAAAAAATAAAACTTCTAAAACAAGATTTTTGCTTCTTTTAGACAGAAATATACAAAAACCTTAAAATCAATGAGGTCGAAAGTCCATGAAAAATTCATTTTTCAGATAATTTTTACCTTATTTATACCATTTGCTTACAGAGTGGTTCGGATTTATCATTGGAATCACCTAAGTCATCTTCAGCATAAAATTGTTGTTCTCAGCCCTTTTCATTTCGCTTTTACGTTGATGCAGCTATTATAATCGAGTTTTGTTTCTAAGAACCAACAAATTTCACCGAGCATTTAATCTTTTCTTTTTTTTCTTTAAGCCTTGTTTTCATTGGCAGTACACGCAAAGAAAAAAAACGTTTATCGCCAGTTTGCCGCAAACGAACTTCGTTTGTCGTGCTTGAAATCGTTTATTGCAAACGTTTCAACAGTTGTCATAAACGTTGAACGAAAAATAAACAAAATTTTCAGTTGTGAGAAACGAGTCATTTAGTTGCAGGAAATGAATTTCGTTTGTCACAAACGCGAGTGATTTTTAAATTGCAGCAATTGAAAACTTCGTTTTTCCCAACTGAAAATTTTGTTTATTTTTCCCTTCGTTGTATAAACATAACGCTTATAGTTTAGAGTTACTTTTTGGACAAATTGTTACTATATAAGGAAATTGGTAGTTTGCTTAATACGCGGACGAAGATAGCAACAGAGGTGGAATCCATAAGAAGACGGACGGACATAATGAGAAAGATTATTAATATACTAAATAATAATGACTGAAATAGCTTGCGGTTTATATATATAAGTTATATTTTTAAGTTGTGACAACTGAATATTCGTTTGCGGCAAATACAGCTCGCAAACGAAGTATAGTTGGTGAATTTTTCAGGTGTGGTAAACGAAAAATTTCTTTGCGTGTATGATTTGGTAAAACCTTTCATCATGCTCATCAGACTCAGTGGCCAATTGCTTCGCAAAAAAAATTAAGATGAGGAGGCAAAAAGTCTACTTAAGGGACATACTGATTCCTATTTTATCAAACGATCTTAACATGTCTTATTCGAGGACCTGATGGCAAAAACAAGCTTTGCAGTCAGGTAAGCCTGACAGTTAAATACCGCTATTCCCACTCATGTTCTTCTTTTGCTGTAAAAGTGCCAACGATTTATTTGGTATCACCAAAATACTTCCTACCCTGTTCCATTTAAATTAAAGGGATTGCTCTTAAATTCATTCTGTAAGAACATTTTTTATAGGTCTCATAAATAATGTCTTAATTATGTAAGTGTCTTCAACGTTTGATTCACTGTCATACGCAAGGGTTGACACAAGTAATGCCCATCTGTATACAACGTTTTACATATCGATATGCGTATTACTGTAGCTATATTTTTGTAAAAGATAGTTAAGGGTAACACGATAAACATTCTTCATAGTTTATCGAGTTATGACTCTTGTAAAAAAAAATTTTTTTTTTTTTTGTATTTTTTTTTCTATACTATTATATAAAAGAGGACTCACGTATGTTCGGCTGCGAAAAGCTTGAGAATGGCAGGCGCTATTCCAAAAATTATTTTTCTCTAGGATAGCTATGGTGCCCAGTTGGGACATAGGCTATATAAAATTGATAACCATTATTTAAATAATTAATTAAAATTCAAAGAGAATAACCATACAATTTATTTATTCTTATTCTCAGAGAGAAAAACTTTTCTCATTAAAGCTCTGTGCAACTCAAAAAAGGTTGTGCCCAAAGCTAATAAGGCATGGTATAATAATACAAGGTAGCATTGACAACTGCTTATTTTCTCTTCTACAAGAAAACATCTCCTGTCATAAACAACTGTTTGTGAAAATACAGCTTAACTGGTTGTTGTTTTTTTTTCTTTTCAACTTTTCAACATTGTATGTGTTTTCAATGGCGGATTGTGAGCGCTCTCCTTTTGAGTATATTTTTTGACAGAAGATGTTTTCCCAAGGAACTGTCAATGCTACCTTGTATTATTATACCATGCTAATAAGGTAGAACATATGTATATGTAATACTTCTGTATTCCAACCAGTGTTGCCAGGGAAACGAACTAAAATTTACCACTATTTGGGAAAAAATTTACTTTCGGAGAAAATTTACCTTTTCCCAAAATAAAAATTAAAAATTTTAAAATGATTAACAACCTTTATAATTTGTTTGTTAGTATCAGGCGCGGATCCAGGGGGGGTTTTGGGGGTTCAAATTATATTATCATAATAAAAAGAAACGACAATAATTTCCTTAATAATTTGTGTTTTATTTAAAATCAACATCGGCCTTTAAAATTTAACTACCCTTTATATATATAACGTACATAAATATTTTTGAAACCCCCCCCCGAAATATATTCCTGGAACCGCCCCTGGTTAGTATACATATATTTATCTCTCATCAACAAGCAAACCGTTAACTCTTGACGTGTATAAACCGTTTCATAAGCGTTTTTGTTTCGCTATTTTTGAATTTAATTCGCTTGTTGCTTTTACCCCTTTTACATTGGTTCTCTTTTGAACCCAAAAAGTTGACGATGCAACACAAGCGCACCGTCAATTTTGTTCCCCCTTTCTTCTCAGTCAATTCGGCGCAATTAGCCTACAAACTCGAAAAATTGCTTTCAATTATTGACTAATGTAAAAGGGGTATTTGTTCACCTACTAAAGATGGATAATTCAGATTTGTTTTTTTTGTTTCACAGGATGATTCACAAGAATATTAAACTACTTGTGAGTATGTTCAGTGAGGTAACAGAACTGCCAATAACTCGAAAAATTAACAAGTCTAAAAAAATTATTATTTTCGCCAAATTTACCACTTTTGGTCAAAAATTACCTTTTTTACCTCTGCCCAAAAACTGAGTCAAAAATTACCTCAATTAGGGAAATTTACCTCAATCTGGCAACACTGATTCCAACTCTGAAATCGAAGAGAGACAGCCATAACAACATAAGATGTTTTTGTTTGTATTAGTTTATTTGAATATATGAAAATTACTACACACAAAAGAAAATGCCAAATCGTCACAGGGGCGGTTGTTATGAAAACGTTTGCCCCAAACATATAAGAAAACAAATCACATTTGTTTAGCCTAAATCACAGTACGTACCATTATAAAACAATTATAATAACGCCTGAATCATTATTAAACTTTAAACAAACAAAATTTTAACCATCAAAATTCAAACAACAAAAATTTTAACTAAAATTCTGACAATGAAAGCACCGCTCCTGAGTTTTTTTATTTTGAAATTAATTTAATTTCCTTTATATATTTTCTCACTCATATGACAATATATTTGCACTCTAATGTTGGCGAATATTTTCAAACTCTTTTTGAGCATCATAAATAAAAGTCAATAACCCACTAGGAAGATGAGAATTTATTGAGAGACTATTAAAAATGGTTGAAACCATCAATAAACCCTCTAACTGCTCTCATCTGAGCACAACAAATATTGTCAAAAATGGATCAAATTATTTCAAAATGTATCAAAAACAAACAAAATGTCAAAAAGTGTTTGAAAATGTTTGTTTATAAATTAGGGGAATTTTAAAAATGGCTGAAACATGGTATAAACCTCTCATAAAGCAATTTTACAATTATTTGCTCTCATTTGAGCACAAATATTGTCAAAAATAATTAAAATTATTCAAAATAATTCAAATATTTGGAAATAATGTCAAAAAATTCAAAATATAAAAAATTTCCAAAAAAAGAAAATAAAAACAAGAAAATTTGTCAAAGATTTCAAAATATTTACAAAAAAAAACAAAAAAAAAAATAATAAAATGACAACTATTCCAGTGCAAAAATTTTGATGTTTAAATATCAAAATGTTGACGAAAATGTGACAAATAAATAAGAAGTCACTGAGTTTATCTAATACACCATTATTTATACCCTTCCCACTTCAATATGAATACGGCTGTTAAATTTTGAGAGTTAAAGTTTTTAATAATATTTAATATTTTTATCGCCGGCGAAGCAGCGGGTATTTGCTAGTATTTATATAATTTTCATTTCATATATTTTCATTTATTTATATTGTTATAATGTGTACAGTGAGACATATGTCTGGTGTAGTACATCTACTCTGGCTATATGCAAATTTAAAATATTATAATTTAAATGAGAAACAAAGTAAAAACATTAAAATAAGAAAGAAAAATTTAAGATTTTAAAAAACTAAATACTGCCAATTTAAAGTGCTTTGCATTTTCGATGGACTTAATATTATGCGGTAATAAGTTCCACAGTTTGACAACGCTGACAAAAAACATTCAAGACGTGACTTAAAATTTATTTTCAGGTATTATTAAATTGCATGTTCTAATCGATCTAGAAAAAGTTAACTTTTCGAACAAATAATATGGAGAACGCGTATAAATTAATTTATGTAGAAATAAAAGGTTTCTGTAGTTAAGAAACGTTGTAGTGTTACAATTTAGTATCTGTGTTGCGTATGTTGATATGTGATCATATTTTCTGACGGAGAATATATAACGAGCTGCATTATTCAATACTAATTGCAACTTTTGCTTCGACGCGGCATCCATATTTCCATAAACTATTTCGCTGAAACAGATCTGTGGTAATATAAGAGTCCTTACCAATTTCATTTTAGTTTCCTGTGGGATATATGCTGCAGAATGCCAAAGTTTCCTTAGGACATTATATATTTTTACAATAACTAGATTTATATGATCTTTACAATTTAAATTTGAATTCAACTCGAAACCTAAATTAGATACACGGTCATTGAACTTAATTGTGGACCCTGATAATATTAAAGGTGATAAGATTTCAAGATTGTACTTGAAGTTGGAGATAGCTATAGCTTTTGTTTTCAAAGTGTTAAGGTTTAAGCTATTCATTACTGACCATTTATAGATCTCATTAAGATCTTCATTTAGCCTGCATACTAGGTCTTCTGCAAGCCCAATGGGCCTTGACAAATATACTTTTTTTTTTTTTTTTTTAGCTTTGAACCAAGGATTTCAGGTGGAATACCTATTCAGTCAAGTCTGCCTTGGTTCGAAATGGGGTGATAAATTCGTGGGAAGGAAAGGGTAATCAAGTGAAACACGTGTAGAATGTTCTAAGCGTGGTGGAAAGTGAAAGATATATGTGAATTTGAATCAGAGGCAAGTGTTATGCCTTTACCTCAAGTCAATTCAAGTTATAAGGCAATCTCATTCACAAACTTCTCTACCATCAACTACAACTTCAAGTCGTAAATGTTGATGAATTTTTAATTTCAGTTGATTTAAAATGAGGATAGAAAATTTAGAAAGGTTTCAAAGCGAAGGACAATGGCTTGGCCAGGAATCGAACCCGGAACCTCTGGGGTGGCAGTCGAGCACGCTACCAACTCGACTACCGAGGCCGCCAACTCGTTGCTGTCGTTGCTGTCTACCTGTTAGATAACTGTTTATTAAGTTGATCGCTTGATTGCAAAAACCAAAATAAGATTTTAGCTTCTCTAATAGGATTTGGTGACTTACCATGTCAAACGCCTTAGAAAAATCTAATAAAACTAAGATTGTCAAATCGCCTTGGTCATAACATGGACGGATATCTTCGAATATTTTTAACATAGCTGTCGCACAGCTATGGTTTGCCCTATATCCTGACTGGTTTTCGGTTAATAGGTTATTTGTTAAAAGATGTGAATTAATTTGAACCGAAAGGAATTTTTCAAATACCTTTGCTAATGATGATAAGATACTTATTGAACGGTAATCTTGTGGCATCACATTAGCTATTTTCCAACGATCTGGAAAAACTGTTGTCATTAAAGAAATATTGATTATATGCGCTAAGGGTTTTATAACATATGGTAAGATTATTTTGATAAGTCTTAAGTTAATTTCATCTTCTCCGACCGCATTCGATTTAATGGCAAAGATACATTTAGCAATGTCTTCTTCCATTGCCATCTTAAATTCAAATTCATTTTGCAAGTTGTGACAACAATTACTATTGATTCTAAATTGAAAATTAGAATTGTTATTATAATGATTATTATGAAATTGTTGATTATATTGTAGAAAATATGTGTTCAAATCATTTACATTAATGGAACATTTTTGCATGCTATTATATCCTACTCCAACCTTTTTTAAATTGTTCCATAAAGTTTTTGATGGTAAATCTGCTCTCAGTTTGGATTGATAGTACTTTTTTTTAGAATTTCTAGTAGCAATTGTGACAAAGTTTCGCAACAGGCGATAACTTTCCCAATTAATAGGTGTTTGATTACGCTTCCACCGAGTGTAAGCCTTTTGTCTATCTCTTATAGCTTTAACTATTTCAGAATTGTACCACGGCTGACTGTTTTTTGATATACTTACTCTTTTGAGGGGAACGAACTTATCAAACAAATATTTTATTAAAAATGATAACTGTTCAACTTTTTCATTTATATTTGAGAAATTCCAGCAAGTATTTCACGGAAGTGAGAAAGCTTCACAGTTTAAGCAATTAATATCTATATTTTTAAAGTCCCGGAAGAATGCGTTTGAATTACTAGTAGACGGATTAAATTCAATATTATATGCTATAAAAAGCATATCATGATCAGAAATTCCAGCTAGGGACAACTGCTCGTGATGAATGACATTAGTTCTATCCACAACACATAACAAGTCAAGCAAGCTTGGCTTTGTATATGGAAAAAATCTAGTAGGTAAATCATTTAAAATCATCATACCAATACTAGTTATGTTATTAATAAGACTCCTGGGACGAGTATCAGTGACAATTTGGATGGAAAATAACATTTTTTTTTACATTTCATCCTATTTAGCCATGAAAAAGTAGTTTATCCCATATAACTCTCAAGGCGATTCTTTGGCAAACATTTCTCTTAATCTCGTCCAAAAAGAGTATATTAAAAAAGATACAGTATACCGTGTATACAGTAAAGAAGTGAAACTTATTCATTGTATACACTCTTTCTTTTCTAGAATAAGAACGATTTTAGTGTAAAGGCTCGATTATGCAATCGTAAAGCTACGCAACGTAACGTGGCGTAGAGTTCTATCTGGAATAGAACCCATCGCTGCACTAGGGAGAAAACTCAGAGCGTAGCTTTATTGAAAGTTTGAGAGCGAGAGTGTGATCGTGAGAAAATCAAGTGTTGCATATTCCGCATATTAAGAGAATAATTTCTTAAAAAGGGATTTTTTTATTTTACATAACTACAATGAGCGATTTTTTTGCCAATGGGAGCTTCAGGTGCATTTATAAATTTGTTTTTCAAAATTTTTTTTTGGCATATTAATAAGGAGTTTCACAGAACAATGTCACAACAATAAATTTACCTCAACTGTAAACTTGATCTTAACTTTCATTTTTATTTCTGCCTTAAAAACTAAAAATCAAAAATTACCGGTTATTTTGTACTCAAAAACTATGGGACAAATTTTAGTTATTATTTTTGCTTTAAAAAAATTAAGCCTTATAAATACTTTTTTGTTCAAAACTTTAAATGTGAAAAGATAACTTAAACTTTCACACACACATTATACTTACTATTATTAATAGTAAATAGTTCGATATAAAATTATATAACTAAGATATGTATAAAATAGTTATCTATTGAAAGAACTTATTCCAACTTTTCTTGCGCACAGTGTCAAGTTGGCGTCATGGAATTGCACAATTATCGCAACTTGCATTTGCGTAAACTTGCATAAACTTTTATCTTATATTCTTTCAGTTCTTCTTTGCTTGTAAAATACATTTTTAATGAAAAATCTATTCAAACAATATTTAAGGATACAAAGTGCATTAACCCACAATATCTAAGATTCAGAGACATAAAGCTTTATGTTTAGAAGTTTAATTGCATTTCTTCAACGTTAACTATGTCAATTGCCCGAATTTCTATTAGTTGCATTGAGCAAGGTCGTACTGTAGTTACTTTTTTCTCCATACAAACATTTTTGACTCTACACTAATAGTTCGGGTGTAGAATTAAATGCTAAGAAATTTTCGTTTCTACAGCATACTACGCTTTATTCAAGAATGATAGAAAAATAGATTACGAATTGCGCAGGTCCGTTATGTTGTTTACTTTTCATTTTGACATTTCTAGCTACGAACAAAGTATTTTTTACGATCATGACGTCACGCTAGACCAAGTTTGTTTCTTGAATCTTTTGCCGTTGTTTCATATTTGTTCACACATTTTTAACAAGACTTGACAGAAAGCCATATCGTAAGCTCATATCGTAAGTATATCGTAACGTAGATGCGCAGATCGTAGAAAATTATTTTTACTATCTGCGCAATCTATTTTTCTATCATTCTTGGGCTTTATTCATAAACATTTTTTCATTCGCTGCTCATGTTTGTAAGGTTTGTGTCTGAACTAAAGAAAATCTCTACAAAAATTAAGAATTCCAATGGATTTGCAATGGCCGCCACATAAAAAAAATGCTGCAAAGGGCGCATATGGAGCATGTCTTTGATATTACACGAAAAGACAAACAAAAAACATGGTTGCGAAAATGTTTATGAATAGCGTTTTCTTGTTTAAAGTTACACTGCCTCTAAAATGTGTTTATGAATAAGGCTGTTATATTTTTCCGCTAGGAGCGCTGTTTATTTTCCCGCTGGGCATCTACAGCAAAAGTAGTTTCATTAATTGGTATGTAGACTACATTTACATATGAAGACCTTAGACCAGCATATAGGACGTTGGCTTCATAAAACTGATATTGCAGGTTCGATACCCAGCGCTGACAAAGAAATTTTTTTCATTCTTTTATACAATGAATATCTCTCTCATTCTATCTACTGTACAACATATCTTTCTTCTCTATCGTGTAACGAAATGAAGTAAATTGACCTTGAAATTTCACTCCTCAATATTCTCATTCAAATTTCGAAGCGCCGCCTAAGAAGTTTCACTTCAAAAATTGAGCCATTTGCGAGTATGTGGCTATTACCACATATTTAAAATCGAAGAAATCTTGGAGTGGTCATCCTAAATCAACCAAAATTCAAAAGGATATTAAAACTAAGTAAACAGAAACTAAATTTCGAAACTCTTTGACAAATCGTCTCTATTTAAGATCTACTTTCACCTTGTTGGGGGATTTTATGCGATCTCACAGTGATGTATAGTCACTTTTTATTTTTTTTATTATTTTTTTAACGTTACTCACCAAATTCAATCCTTTATATGTATAATATTATTATGTTAAAGAGCTCTTATATAAAAATTATTCTTAAAATTTGATGCGACTAGTTCCATTTCCACTTCATATTTTCGCAATATTTTAAAAATGTCTCTATTAAATAATGATGTCTTTACCAGATTATGACTCCCATCACTTCGCTTTGTGAAGATTGCTATCCTTCTTTAACTACATTCTTTAAATTGAATATGACTTTATGACCTTCAGAGTGATGCAAAGGAGATTTTAATATATTTTGATTGCTTATCATTTTTGTGTTTATTATTTATTTTTGCTACCAGCAAGACATAAAATTCAATCAAATTGAAATAAAAAAGAAAAAACGAACACAACCGGATATGAAATCCTGTCTGTATACTTCAACTCTATAAGCCAAAAGCTTTTATTAAAAAATATCCAAGATATACATCAAATCTATGCGAGTAAAGCATCAAAACCACATAAAACTTAGAAAGCAAAAAGTGTCCATAAAAGAACTTTAAAAATAGCAGCCCGCATAAAATTGGATTTGCACACATTTACAAACTGCACCCACACTAATACAAACTAGCAACAAAATAACGTTAGCCAAATAAAGCGCGTTCCATCATAAACTCAGTGAAATCCCGCATAAAAGGATGCAAAATATAATGCAGCAAAACAGCATCAAGTCCAGGTTTTATGCAACATAATGTGGCCAAATAGCAGCAAAAACAAAAAGTCATCCAAAATGATTGCGAATATGATGCAAAGCAGCGTTGTGCACAAAATCAAAAATACGCCATAAACTATCCCATGGCCTCACAGTCATATAACTAAACATACAAAGCAACAACAACAACTACACAATATCCAGTAAAAACTTACCGCAATTTTGCCTCATTTTCAAAATGTTTCATGAAACTTTCGCTGGCCGTGTGATGATCAACAATTGTTACATTTCGGCTCTGGTACGAATGCAACACTGCAATGTTGACCTCAACGACTGCCTTATCCTTCCACAGTGACATGGGAGTGCGGGTGTCCAAATTCATTTTGAGTGCCACCGTCTAGAGAAATGTAACCAAGCCAGAGAAAAAAAAAAAAAAGAAATAAATGAAACGGAAATACAAGTAATAAGAAGGAATTCGTTCCAAGTCAAATATGTGCTGATTCACAAATGATGAGCATGAAAATTGAATTTGTGTAGAATTGATTGAAAAATGATTGAGAGCAATTTTTTATTGAAGATTTCAACGGATTTTTATCCAATTGTGATTTGTTGCATTCCTTTGTTGTTTTGTAAGCAACAAGCAGTAGAAATGATTGGCTGGTTTAACAAAGATGCAGCTTCTAGCACTTGTTCCCTATAGCTTTTTATTTCTTTTATTATCCTTATTTCGAAATCGAAATTAACACAATTATTGATTCTCATCAAAAAAAACTCGTGATCCAGTTGTTTCCGAATCCTTTCATTTGAACATTTTTTTAAATTATTTGAAAGTGTCACATTTTTAGCTCCATCTTTTGTTGCCTTGCTCCTTTATATGTCATACCGTTACTTTAGATTAAAAGGCACACAAAACACACAAAAGGAACTTCCTGCCCTAACTGCCAATTTAGCGCGAACGACAATTTTTTCAATTATACATGTTGATGCAAAACGACACCCCTGTGTACAACAATGAAATCCTCTGTGTGGAGGCAATATTTGACAATGCAAAAGTGAACCGTTGCCGAGTAACAACAAATAGATCAAATTTAGCTTACGTAATTGGTGCCTCGCTGCATGACAGCGAAATGACGCAAAAGATAACAACAGCAGGCGTATTGTTAACAAAGGCGCAGTTACTAAAAAACGCTTTGAGCTTCTTATATATAAAAACCTGCAAAAAAAAAATATAAAATTGTCTTCATAATTTTTTTGACATATTTCATTAAAAAAAGCAACATTGCAAAATTCTTTAATATATTGCATAATTTTCATATTTAAGTATTAAGGGGGACTATATACCCAGAGGCCGAAAAAAAGAACATGTTTGTGCATTTTTTTAAGGAAACCTAAGGGATATTTTTAAATGAGGGTTTTTATACCTTAAAATATACACATTCAAGAGTATGTTTAGTTTTATTTTTTATTGAACAACATTTAATACTAAGGTTTGAACAACATTTAATACTAAGGTAGATACAGCATTTTTTATAGAACGCTGTGAAAAAAGGTGAAATGCGGTGATCAAGATTGCTCTTCCCAAATTCATCTGAAACAAAAAAATTAAAAATATTATTAAACAAGATACTCAAAACTCGTGGCGTCCGTGGCGTAGTTGGTTAAAGTGCGTGGCCTTTATGTCAACGAACCTGGAGACCCAGGTTCGAATCCCAGCAGCGACAGAAAATTATTTGAATAAAAATGATTTTTCTGTACGGCCGCCACCTCTCTGCAGACAATGGCAAACCTCAGAGAGTAATCAAAATGCCATGTAAA
Organism: Pherbina coryleti; assembly: GCA_943735915.1. NCBI lineage: Eukaryota > Metazoa > Arthropoda > Insecta > Diptera > Sciomyzidae > Pherbina > Pherbina coryleti. Next base: position 61,885,618 of record OX030948.1, read on the forward strand.
GCTTCTTGAGAATAAGAACGTTCCGTTCATCGCCGTACGGAGTCGGCGTTAAGACTGTAGGTCCATTTCTCGGTCAATTGTGTACAAACTTAATAATAACACGCCCAACACAATTGATCATAAGAAGCTAGGTCAAAGTCTTTTCAAGGTCGGAAAAGACCAGTCATTTATTTTTTTTTTTTACTCAAAACTCGTACTTATCATAGCCGATTTTGAAAATATTGTTTTTTCACAAAATTGCGGACTTCCGAACGTAAATTAACGATTTTCGACCAAATATTCGTCATTATTTTGCCTACAAAAAATTGACGAAGCTACGAAAAAAAAAATCCTATGACAAGTACGAGATTATTATGTATAAAATAAGCCTGCAAAAAAATCAAAACGATCGGTTCACTGAGTTTTGAGAAATCTTGGTCACCGACTTTGAAAACATGGTTTCGAGAAAAACGCATTTTAAAATAAGGGCAAGCACTGCGTGCTCTAGAAGGCGGTTCATTCACTAGGTTATAACTTTGTTATTTTTTGAGATATCGACTTTCACCACATATTCTTGAGAATTTAAGCTTTAAGAAAATATAAAAAAATTTTTTTAAAAAAAATAAAGTTCTGGGTATATAACTCCCCTTTAATGTTTGCTGTTTTTAAATTCCTGACTTGTGTTTTCCATCTTTTCCTGGTTTTTTCTCCGTCACTTTGCCAAACTATGAACTTCTTTGTGATATCTAACCAGTGAACAATAAGGACGTTATTTTATCAATTTAAGTACAATCCTTTTCGGTCGGTATGCAAAACAAAAGCTAATAATTCAGCGGTCAAAAATAAAAAAATACTTAATACCTTTATTAATAAAATTATGCAAGAAATTTAAACTTTACCAATTTAATGCCAGACAAAGAGGTATTTTGACATTTGGAAATAAGAAAAGTGTGCAGAATGACCTTTTTGAAGGGATTGTTCGGATCACGAAAATTTTTGGTTTTGACATGAAAAAAAATCATTAAACTTTTTGATTTCATTCGTTGGAAAAAAAGTTACAGCGAATTTAATTTTCGGTCAAGTTTGGCTTCGTTTTTGGTATTTAGCTTTCGGTTCATATTCGTTTGACTTCGAAATGACTTCGTTAGTCTTCGATTCAACATCGTTTGGTGCTCGGAAGGAATAGGTGTAAAAGGCAAAAATGTTCCTTTCATACACATCGATCATACATATGAACCCTTTCCGGCACTCTTTTAAAGGTCATATGCTCAGGTGTATGGAATAAATAAACAAAAACCATAAAATTTGTATGGAAGCCCCCCTAAGGAGTGGTCGGAGGGAATAGGTGTCAAAGGCAAAAATGTTTCTTTTGCAAAAGTAATGGGGGTCGGTGATGCACAGTAACCCTTTCCGGCACTCTTTTAAAGGTCATATGCTCAGGTGTATGGAATACATAAACAAAAACCATAAAATTTGTATGGGAGCCCCCCTAAGTAGTAGTCGGAGTGAATAGGTGACAGAGGCAACAATGTTCCTTGGTGTATGGAATAAATATTTTGCTAAATATTTTTTAAAAAATATGTCATCAAAAGCGAATTGAATAATTCTACGTCTTGTGTTACGACATAGTCGAAACTACTGTATCTTTTTTTTCATATGTGTGACCCCCTTAGTAATAACGTTTTTACCATTATTAGTTTTTATGAGCAATTTTATGGAAAACTGTATTTTACAATTTCTAAAAAAGAACAAAACCTAGCAAAATGAACTTTCTCGCAAAATTTTATTAGTATTTTCTTGACAAAAAAGATAAAAAAAAAACTAAAACTATATAAGTAAATACTTATAGTTTATCCTTTTTCAATTAAATTGATCTTAATTAAATCTTGAATCCCGGAAGTAAGCAATAATTTTATAAAAATTGCAATTACAAATATAGACTGCCTATTAGGGTTGTGTCAAAATAGGTTTATGTTGTCAAATTAGTTATAAGGGATATTCACGGGTTGATGCGAAACCCAGTTGCGACGATGCGAAAATGCAAGATTGCGAAATTTCGCCTCATTCCAACAACAAGCACATTGGACGCAATTTTGCAACTCTTCTTGAATTACGCACTGTTTAAACCTATAAAAATCAGGGACCGCAAATAACGATTATCGCTATGAATCATTTTAGAAAAATTATTTTGTTTTCGTAATTATAAATGAAAAATAAAAATTATTTTTTGATCTTTATTTTTTTAATCAGAAACAAAAGTTGAAATAAATAAAAGTTGATCGTTATTTCTTTCGATCAGAAATAAAAATCATTTTTGATCGTTTTTTTTTCGATCAGAAATAAAAACTATTTTTTAATCTTTATTTTTTCAATCAGAATATTGAATCTTTGAAAAGAAATAAAAATAATTTTTGGATGATACTCAAGCAGAAATAAAAGTTATTTTTTTACAGATATTTTTCCGATCAGCAATAAAAATAATCAATGGATCGTTATTTTTTCGAGTAGAAATATAAATTATTCTTTAATCGCTATTTTATCGATCAGAAATAGAAGTAAATCATTGACCTTTATTTTTCCGATCAACAATAAAAGTTGTTTTTTATCGATATATAATAGATCAGTAAGAAATGATCTTCGTCTGGGCCGAAGATAAAATACGAAACAAAGTGTATTCAAGGACTTAAGCAGCCAATGAAATGTTTATCAGTAAAAACATTTTCGTTATAGTTTTAACAGAAAATATTCACTTTTGTTTTTTTGATAAAGTCACTTTGTATGGGAGGTAGGCATGGTTTTCATCTGATGTGGTTGAATTTCATATTCAGAGTGAATATTTAATATTAAAGCTTATTTGCAAAGTTTTAAGTCCATATATTCATTTTTATGGAATTTAAGGAGATTTTACCTTTTTGATAAAGTCACTTTGTATGGGAGGTAGGCGTGGTTTTCATCCGATTTGGTTGAATTTGGTACTCAGAGTGCATATTAAATATCACAGCTCATATGCAAAAATTGCAAGTCCATGTATTAACTTTAGGGGAATTCTAATGCCGAGGTTATGCTCAAGAATGATAGAAACAGGATTACGCGCTCCGCAAATGAGAGATAGAGAGTATGACATCACACAACACTTTTGTTTACATTAACTGCATGCATTGATGTTCTATATAGTAAATATTTTTTTTTCTTATTTTTACAATATGTATGTGGATCTATTTAACCTATTGGTGCAAGATAATTTTATTGATCTTGAATGGTTTAGGAGATAAAAATCGTGAAAGTTTGAAAACTTTAAATTTTTTCATTTACGAATATATCAATTTTGTATACAGAAATGTGGATATTTTTACTTTACTTTTCCGCAAGAATTTATTTTTCAATTTCCTCAATTTGCCTAAGTGATCGCACATTTGCATTTATTTTGTAATGCACAGAAGTGCTGTGTGACGGCATGCAGTAAATTGAGAAAGAGAGCATTAGATAACTGCGGAACGCGTAATCTTGTTTCCATGGTATAATAATACAAGGTAGCATTGACAGTTGCTTGGGAAATCATCTACTGTCAAAAAATATACTCAAAAAGAGAGCACTCACAATCCGCCATTGAAAACACAAGCAATGTTGAAAACGTTGAAGTGAAAAAAACCAACAACCACAGCAGCTGCTGATGTATTTCCACAAAAAGCTGTTTTTGACAGTTTATGTTTTCCTGTTGAAGAGAAAATAAGCAGTTGTCAATGCTACCATGTATTATTATACCATGTCTTGTTTCTATCATTCTTGGGTTATGCTAGGCAAACATGTTTGGTTAGCTTTTTTGTTGTTTCACTCTTCTGCTCAAATGTTTGTTTAGTGGTTATGCTTTGCTTGCTGTTCAATTGCATTAAAAATAATTTATTGACAGAAAACTCTTGAGAGAAAAAAAACGGGCACAGAAATTCGGCGATTCTGAAATGTTTGGCGTTCTTCATTTCCTATGTAAGAAATGGAGAGAAATACCACATCATTGAGGTAAACATATTTAGTGATTTGATTTTCTTTGTTGCAAATTGAGGACGGCTTTTGTACACACATAAAAATTCATATATGAGCGAAAGAATAGTATTCCTCTTATCATAAATCTAACTAAGATTTGTCGATTATCAGCTAGAAGAGATGAGTTGCTTGAAGTTAAACACCAAAAAAACAAAATTTATCTCAAAAAGACCTTTTAAATATTGAAATCAATTTTGAGCTTTAGGCCAAGTATGTTGACAACAAGACAACATGAAGACAATGAAGGCAACAACCAAAAACAATAACAACGGCTATGCATAGAGAAAATCACACAGCAGACTAGACAGACTGTTTTGTTGGCCGCTACACCAACTCATCAGTGACTCATCAGTGACTCTTCACTGTGATCCACTCAAGCTACTAAGGTCCTACTTATACTGCCAATATGCGGAAAAAGTTACCCGGAAGTTTATTTTGACAGAGAGAACGGTTTTTTTACATTCGGGTCGGTAGGGTTCATGTCATTGCATTTTTGGCACAATTGTCGGGGTTTGCAAGTGCTGTGTTAACTGCTCTCATTCGAAAATACTATATCTCCTGCATTGAAGACGATTTATTTTCTACAGAGAGCAGTGGCTGATTGCCAGCCGAAACTGTGGATTTTTGTGCAAACAATCCTGCCAACAGGTTCATTTTGGCAGTCAAGTCAGTGAAAACTAGGTCATCCTTTTAAAGACGATTAACCAAAAGTTTTTGCTTTCTTTGGGGCTGAGAAGAACCTGTTCTCTAATGCGAGTTTCGTGAAAAAACTTTTCGCGTTTCAAAACTACATTACAGCGATTCCTAGCCTCAATGCGAAATCTTCCAAATAGCATCAGCATTTTTATTGGAACGGCAATTCTGATAGGCTTGCTTTTTAGATCTGACTGCAATCTTGTAAGTCTCGTTAATCCAGGAGTGTTCTTTTGACTTAATACTTCCCATTTTATTGGGGACGAAAGACTGCATATTTTTCATGATGCAAAGTCAGAAAAAGGATTAGAACTTTATGTCTTTGCAAACTAACTCAAGGAATGAATGAAAGTTAGTTCTTTCACTAGTTGAATCAATTGTTTAGATTCAGCAAAATGCTTAAAGTATTGTCCTTCTTCAAGTAACTCCGCCTGTCCTCACAAGCAGCCTGTCCAAACCCAGGATAAAGAAGGATGGTCGCAGGAAACGGGTTCGCCCTATCCTCTGTAAATGTAGAGGGACTACCCAGATCCTGCGGTTGGTCGCCCGATCTGGTTAGTAGTTGGACCGTTTGATTAGATCAACGGTAGCGTATGCCTACGAAGGAATAGCAATGATCCTTAAAATTTGTTAGCTCGGGGTTAGTCGTTACTCTTGACAGACGTGCGATCACAATTCACTGGCACATTTATAACCATAAGTCTTATAGATAGTCTTTTCTAAGGCTGATAAAAATGTTGGTTTAACCAGTGTGGCTTTTGCCATCACAGTCATGAACAACGGTGCAGATGCGTCGGAGTGTGTTGGTACGTGTTGAGGTAAATTCCTTTTGCCCGAGGAGACTATCTTAGGGCTAGACCTTCGGGGAGTATCGTGCCGGCTGTGTTCGTTCAGCGTTGCGCTTAATCAACCGGGTGGCAATGCCCATAAATTGTCAGAGATATTAGATGGGTTTCGATTTCCACCAAAAAATATTGATGGTGACCCAAACTAATCATCCATAATTGGTAGTGTTGCGTTTCAACATTGGTTGCTATCCAAACAGAATATTTATTAATTTAAATATACTCTTAAGCAGAAGCGCAATCAAAGGGGGGTCTTTTGGGGTTTAAACCCCCCGTCCCCCAAAATATTGTCACAAAAAGAAAATCATGATAAGTAATAACATGTTTTTATCAAAAGCGCGAAAAACCCAAATTTAAATTCAAATCGATTGCTGTTGAAGCATAACACTTCGCCACAGACATTTTGGTGCCGGAGATTTTTCAGCTGATTATAGACAAATTGGGTTTGGTTGCTGTTTGGCGTGAGAGCGTGATAATGAGCAGAAGAGAAAAGCTTATTTCTCATTCTATGCTTAAAAAAATAACTACAAAAAAGCTCACCAAACATGTTAGCCTAGCATAACCACGGCACAAGAGATTTTACCGTTTTGATAAAGTCACTTTGTATGGGAGGTAGACGGGTTTTTCATTCGATTTAGCTCATTTTCCAACTTGATTCATATTTTTTAGAGACAAGCTTAAATATCGAATTTCCTGATGATAGCTTGAAAATTACGGTAGTAATCGTGATCACAGACAGACGGACATGGCTAAATCGACTCGGGTGGTGATGCTGATGAAGAATATATATACTTATCTATACCTACTACTACCTACTATACCTTCTTATGGTCATTACAAACAGAGTTACAAAATAACATTTTTTAAATGTGTGGGTACAAAAATTAGATCTCCATATCTCAGTGGTTTTGGTTTTGGCTTTGGCTTTTCTCAGAAATGATGTCAGTATTTCGCCATTAATTTAGGTTAAGAAGATCTTAGAGTTAAGCGAAAATATGAAAAATTTTTTTGGAAATTTTTTAACTAATTTCTATTAATAACTCAACAAAATATTGCATGTTATTCAAAATATCCAAAATGTTTCCTTCTATCAAAAAAAAAAAAAAAACATATCGAAATCCTTTTCTTAATCCTTGCCTTAGTCCTTATCATATCCTTGCCGAGTTCTTGTCCTAAGCCTTGATCAAGATCTTTGTCATCTTTGCCCTAACCTAATCCTTCCAAATATTTTTTTTTATTTTTCCACTTCAAGGAAATATAGAAAAATTAATGTATAAAAAATATTCTTGAGATTTAGGCAAATGTTTCTTGAATTAAGCATTTTTTCTTAATGTGTTTAAAATTTGCTAAATTCTAGAAAAATTATGCTTGAATTGAGAAATTTATGCTTGAGTGTAAACTGATAGTCTATTTGCTTGATTCAAGCATAAAATGCTGATTTTTCTCTCTTTGAAACAAAGTTCAGTTGACCCAAGAACTAAAGCCAACAAACTATGCGGTAAATCGAACGTTTTCAGATTGGCGGCTGGAGCATCATCAAGTTGATCGCGATCTTGCCAAGAAAATCATCTTTATTGACGAAGCCTATTTTCATCTCAATAGCTACTTCAACAAGCAGAACTGCCGCATTCAGGGCACGGATAATCCAACAGCGCTTCAAGAGCTTATTGCAAGCAAAATTCAAAGGGTAGCTTATCTCGCGCCGAGGTGATGTCAATTGATCAGCGAGATCATACGATTCGATGCCATTGAACTTCTTTCTTTAGGATTTCCTCAAAGGGAAGGTCTATACAAATAAACCCCGGCCGATTCCGGAGCTGAAATAGGAAATCCAACTGGCCATTGCAGCAATACATCTAAAATTATGACAGGGTGTCAAGGAAAATTTCATGAAAAAGGCCCAATTCTGCAAGCAAGGTTGAGGCAGCTATTTGAGCGATTTTATTTTTCATCATTAAACTCCATCTCTTTGCTTTATAATTTAGTGAAAATTCAAAGACTTTTCGACAAACCAATGGATTTTATTTAACCTTTATGTCAACAGCAGAAAAATTATACGTACGTCAACAGCAGCATACCCGGGTATGCACATACATTTTGCATGGGAAATAGCTTGGCGTGATGACAAAAATGTGAATATTCGACACATTTCTTTTAACCTTCCGAACATTTATGGCCATATTTTGTAAAACGCACGCAATCACGTCACTTCGGGTTTTCATATCTGGCAATATATTTTAATAGAAAATTTCTGAGTGAGAAAGAGAGTTTGTTTTACTTCATATGAAAAAGGCATTGCCAGACTGAAAATCTTAACGCAAGTGACTGCGTTCGTTTTACAAAATATGGCTATTAATTGTTATGTTTTTGGAAAAAATATTTAATTTAAGAATGTAGCGGGAGCCAACGTCACTGTTGATGAACAACTGTATGCTTACAGTGGTGGAACTGGTTTCACACAAAACATACCATCAAATCCCACCAAATATGGAATAAAAGTTTTGTGGGTATGCGACTACGTATCGTCTTATCAATAGAAGGGGCAAATCTACACGGGAAATGTGGCTTTCGGTGAACGGGAAAGAAACGTTGGTGAAAGAATGGTGAAGGATTTATGCGTCAATCTTTTTGGTGGTAGCGGACGAAACATTGTGTGAGATAATTTCTTCACTAGCTACAATTTAGCAAAAAGTTTGACGATGGACAACAATTTATCGATGTTGGATACAGTAAATAAAAGAAAAACATTTGTACCTTCACAATTTGCTATTCTAAAAGAACGTGCAGTGGAATCCACCATATTTGGATTCGGATACGTGCCGAAGAAAAATGAATCAGTTATGGTCCTATCAAAAACGCATTACACAACCAAAGTAGAAGGTCCTTAAAAGAAGCCACTTCAGATATTAGATTATAACAAAAACAAAGGTGGCGTTGATAACTTGGATAAATGCCTTTCAGAATATTCAACCAAGTGGCGAACAAATAGATGGCCTTTGGCATTCTTTTATAATATTCTGGATGTGGCTGCATACATAATTTACTTAGAGAACAACCTACATTTGAAGTCTTCTACAGACCGGCGAAGAATGTCCCTTCAACAACAAGTGAACAATTGGCAAAACCTGAAATAGAAGTACAGGTCAATAACAGTCGTATATCCAGAATATTCTCTACGCGCAACGCCATTGAACCAATAATTATTTTATTATTGCATTATTTTCATGAACTATTTTAAAAATTTGATGAAAAATAAAGTTTACTTTTCAGTTATATCCACATACTTGCATGCGTTTTTATATGCATACCCAGGTATGCAGGTGTTGACGTATGGGGTAGGAATCGAAAAATGACCATATCTCTTGCCCAAATTGTACAATCTCATTCAGACTCATTCAGGGAATATAGAGTAAAATACTTTTGGTGAGGATATCATTAAGTTTCAAGTCGATCCGATTGCTAGTTTCCAAAATATAGTGATTTAAAAATGCGAAACATACCCGGGTATGTTGCTGTTGGCATAAAGGTTAATAGATAAAATGTCAGCGACTTTTGGGACACCCGTTTTTATAAGATATGCGATTTGTACCTATTGTTAGTATTTCCAGACAATCGTTTTTAATGATTTAACTCCATTCGGTCGCCGGAGCTAAGTCACACCTTTTTTTTTTTTTTTTGTGTGAGTATGAATTTTATATGTAACTTTTTAAAATTTTCAAGAATTGTTAGATATTAGATATAATAAGAAAATATCTTATATTTAAAAAGATTTACACTTTTTCTTTAAGACTGACTGATCTTAAATTCTTGGTTCAAATCCTAATTTAAGTTTTGGTAGACTAGTTTAAGTTGTCATGCACATGTTTTCCAGATTTCTTCTACTTTTATTCAAAGCCGATTATAAGATTGAAGATGAAAGTTTTTTAATTAAAATTTCAATTCATTTTCTTCACAAGTGGTCAACAGGTGATATTATCTGTTGACACTAAAAACTTGGACATAATAAAGCTGAGTTAAAATGAGGTTTTATCTTTGAAAACGTACAAATAAATGTGTCATTTTAACTTTAAAAACTTTAAGCTAAAAATGTTCACCTTTATTTAACTTTTCCACTTTCCCCACCTTTGTTATTTCGTGATGAAGCCAAGCAAGCACATTCTAAAAATAAATTAAAGTTTCCATTTGAAAAGCAAGTAGAACTCTCTTTTAACCTGAGACTGTTTGGATACATTTGCTTTCGTAAAACAACACAAGCTACATTCTGTGTTTTTATTTTTTACTTTTTTTTTTATTTTGATTATTTTGTTGTTCTTTCTGTTTTCACCAACTCCCAGGAAAGTAATTTTTGTTAATGTTTGTTTAATTTTAATTTTATTTATTTTAAGTTGCCTGAAGGAATAAGTTTATAAATCGCTCATGTGTGAGTTTTCACGTGAGTATTTATTTTATTTCATTTTATTTGGTTATTTTGTGGTTTGCTTGAATCTTAAAACCATTTTGTTTGGTTGTTCAAATTTGCCATGCTGCCACATTTCTTAAGTGCATCAGGATTGTTATTTTTTTTTTTTTTTTTGTTTCTTTCATTGCTATCATCCCTTTGATTGTGCTCTTTTTTTTCACCTTCCATTAAATTTATTTCGCAATTTTTTAAAATCAACAATGTTACAGTTTGTTAAACCAGCCAAGCTTTTAGATGGAAACATTTTTGTTTCCTCGCACACACACACACACACATACATACTTACCTCCAACATATTGCGTCGATTTGTATCGCACAAATTCCTGCAGCCAATTTCCGTGGACATGTACCAACCGCTGAATGTGGTCGCCGTGAATTGGATGCCACCGACATCGAACAACATGCTGGATACGGCAGGCAAAGCATACCAACGTAGTCCCAACTCGGAAAACCAGTCGAACCTGTGTGTTAAAATATTGAATGAATTTAGCAGAGATACACAACTACATATAAGAGCACTTCTAAGCATGTAAGTGTATTTGTGTTGGGTATGTTGAGCGTATGTTTGGAAGCTTTTGTCTGTGCCGGAAATAAACGCATAATAATAATACTAAGAGGGGCGATAAAGGACGAGGTAAAGGTCGAACCCAGCAAAGATGAGTGTTAATAGAAAGAATTTGTCAAACACTGTGTGTCAACCTTATTTTAAGTGAGTGCTCGTCATTGTGTGTGTGTAAATGTGTGAGTGAATGTGTGTGTTTTTGTGCATATCGTGTTTGCTGACTAACAGTGGCGCTTTTTTCAACCGGAAACTCCTGCCCCGGTAAGTGGGTTTTTCGTGCTGCTCATCAATTTGTTCGACAATAAACTGTGTGAATATTTGTGGTTTTACACGCATTGTAACCAAAACACTGACAGCTACATTTTGTGCATTTACATAATGCTGAAGAGCAGCAGCATCAGCAGCAGCAACAAGTATCTAACAACAACACGTGCCATGATAACTTACTTTGGATGACTTAATGGTATCTCCAAGATTAATTCCGGCGGATAATCGAAATAGTCCGGATCATGCCCATTGGCCGAGACCACTAGCGGTAGAATGTCCCATTCGCTGCCTTTGCTCTTCCAGCCCAACTTGATGCAGACCTAAAAAACAGTAAAAAGAAGAAAACACATTTCAATTTGTGGTCTTGTTCGTTACACAAACATATCTAAGAAATAATAATCTATTCATGTGCGTATATTTTTGTCGAGGCTATCCCAGCCTGTAGCCCTTAAGCCAAGGTTACAATGCATCGTTTACATGTGTATATTTAAAAGTGGAACAAAAGTGTTGCCCTTCATAAAAAAAAGATGAATGAATAAATATGTGAGGACCTTTACCCGGAAAGCAAAGCTTTGTTTGAAAAAGGTCAACTGCTAGTACCACAGAATAAAAAAAAACACTAGCCGTTGTTAACACTTGAATTTGCATAACATAGCAAAAGATTTATAAAAATCAACAAAAATGGAATAACAATAAAACGGTCAGGACATGAATGCAATAGTAATATTTTGTTTAATATTGGTCAAGTAGTATTTACTATGGAACACATTGGCTATTGTTTAGGCCACTGGCTGGTTTCCTTTTTAACCGACTTTAAAAAGGAGGAGGTTCTCAAGTTCGTTGGTTTGTCCGCTTTTTTTTTTTTTTTTTTTAAATGTATGTACACCGATTTCCGTCATTTTCGTCAATTTTTTGTCAACAGATAGATATCATGAACGCGGAGGTCCTTTTTAAAAAAAGTGGGCGATATTCGACAAAGGGGCGTGTCAATTTAAGAAAAACACTGTATTTCAGTTAATATTGACACTAGGGTACTGAAATTTACAGTAAAAATACTGGGGTAGACACAGTTATTACAAATTACGATAAAAAAAGTGGGCGTTATTTGACAAAGGGGTGTGGTCATATTAAAAGGACACTGTATCTCAAATAGTATTGACACTAGGGTACTGAAATTTAGTACAGGGGTAGACACAATTTTAAAAACTTACTGTAAAGAAAGTGGGCGTTATTCGACAAAGGGGTGTGGCAATATTAGAAAAACACTGTATCTCGAATAGTATTGACACTAGGGTGCTGAAATTTAGTACAGGGGTAGACACAATTTTTAAAAATTACTGTAAATAAAGTGGGCGTTATTCGACAAAGGGGTGTGGCAATATTATAAGCACACTATATATCGAATAATATTGACACTAGGGCGCTGAAATTTAGTTCATGGGTAGGTACAGTTACTACAAATTACGACCAAAAAAGTGGGCGTTATTCAACAAATGGGCATGTCAATATTATTAAAATACTATATCTTAGTTAATATTGACACTAGCGTATTAATATTTGGTATGCAGGTAGGTGGATAGATAAAATCATTAAAAAAGTGGGCGGGATTGTACACAGGGTGTGGTACTTTAATTAAAGTACTATATAACGGTTAATATTGATACTTGGAAACTGAAATTTGGCACAGGGCTAGGTAGAATCATTATAAGGTACGGTAAATAAAGTGGGCGGGATTATATAAAGGGCGTGGCACTAATTGTAAAGAAACAGAAATGGAAAATACCCAACAAACTTTCAGGAATTAATAAAACAAATTTTTTAAGAACAAAGTTTCATGTTTGAAATTTTCCTCAAGAATACAATAACATAAAATATTTAATATTCTCTAAAAAGGAAGAAATAAAAACTTTTTAACAAAAAAAAAAAAACCGACTTCAAAATCACTACAAAGTAAAGAATAATTTTAAATAACTTTTCCCATTCCATTCATTTCTTGGTCATATTTTAAAAGCTATTTATATGTATTATAATATTGGAAATCTTATCATTTTCATTTTTTTTATTTTGTTTTATTATCATTAATATATTATTTGCTTTATGAACATAAAAGCTTTGAAGTCGGCGCTCATCTTTGACACACAATCATGATTTTTTACCATCCGTGCACTATTTGGTGACTTGGTGACACTGTAGTTTTAAATTTTAAAAGCTTTGTACACATTAAAATTCTCACTAAACTGAGCTTTTAGAGTGAGCTTGTAAAGCTCATATTGAATATGACATAGTGTGTAACAGCTGCACAAATAATGCATGCAACACATTGGCTACATTCAGCGTACTCAAAAATTGCCAACTGAAAGAAAAAAAATCGCTAAGAAGCTTTTATATTCATAAAGTTAATAATATTTTTATGATTATAAAACAAATTAGAAAAAATTAAAATAAAAATGTTTCGACTTAGTAAGATAAGCGCCGACTTCAAAGCTTTTATGTACATAAAGCAATTATTATATTGATGATAATAAAACAAAATAAAAAAAATGAAAATGATAAGGTTTCCAATATTATAATACATATAAATAGCTTTTAAAATATGACCAAGAAATGAATGGGAAAAGTTATTTAAGGTGATCAGTGAATCCGCCTTAAAGAGAAAATCAGCGCATGAGAATAACTGCTAATTCGTTCTCTGTTCTCTCACAACACACTTCTCACGCTGATCTGAATTTGTGAGTTCTGTTGTTTTTTTTCTTAATCGAATACTTGATATAAAATGCTAATATTTAACAATGCACTATGGTGCACTGAATAAATGTTAGCGAAATGTGTTAAATTTGAGTTGGTGATTTATGAGTTGATGTTAAAAGCATAATCATTGCGATTTTAAATTAAATTTAAATTAAAATATATTTTTAAATCAAATTGGATATTGATGAAATAAAAAACCATAAAAAATAGCATAATCATTTTTTGATTTACCTTTTAATGAATTGTAACTTTAATTTTACTGTTAATAAAATAGTTATTAAATTTTAATTTTAAGTTTTTCGATCTTAGGTAATTCTTTTCAATAAAAAGACAAAATTTTTCTGTCTACATTATTTAAAACATTACCAGAACATTCATATATATGATGGTATATTGCTTGCATCCCATATTAAAATTCTCGCATAACAAGAGATGTTTGCGCATAAAGAAATATGCGCAAAATGTTCAGTGTATGAATACAGTATTTTCATTATTTTTTATTACTTTATCCGCTTCTTGCTAGTATAAGTACAGCAGTGTACTCTCTTCGTTTCCTATTTGCGCATAATACCAAGATAGAGTACGTTCACATATGAGAACTTTAGAAAAGCGATGAAAGTAAGCTTTTTATTCTAATATGCGAAATCATACTCATGCAGGGCACTTATGCGTATACAGAGCTTTGTTTAGTAAAAACAATAAATAACACCATAAAAAATAGCTTAAAACATTACAATTTAAATATGTAAATAATGCTTGATAATTGTTTTACTTTATACATTTAATTTTCTTTTTATTCGTTCATTTGGGGGGGAGGGTTTTAACCCCCAAAACCACTACCTGTGTTCGCCCCTGCTGTTAAAGTATTGTACTTTACCGAAAACATTTTGTGAAAACAAACTTTGTGTTCTTCATTTGAATTTTGATTATTTTGTTTTATGAAAATTTTAGAAATTATCATTCGCTTCAAATACATTGTATCTTATACATTAAATAACATTTGTCTCCAATTTTATATATTATACATTAAATAAATTTGTCTCCACTTACTCATACCTTGTGATGAACCATATTAAAAAAATGTAAAGACCCCAAATTTTCCATAAATTTCTTTTTTTTTCTACTACAGAACCCAGGCAAACAGTGATGTAAAGTGCACCTCCGAAGACCCCGCGTTGCAGGGGGGCGCAGCCCAGCCAGGGGCGCCTTCAAGTCCCGAAATGAAAATGATAAGTAATAAATGTTGGCTGGTTAATAAAGAAAGTTGGTGTAAAAAGTTCTCTTATGTTTTCTACCTGGTCGATGACTTTGGTACTAAAATTTTTTTACTCTATAAGTAAATAGCAGGGTGCCATTAAGAATCTGCGGGGGGCGCACAAAGTCTTGTTACCCTACTGCAGGCAAACCATTAATGTTTTATGTATTTTCTAATATTCCACGTATAAAAACAAAATTAGAATTTGACGTAAATCTACTTAAAAAAACAGTGGAATTAAAAAGCACTCATAGTTTTATATGTTTTACTTTTCGTATAAATACTTCGCTCACTTTAAGCATAATTTAAATCTAAATTCCTATGTTTGAACTCGAACTCATTTTAAACTTTTTTCTATAAACATAGGCTCGCCTTCCTTTCAGCGAAAAGCATAAATATTCAATTATCCCAACTGGCCAAAAAGCTCAAAATAGGCGCAGTGAAATAACTCCCAATGAAATAACTCCCAAGAGAAATGAAATAACTCGCAAGAGAAATGAAATAACTGCCAAGACAAATTAAATAACTCCCAAGAGAAATGAAATAACTCTTGAGAGAAATGAAACAACTCCCAAGAGAAATGAAATAGCTCCCAAGTAAAATGAAATAACTCCCAACCAAATATTTTGGGACTTATTTCATTCTAAAATTTGTTTGGGAGTTATTACATAATTGGCAGTTGTTTCATAAAAAAATGAAATAACTCCCAATAAAAATTAAATAACTCCCAATGTTTTGGGAGTTATTGAAAATTAAATATTTCCCAAAAATGTATGAAAAATTTTTGGGAGTTATTTCAATTTTTTTTTTTTTTTTTTGAGTTATTTCATTGGGAGTTATTTCACTGCGCCTACAAATATTATCTAAAACGCTGTGTATTTCTATCCTAATGACCTACGCCAAATTACACAGAACCCAAAACAGAACACAAGTAAACTCACCTCAGTGAACTCCACATTCATCGGATCTCCAATAATTTTTCCATCGATTTGCTTATATCCGGCATACGATATCAATTGACTATTCCAAATGCGGTAATCATGGCGGCCGTCTGTCCTTTGCGGAAATATGGTAATGGCTGACCTATATGAGTGGGCGTGTATAAAAAAGAAAAGAGACAAAGAGAGAAAAACACACAACAGATTGAAACAAGTTGATAACAAAAAACAAACCGAGCTTATGTTGCCAACAGATGTGAATTGAAATTTTACACGTAAATGTATGAGAATGTGTGCTTGTGTTGGTGTGTAGGTGTGTGTGTGTTTTTTTTTTTCTCTGTGTGACAATGTAAGGCAAAAAGTTTCGGCAAATATTAAATTACATACTTTTTGGATAGCTTGTTGGGTACTTCTGCAAACTTTAATCATGTTTTTTTACAGAATTTATGCTTTGTAGGGAAAATGCTCAACGTTGTTGTTGTTGTTGTTGGTGTTTTGTATTATTTTATTTTATTTACTTTTTCTGGAATTTCTGTCTTTGTGAAACCTACTACCTAAGCTTAAAAGTTTAAAAGTAAAAATCAGACTAAGAAAGTTTTTCTTAAGGTTTCTTAACGCTTTATTGAAAAAAAAAATGAAGTCCCAAGAGAAAAACGAGTTCATTGAATAACCGAAAATAGCCTCTAGATGAATTATGAAATATTTTTTGATTTATTTATTATCTGATTTTCTGCTCACATGCTTGAGATTTTTTTGGTTTCATAGTAATTTTACTTTTTTTGGCAACGGATAGACTTTAAAGGAAAACTTTTAGATACAAAAAATTAAATATTTTATTGAAGCTCGTGGGCCCAACATTTTTGGCAATTTTTATAGATGAATAGTATCAAATTTTTATTATTTTTTTTATTTTCTGAGAATAAAAGGGTCGTCAAAGCGCAAAAAATATTTTAACAACTGCTTCAACAGTTAAGAAACGTTAATTTTCGTGTCATAATCTATCTATTTTTTGCTAAGTTTTGAAAGTAAAGAGAACCTCGCCAAAGTTTCAGTGTGTGGGTTCAAAAGTTTTTTATATAATCCTAAAATATTTTGGATTCTTTAAAGCGATTAAGTGGACAACTTCAGATTTCAGGCTGTAGAAGTAGAAGGCTGAGGATTTCGAAAAATCGCAATTAAGAGGTTTCTTGCAGTTTGGTATCAACATCACAGCCATCTGGTTCAAATGGCATACTACTTAACATCTATCCCAAAGATAATTTTGTCCAACGAGACATAGTCTCCACTAAAGCAAAGCAGAATTCTAAATACTTTTCATTACAAAAGTTGTTTTTTTCTACAAATGTACCAACTGCGCCTTGTAAACTTTAATGTATGAAGAAAGTTCGAAAAATTCCATATTAATCAACAGCACAAGCTATCCTCCTCATGTTCATCCGGTCCGATTGCGGATAGTGTGCGATGAACAGGGTTCGGACTTGAAAATTAGTAAATCGCAGTAAATTAAAGAAAAAAACGCAGTGAAACGAATTTTTTCGCAGTAGTTTTTTTATTAACAACCATGTACGTAAATTTTATACCAACAAAAAAATACCTAAATACAAATACACACTTAACTATCCCAGTGGGCAATTATACTAGGCCTTAACAAAAGAAGGCATGCTAAGACTACTACTATTGGCATCTTTATACCTCTTAATATCGCTGTACCAATGAGCACTTCTAGAAGCCCTTCCTATGGATGGGGCTCAAAAATTTTTTATTTCTGTGCAACGCAAAACATAAAAGAAGAAAAACATAACATAAAGTGTTAGCCCAAGGAGAGCACAGCGCTCTCCTATAAAAAACATAAATAAAAACAAAGCGAGAAAATTTTACTTTTTATCACATGCGAGCATTGAACTCGGACCGCTGTCATTATAGTCAAACGTTTTACCGCTCTGCTACTACCTCGTTTCATAACTTGTGAACAAAATGTATATAAAAATATGAGGTCCACAACTCTGAAATTATTTTTCCGCTGGGCAAAAAATTTGATTAAAATTTGACAGCAATTTGATTAATTGGTATGTAGAGTCTATTCCTGTATGAAGAATTTAGCTCTATAGATAAGGCGTTGGTTTTGAAATCTTGAGTTCGCACGTTCGACGCTCAGCGGTGACAAAGAAATTTTTTTCAGTCATTTATACAATGTATACATCTCTCTCATTCTCTCTACTATGAAACATATCCTTCTTCTCTATCGTGTGACGAAATGAAGTAAAGTGACCTAAAGAAGTTTCACTTCAAATTAGAAATTGCAAAACAAAAAACAGTTAACTGCATGATTTTTGCACGGCAGTTAACTGTTTTCTGTTTTGCACGGCCATCCAGCAAATTATAGAGGCTGTCCTTTTTTAAAGCTTACAAGCTTATGCTAGAACACTCTTATAAGCACTCATTAAAAAATAGGTACAATTAGGTCTACCCTTCTTCAGCCCTAACAAATGAAGTAGAATAATAAGGCTTGAATAAAGAAGGTCTTTTAACATGCATTCTCAAAAAAGAGCTTCTGGCAGGCCTCTTTAGAGTCGCGAGAGAGGAAGGCTTAGAAATTTTTCTCGTTTCATATAAAAAAGTTAATGGGCTTGGATATGAGTGCGGAAGGTCTTCAAAATACATATGAAGGCCTGCAAGTAGCGCTTCGAAGCCCTGCTTTTGCCCACTGCGATATACCAGCGTTTAACAGCTTTGCCCCGAAATACATTCAAAAAAGCAAAAGCACGAATATATCTCACATACAGCACGACGAAAGCTTCAGTTTTCTCCGTCGTACAGTCAAAATCTATTCTGCTCGTCTGCTAATGCGCTCAGTTTTATCAGATCGTCTTCTTACACTGAATAAAATTGTATTTTATTTAATTTATGTAAAATTTAATTTTCACTAATTAACACATACTTTTTTAATGAAGTAATTTAATTTCTCAATACTTTACTTTATTTTACCAGATGTATGCCTTTGTAATAATTTTCTTATATTTATTCATTCATAATTTTTAATTGAAATAAGTAATTAAAAGAAATCAGAAGACGGCATTTATCTCATTAAATTTATATTATATATATCTCATTATTATCTTATATTAAATTTATTTTAAATTTATCTCATAAATTAAATTGGCGGCCTCGGTAGTCGAGTTGGTAGCGTGCTTGACTGCCACCCCAGAGGTCCCGGGTTCGATTTCCGGCCAGGCCATGGTCCTTCGCTTTAAATCTTTCTTAATTTTTCTTTCCTCATTTCTAATCAAATGAAATTAAAATAAATTCATCAATATTTACGACATGAAGTTGTAGTTGATGGTAGAGAAGTTTGTGGATGAGATTGCCTTATAACTTGAATTGACTGAGGTAAAGGCATAACACTTGCCTCTGATTCAAATTCACATGTTTCTTCGGCTTTCCACCACGCTTAGAACATCCTACACCTGTTTCAATTGATTGACCTTTCCTTCCCACTAATCTATCACCCCATTTCGAACCAAGGCAGACTTGACTGAAAAAGGTATTCCACCTGAAATCCTTGGTTCAAAGCTAAAAAAAAAAAAAAAAAAAAAATATACTTCCCAGTCGGAAGGTAGGCGAACACCTCTCTAAAGCGATCAATCTTTTCTTATTGCCTCAAGTATTGGAAGAAGGAACTTATACCTTAGGAGATGAACACGGCAGCTGCAAAGCGATGTGTTGGAAAGAAAATGTGAAAAATGCAAAAGTAAGAAACAAAACAAATCGAAATCCATATCGTTCCTTCATTGCTAAAAGAAAGTACTCGGATTCTTGACTAATCACTTCTTACGTGCTCGAAGATGTTACAAAGGGATTAATACCCCTTACGTAGCAGCCCCGTACAAAAAAAGATATGGCATTTGGTATGATGGGGTATGATCGCCGAGTCTTAGACGATGTGCCAACAATCTATCTTGGGATGATCGCTTTTCCAACTGGGTTTTTCTAACTTTTATCAATTTATCTATTTTTAGCTATTATTTTTATTAGATTTTCTAGGTTTGACTTTACCTTAATTTCGATGTTACCTTATCAACCTTTTTGATACCATAAATAAACTTGAAATATAAACTGTGTGCAATAGCAAGTCAACATACGTAAGTCTTTTTGCAAAACAACACGCAATTTTCTTTCAGTGAAAGCTTAAAAGCTCGCTAGTGTTAAAGCAAAATGAGAATGTATGTGTGGGGCAAAGCTGTTTAACACTGCTATATACTATATATTTACATGTTGAAGAAACATATTTTTTACGGATTCAATATTAATATGACTATTAATTTAGCACTTATGCTGCCATCTTTCTAGTTTTTTATGTAATGGTATTAAAGGTTTAATTATTCTTGACGTAATGCAACGTTACATAAGAAATTGCCTGTGTTTCCTGTCGTTTGTAAGATAAATCCAAAAATAACCCTACAAATGTTTTTTGAGAATAAATCGCAGAAGATTTGAAAAAACTGCAGTGACGCAGTAAAACATTTAATTTTGCCAAAAAACAAATCCGAGCAACTTAATGAAAACTGCACTAGCCTGAGGAGAAATCTGCACAAAGAATTCTGCGTATAGCCTCGACTTATTCGCTCATAAGATGCAATAAACACAGAAAATGAAGGCAAATTATTATCCGCTCCAATATCACTTCTCAGTATGTGCTTTGGCGCAACTGGAATATGACGGCGACTTTGCTGACAAAAAAAAAATCATCTTTCCGAATGAGTCGCATTTTCATCTCGGCGGCTACGTTAACAAGCAAAATTAACGAATTTTAGGCTCGGAAAACCCACGCAAGTCGAAAAGAATCCAATGCATACTGAGCGTATGACTGTTTGGTGTGCTTTATAGAGCGGCGGAATTATTGCTGCGACATTTTTCTTCGAAAATAAAGTCGGCAACAACGTTGTACCTAATGGAAAGCGCTACAGAGACATGATAACCATTTTTTTGTTTCCTTTGTTTTTTTTTTTGTTTTTTCTTGCAATGCATTGATGAATTTGATGTTGGCGAGCATGATGGTGCTACGTGCAACACAAGTCTGCCAACAATCAATCTTTTGTGCCGAAAGTTCGAAAATCGTGTAATCGCCCGTTTTGGTGACGTCAGTTGGCCTCCGCAGAGTTGCGATTAAACAATGTTAGACTGTTGTCCTGGGGTCGATGAGCGATGTTATGCCAACAGCTTTTAATTTAATTTTTTTCGTAACCTACGCGGTAAAACGCAACCTTGTCATGTCACCAACTGCTAATTTAAAACAAAATTTTCAAAGCGCTTTTCTGATTTTTGTGGAAAATATCCAATATTATTGCTTTACATTTGAAATTAAGTACATACGACGCACAGTGTTTGAAAATTCAAATTTACGAGCTACTTTGCGTGAAAAAAAATTTCACTGAAAAACGATAAAGTGTGATGCCAATATTCTCAGATATTCAATTAAGCAAATTCAAAGCTTGCAGCTTCAATACTTACTAGATTTTCGTGTCAGTGTCTATTCAAAGTGAAGGGACCATGCACAGTCGCATGCGAGCTTTGCGCTGCGGAAAAAAGTATTATTATAATATTTATTGTGAAAATAGTGAAAGTGTTTGAAACGCTGAAATTTTTTCTCCTTCGTGACAACTGATCTTTCAAGTAATTAAATAATTATTGTTTTTCTTATTGGTGCAGACGGTTATTTTTAAAAACTTAATTTAATTTTTTTTTTTTTTTTTTTTATTTTAATTTAATTTTAAGTATAAAAAAACATTTTTTAGTAATATTAGTAAGAATTTGTTGGAGTAGAAGTAACATGAACCGTCTTGAAATATAAAATTTTGTTTTTTGTATTTTTGTACATATATTTAACTAAGAACTGGTATTAATTTTTTGTGGCGCAAAGTTGCGCATAAGTGCACAGAGGTACAGAACTCTTTCAATAGCCTAACCCTCGAAGAGTCAGGGTATGTTTTCTATGCGAAAATAATATTCTATAATTAATAATAATTCAATATAATATTAATTTTTGAATAATATAGATGAGGTTTTAAGATTTCCCTGTAACATTAACACCTTTTCGTGCGGATTATCCACACTGCATGCACATATCCGATTTTTTGTGCATACTTCATATCTCGTTCAGATTAAGCTCGAAGAAGTGGCGAATGCAAAAATGTGACAAAGAGGCAATGGAACATAAGAAAACTTTCGAAATAAATCAATTTCGACAACGAACCAGTCCTCTAGTTGATATGGTGAAACAAGGTTGCGGGACTGCAAACGACGTTAATACTGAGATTTTTTAAGTATTTCGTATCAGAGGTCAAGGGATTGGACGAGAATTTGATCAATAGATTCTCGGTGATTTTGCAAGCGCTTTCGTGTTGGTTCAAGATAAAATCTCATATTTTAAGATATATGCTCTGAGTACGGTAAGACATTTGGTTTTCTTGTACCCATGGTACAAGATGCCCACCAGTGTTCACAAAATATTACTGCATGGTGCGGACGTTATGGAGTCTCTATTGCCCTCCATAGGACAGCAGTGCGAAGAGGTTTTAGAATCCAGGTATAAAGAATGCAAATTCTATCGAGAGCATAAAACAAGAAAAATTGGTCCGAAGCAAAATCTGACCATTTTATATCTAGCATTAGGCCACTACCAACAAAAAAAACATCGTCATTGACACATGAGGTACTTACTTTGTAAGAAGAATCAGAGACATAAATTAGCAAATGTAGTGACATTGAATAATTATCATTCAAAGATTTTTACTTGTACCATTATGTTAAATTAACTACCATTTACTTGAATTTTTTATGAGTTTTTAATAAAACATTCAATGTTTTGATTCTTTTAAAAAATTTTGTATAATTATTATATTAAATTTGTATACTTTTTTGGTGTTTTTCGTGATTTTTATTCTGTGCTTATTTTTGATTCATTTAATGCAAGTTTTAGTCATATCTGGCCATACTAAGTATACATGGTGCCCTAACTGCTGAAAATGCTTAAACACCATTTTTGTCGATATATTTTATATTCATTGCACTTGCGGTGATATTGCAAGGCGTATAGCATTTTATGTAAAGCCACGCCTCTTTTCAAACTCACGCCCACTTTTTGGAACCTGTTTACAAAAGACCACGCAAACTCATGTGCAAAATTTCAGCACCCTAGTATCAATATTTGCCAAGTTAAAGTGTATATATTGCAGTGCCACGCCCTTTTATTCAATATCACCTACTTTTTTAAATGTACTTTAAACAGTCCTTGTCTACCGGCTTACCAAATTTTAAGACCCTATCTTCAATATTACAGTAGTTATAGCAATTACAATTGAAGTAGCTCGTAAATTAGCATTTTCGAACACTGTGCGACGGTTGCTATCTATATATATGGCCTAAAAATGAAAAGCCAAATGTTTATGATCGAAATTGGTTTTATTATTTTTCAAAATATGTTCCATGAAGATCAATACACTTTTGTGTATGCTGAACCAATTTTTGTTTCATTGGTTCCTTGATCCATTTTTTTTTGGAGTTACAGTGGGGTGGCCAAATTATTATACTCAAGAAAAATGCTGCATGATCTCTGGTAATATCGGATGTAAAAACTTGTCAGCAGTTGAGAAAAATCTTGATGAACTCAACAAAAAATTTATAAATATTCCTGTACCTTATCCCTGTGGAAATAATTATGAATATTACAATCATACTACCAATAGCATCTCTTTTTCATTCTCTGCAGCGGATCAATAAGAAGTCTTGGAAAGTTTTCTTTTTGTAAAATCAAATGGAGTTGGTGTTTATGGAGTCTGCCCAATTTTTGTCAAAGCCTTGCTTCCTAAAGCTCTAACTCACATAACTTACATTTTCAATACTGTTTTTACTAAATATATTTTTCCGTGTAGCTGGAAGAGAGCGAAAATTATCCCGATTCCAAAGAATAGCACCCAGTTTCGGCCGATAGCTATTCTTCCGTTCTTATTTAAAACTTATGTAAAACAAAAAATTCATTTATTCTCAAATCTCAAAATTTGTTGCAAAACACTTACTACTTTCCGACTAACAGTCAGGTTTTCGACCAAATCGTGGCTGTGGAACAGCATTAATAGAAGTCACGGAAGAAATTCGTTCTGCATTAGACAAAAATAAAGACACTCTTCTTACCTTTTCAGACCATTCCAAAGACTTTGACTGTATCGATCACAATATTCTGATATCAAAACTTAGAAAGTTATTCAGCTTTTCCACAATCGCCGCACTACTAATTGCTTCATTTCTGAATGGGAGATCGCAAGCAGCTTTCTCTGGTGATTCAAATTCTACCTTCCTATTGATCTCAAGAGGTGTTCCCCAAGGATCCGTCCTTGGACCACTACTCTTTTCAATCTATATTAATGATCTTTCAGCGGAACTAACAGGATGTGGAATCCACATGTATGCAGATGATGTTCAAATCATAGCTGTTAAGAAATGATTACCCGTCGTAATCATTACTTATTCGATTCTTTTTTTCAAAAAGGTAAAATAATTGATTAAGTACGATTCTTTTCTATTTGTAATCGTAATCACATGATTACGATTACAAATAATCAAAAAATAATAACGCTTACTTGAGATTACGCAAAATAATCAAAAAGAATCAAAAGTAATCAAAAATATAATCCGATTACTTTTCGAGATTATTTTTGATTCTTTTTTGATTATTTTAAGAATTTTAGTCTTAGGTACAAAAAATTTTACTCTAAAAATACTAATTTAAATGTACTTTTTGCTCTAAATTACTATTTCAATTACAATTGCATTCATAAGAACTAATTTTTCAAAAGAAAAATCAGACAATGATTGCCATCTTGGAGTGTTTACTATGCCGGCAAAAAAAAAATTGTCTCTCAACTGGCGCTGAAGGCATTGAAAGAGTATTGAATGAAAGAAATGGTTCCTTCAACAAGCCATACTTTTGCCAAATCATTTCAGCACTTGAATTGTCATGCAAGTAACAGAAGAGTTCGTCTGTTGGGATGACTAATCGGGTTTAACGGTGTCCTGTGAAGAACCAATTGTGTCAATTTCATCATCACTTTCACAAAATATTCCGTACTTTAGATTGAAATTCTTAAAATAATCAAAAAAGAATCAAAGATAATCTTTAAAAGTAATCGAATTATTTTTTAGATTACTTTTGATTATTTTTGATTATTTTGCGTAATCTCAAGTAATCGTTATTATTTTTTGATTATTTGTAATCGTAATCAATAACTAATCATAAAATTCTTGCTTAAGGATTATATAATCATTACAATTCTTTTTAAAAAATAATGTAATTGATTACTAATCGTAATCGCAATTTAACAGCTATGGTTCAAATTTTTACCGTCTGTGATATGGAATCACTAAGAAATTGTATACCTGCTTTAAACTCTTTTCTCTCTGCATTACGCAATTGGGCACTGAAAAATGGTCTTCAACTAAATCCAAAAAAATCCCAGTGTCTAGTAATGTACAAAAAACTTTTTGATACATCTATATTGCGAAAGGTACATGTCTATGGTGCAGCAATTGAATTCGCTTAATATGTTAAAAATCTAAGAATAATCTTTAAAAGAACATTACCTTGGAGCGCATCTATCAATAATACTGTCGGTAAGGTGTATGGTATGCTCCGTACACTTTGGTCTTCCCAAATGCTTACCACTTTCAAAATAAGAATGCTACTGGCGAAAACACATCTCATACCTACCTTACTCTACGGGTTTTTTCGAAATTTTTTCGAATTGTGCAAATTGCAACATTATAAGTACTCTGTCATGTTGTGATTTTGGTGACAGTAATGGAAATTTCAGGCATAAAGAAACATTTGTTTCACCCTATTGCGATTTCATTCTTGTGAGTTAAATAGTTTTGGTTTCAGTTTCGCCGATCAAAAACTTGGTAAGTGTTTAATTTTTAAGTAGCAAGATTGCACCGGTATTAATTTTATACATTTTGGTGGTGATTATTGTATATATTTTGAAACCACCCTAAATTTTCCGATGAACTAAAATGGGAAAGCGTACGGACCTCTCACCAACGTTAGAAGCAAAAATTACGATACTGCAATATTGCCAATATATATTTACAACGTTAGATAACTGATTTACTTGGTGTATCGCAGACCAGTGTGCGAAATATAAAGAAAAAGTGGACACCAGATGAACGGTGGGGGTGGATCGTGTCAGTAAGTACGGTCGAAAGCGCATTACTACACCTAGAATTGAACGGAAAATTCGCAGTATAAGAGCCCGAACAGAATCAAAGCGGCTGTCGGTTGGCGGTCTTCTTTCGGAGAAATCCGCTGAGAACAAGTCCAGAATAGGAGCTGTAGTCGGTTTTCGGATCAGCGTTGCTTTTCGTTGTGTGAATGGTACAAATTCAACACACACAAAACAAAACGTCAGCTCATGGTAAAAACTAAGAAAAAAGCACTGAACCCAACCAATTCTTAGCTAAAATATGGCGACACTTACGCCACTCAAAGAGAGATACGCCAGCCGTCGAAGAAACAATAGAACTGATTCTATTCTGGCCATTTCATTTTTGGCGGCTGCATAGATTTTCATGTATTTTGTTGCACAGCGCACCCGACAACCGACAGCCGCTTTGGTTTGTTCAGGCTCTAACGCTTCAAAACCGTCGAAAGTCTCGGCAAGTAATAAAAAAAATGATAAATGATTCTGGAGTCCAAATATGGGAAAGCACTCTCAGGCGAAAATTTGTCGAGATGGGGCTCAAATATTGTCGACCGCTAAAAACACCGCATTAACTTCTGTAATGAAGGCTGAACGCTTAGTCAGGACCAAAAAATTTCAATATTGGACAAAAAAACACTGGATTAAGGTTTGTAAAACTAAAAACCCATAAAAACTCATAATTATTATCAGTTTTTTGTAATAAAATTTTCGTTTCAGATTTGCTTCTCAGACGAGTCATCTATTCAAATTCTACAGGGCAAAACAGAGTTCATTCGGCGACGAAAAAACTAGAAACTTCATAAGGACTACATTGTAGAACATGTAAAGCTTCCGGCTTCTGAGATGATATGGTCAGAAATCAGCAGCAAAGGAACTTAAAGAATTTATATTGTGGAAGGAAACATGCGTTAGGACCAGTATCAGTATGATTCCGCAAACCTTTTTTTTATTTTTTACTTAAATTAACGATATAATATTTTTTTGTATTGACTATAATAATATGGCCACCCACTGTACCTCAATCGGCACTGTTTCCACGCCGATTGAGGTAACTCAAAAAGAAACGTTTTGAAAGCAACAACCGCTTCTTCGTGTTTCGAAAATCCTTGACCACAGTTTTTTCTTTATTTTCGGGAATAAAAAAGTCATTGGGTGGGCACCCTATCAAGGCTGTACGGCGGATGAAATCAATTCGATTTTTTGGATGATCAAAGCCGATGTATGATAGCTCGCATTGTCATGATACAAAATAATTCGCCTCTTCTTCAAATCCTCGAATTTTCTCGAATTCCTCCGATGATTTGTGGCAAACAAGTGATCGTGTATCATTCAGAATTGACCGTCCTACATTACCTCTTACGGCACTGGCACCACATGACCGGTAGTGCCGAAAAGACAGGCACCCATTTGCTTCGATGTTATTCTTCCGCGAACACCTTGTGTTAGATTTAGCTCGTTTTGAAAGACCCATACAGCCAATTTCTGCATAGTTTCGGGGTCATATGCATTAATTCTTGATTTATTACCTGCGTAGATGTTAAACACAGCCTTTGATGTATTGGGGTTGGAATTAATTTTAAAGGTTTTTTTTCGGTTTTTGAGCATTTATTTAGAAACAACGGTGCAATGTATATTATTCAAAGTATTGTCCATCGTTAGCTACAACATTTTCCCATCTTTCTGACAGCATATGGATTCCACGCCGGAAGAACGACTCGTCTTTTGAGGCAATCCACGAATCGACCCATTTTTTGTTATCCTCGTAAGAAGTGAAGCGCTGCTCAGCCAAGCCATACGTCATCGATCTGAATAGGTGGTAGTCGGAAGGGGCTATGTGTGGGCTATAAGGCGAGTGGGGTAGCACATCCCAATTCAGCGCCTCCAACGTTTCCTTGACGGTTCTTGCAACATGTGGCCGTGCGTTGTCATGTTGAAAAACCACTTTGTCGTGTCTTTTGCCATATTCCGGCCGTTTAACCTTTAATGCTCGGCTCAATTGCATCAATTGTTGTTGGTAGCGTTCCCCAGTGATGGTTTCGTTAGGTTTTAGCAGCTCATAGTACACGACACCCTTCTGATCCCACCAAAGAGCTGGCCCGGACGCTCTTTTTCTTCCGTATCAAAATCACCACTTTTAAACCGACGGAACCAGTACTCACAAGAAGAAATCGATGGAGCATAGTCCCCGTAAGCCTCAGTAAGAGTGCGTTGTGCTTCAACCGCTTTTTTCTTCAAATGGAAGCACAAAAGTAAACCTTCCCGCAAATTGCGTTTTGTTGGAACAAAAGTCGACATGTTCACAGAGAAAAAAATATATGTTGTTTACACTTCAGTGGAATGACACATACTGAAAAATGAAGCTTAGACAATGTGCTTTGAAATTAATATAGTCACACGTGGGCCCGATGCGATCTATTGATAGTTACGCCATCTCTTAGAAAACCTTTAAAACTAATTCCAACACCCATACGTTGATCGTATTTTTTAAACATATCCTTGCACCTATCTACACGAACATTTTTTGACCGTTTGTCAGATTATGTGGGATCCAACGTGAAAAAATCCTTTACGGTCAAATGATCATGCAATATTGATGCTTGTCACACTAATACTAAAGATGCCTCAATCTAACGGTATGTCACATGACGATCAGTTCACACACAGCATCGATGTTTTTGGCACAGCAACCGATTTTGGATGAACTTTACGAAATTCGGAGCGAACGTCGGTCACGTTGAATTCGTTATACCAATTTTTTTCAGTGTTATAGAATGGTGCTATATAGCCGTATTAAGAATTAAATTCATCGATGAATTCTTGTCTTGATAATCCACGACGAAATTTACGAATACATTCCCGCAAAAATGTTCATGAGTTAATTCAATTTTTTACCCCGAAATTAATTTTTAAAGTTACATTAAACAACACAGGCTAGGTAAAGTTAGGTTTTGATGGCTGAGCCGGTAGACGACTCGTACACTTAGGCCAGTGCAAGCTCGTTGTGATACCACATAATCTCTTTTGAACCTAAGAGAGATATCCCTCGTCAACAAACCAGTTCGACCGGATGATGAATTTTATTACATGCTTGATTTTCTGGCATGAGACTTTGGTAAGTCCATTTAAGAAGGGATGGCCAGATGGCCAGAGTTGCCGATCTCCTTTTACTTAGCGCCCGACATTCGCAGAGGAAATGCTGGATATTTTCTACCTCTTCTTCATATTTGCAGCTTCTGCAAAAATCATTTGATGTAAGTCCTAATCGAAGAGCATCTGTTCCGATTAGACAGTGACCCGCGAGGATTCCTTCTATTTTTGAAAGATTTAACCTGCTTAATTCATGTAGTGATTTATTGCGTTTTAAGTCGTAGCGAGGCCACGTTAGCTTAGCTACCCTACATGTGACAAGGTGTTCCCAAAGTACTTGTGCAAGACTCAAGGATTTGTTTCTGCACTGGAGTTTATAGGAGGACATGGGTATACCAATAAAATCCTCATTTAAGAGGATGTTCGAGGTCGTACCCCTAATTGCCAATTCGTCAGCCAATTCGTAGATAATTGCTTTCGATATCCCTATGACCGGACACCCATATGAGGTGGATCCTGAATAACATAGGCATCTCGTTAAGAGATCTGCGGCACTCAGTGAGAATTTTAGAGTTATCATTATGCGAGTTCAGCGCAGCTTGACTATCTGAGAAAATGTAAATATTCTTTCCCCTAAGGTCTTTTTGACCTAGAATCTTAGCGGTTTCATATATAGCCATCATCTCCGCTTAATATCCACTACACTAGTTTGAAAGTCTAAAGGAGGCTTCTATTTCCAGATCTTGGGAGTAAACTCCTTCCCCTACCTGTTTTTAAAGCTTGGATCCATCTGTAAAGATTTTAATTTCGTTAATTTTAAGGGAGGTTTTGTTAGCCCAGTCTAGCCGTGAAAGGATGAGAACTTCATAGTTATTTTCAAGATTTAAACAAGGTACACAGTAATCTGGTTTGTCGGGCACCGACGAGTTCAGAATTACCGTGTGACCGCAGCTGTTCCTATCCAATTTGCAGATTCTCTTAGTCTGAGGGCTGCTGAGTTAGCACACTCTCCGGCAAAGATATCTAGAGGAGGAAGGTGAGTCATGACATTAAGAGCATTAGTTGGGGTTGTGGATAAAGCACCAGTAATACAGAGACATGCACTTCTTTGAACCTTTGCAAACTTCTGAAGTGCAGTTGCCTTATTAAGGGCTCTCCACCATACCAGTGAACCGTTTACAAGTATGAAGCGGACAATTGCCGCATAAATCCAGCGTATTATTTTGCGGAAAAACCCCATTACTTACCAATAGATTTTTACAGGCAAATAGAGCTATATTTGCCTTTTTAACGCGCTTTTTTATGTTATCATTCCAGATGAGTTTCTTATCCAGAATAACTCCTAGGAACTTCGTTATGTCACTAAAGAGCAACCTCGTACCATTCCGACGCTGTGGCTCTAGATTGGGGATTTTATATTTCCTA
The DNA here is from genome assembly GCA_943735915.1 of Pherbina coryleti. Taxonomy (NCBI): domain Eukaryota; kingdom Metazoa; phylum Arthropoda; class Insecta; order Diptera; family Sciomyzidae; genus Pherbina; species Pherbina coryleti. Next base: position 61,916,164 of record OX030948.1, read on the forward strand.
GTGAATAGGATGAGATCTGTTTTCTCTGAGTTTACGCTTAATCCAGAAGTGGACGCCCACCTCGAAAGGATTAAGAGTGCTCTTTCCATGAGTTGACAGAGGGTTTGAGGAAATTTTCCAATAAAGACGAGAGAAATATTATCGGTATATGCAATAACCTTGTAGCCTTCCCTCTCTATGATGCGCAACAGTCGGTCAACCGTCTTGGACCACAGAAGTTGCGACAAGACTCCTCCTTGCGGAGTTCCCCTGCTTACAAACCTACGAATAGAGGATCCTCCCATTTCTGAGTTCACCACCCTGCCCAATAGCATCTGATTGATGAGACTCACGAGAAAATCCTTTACTCTCAGTTTTGAGATTGCTGAGGTGACCGCACAGGGAAGAACGTTATTGAATGCTTAGGCTATGTCTAGAAAGGTAACAAGCGCGTATTCTTTGTTCTCAAGTGCCTTTTCGATTATAACCGCAAGAGAGAGCTGTTTCTGTAGATCTGACTTTTATATAGGCATTGTGAGTTTTTTGAAGCCTTTCGTATTTTAACTATTTATTTCTGGTTTAATTTTAAAACCAGTATTTTAATTAAAAAGGACGAAATACTGATAGGCCTAAAGTCAATTGATTTAATGTGAGAGTACCAACCCACTTTCGGTATAAAGATAACTTTGGTCTCTCTACAAGCTGTTGGAAAATGTTAAGTTCCAAGGTATATTGTCTAAGAAAATATCTGTCTCATCTGGTGTTCCTCAAGGCAGTCGCTAGGAACTGTCCACTTCTCTTCAACATCTTCATCTCTGACATGTCTAAAGTATTAAGTGGCATCCCACATCTTATGTACGCGGATGATCTTAAAATGTACCACGTCATTAAGTCGGAAGTAGATGCCAGTTTCTTACAGTCGAAACTACATGATTTGGAACAATGGTGCAATCTAAAAATGCTCTATTTCAATGTAAGTAAATGTAAAGTTATAAGTTTTTCCCGAAAGATTCTAGTAGAGAATAAGCGCTACTCTCTGAATAGCATTGAACTTAAAAGAGTAAATCATATCGTAGATCTTGGCGTAATTCTGGACAACAAGCTACGTTTTAATCTTCATTACGACAAAACTTTATCTAAAGCTAGTAAGCAACTCGGATCCATAAAAAGGCGTTCAAAAGAATTCAAGAATGTCTAGGTAACTAAGACCCTTTATAGTACATTAGAGCGCCTAATACTTTAATATGCCTGCATAATCTGGTCACATGGTCTTTGAGCCACATAGCGCTAGATTCGAATCTAGCCAAAAACAATTTCTGCTTTTTGCTCTAAAATAATCTTATGACGCTCGCGAATTTAGTAACCTGACTCCATACGAACACAGACTAGGCATTTTGAATCTGATGTCTCTATCATCACGGAGAATCTTACTTAGTTAATGCTTCACATTTGATGTTATAACTGGAGTTATCAGTATTGGATATATCTCGAGGAAGATTACATTTAAAATCCCTGGAAGACTAACAAGGCATACAAGACTGTTAAACGAATACCAGTACTACACTGTTTATGCATATAATGAACCCATAAACAGATCTTGTAGGATATTCAATAATATCAGCGACTGTTATTCATCGTCCATGCCCAAATTTATATTTAAGTGTACCCTCTCCAAATATCTAAAAAAACAAAATAAATAACTGGTCATTTCAGCCCTTGAAAGGACTTTGACCTAGCTTCTTATGATCAATTGTGTTGTGCGTGTTATTAACCCCTTCGACCCCAAATTTTTTCCTGTTGTTCAAGAAATTATTTTGGTATTTGAATCATGATTTACTTACTCAAGGAGTGTTTGTGCAAAATTGTGTGTCTTCACGCCCCTCCGTTTGGGTCGTAGAGAGAGTTGCTTGTAAGCAACCTTGGGCCATAGTGGCATAAGTAAATTCAAAGATAGGATTTTTTATATGAAGAATTTATGTTTTTATTTGAGTTTATTACTAAGTGCTGCTAAGTTTAGAATCACAAAAAACAATTTTTGTGGTGGAGAAGGTAAAAGTTGTCTGTAACAGTTTATATGCAACGTTAGCTAGAATTTAATCAATGTTTTTCCTTAAACTTAAGTAAATTATAATGCTTATTGTAAAGAAGTCAAGCATTTGTAACTGATGTGCTTGGACATCAGTAAAAAAGTCGAATGTACCACTTATATTTCCTCTCCAGTACATTTTACTTCAATACCGTTTTTCTGATGACGATATATGTTAAATTTGTTTGATCCTTTCTATCAATAACCTCAGTATCAAACAAGGAACGAACACAGAAAACTTATTTTCCAAACACTTTTTGAAAGTTGAAATGGTTTACATTTCCATCTTAGAACCTTTACGTCGATTTTTTTCGATATTACTGTCAATTTCCACTTCTTCAGTCATTTGTTCAGCTACTTGTCCAACAAAATACTCCAAGAGTCCAACTTCAATGTTTTCTCCTCTTTCTTCAACATTGTTCCGCAAAGTGCCGCAGTCATCAGTTGGTGTGCCGTGGAAGAAAAATCAAGGCTTTTTGAAGATAATACACCTAAAAATTAGGGGATTTGTAACCAGGGCTTCTGAAAAACACCCTAATATTAAAAATGTACATTGCTTTTTACACATGGAAGCACTGATGACGAAGTCTCTGCCTGAGTCGGTCCTACAAAAAGTTGTTGAAATTGTCAATTACATCAAGTCGCGACCGCTGAACTCTCATCTGTTTAATGTAGTGTGTCAGGAAATAAGAGCAGATCATCAGTCACTTCAGTTTCATACCGAAGTTCGATAGCTTTCTCGCTAAAAAATTACACTCAGAAGTTTTTAGAGGCCTATGGTTCAGATTTTGCTTCTGTGTTTAAAAAAGAAGAATAGGCCAGATATGGGTAGTAAAACTTGCATTTCTGGCGGACATATTCGCTCATTTAAATGAGCTCAACAGAAAAATCCAAGGCAGGAATTCTTATATTTTAAAGTCTACAATCTACTTACAGAATCTGCAATACCTTCTTAATTAGTCAACATAGTCGAGACATCTTCTTCACTTTCCTCATCTTCAGATTGACCCCAATCGAACTCCTACATCTTGTTAATCTCTTCAATAAACAAACTTCTCATATGCGGCTTCATAACCGAAACAAAATATTTTGTATCCACTATAGCCCAAAGTTGCCCACAGGCAACTTGTGAGTTTTATAAAATCATTACTTTATGTATGAAGCGCACAACTCAAACTTTCTTCCCAATTAATATTATGTGATGTGTGTAGAATACAGTATTTATGTTACAAAAGAATATTATTTAATTATTATCGAAAAAAGTGCACTTATATCTGATAACTCCAGTTTACAATAAGCTGATTAGCTACAATTCCACTTCACTCTTCCAAAGATAGAAGGAAAAGTAACAGTTAATTTTGCATCATTTGTTTTGCTTATGATTCTCAAAACACTAACCCATCAACAATATATAATTTAAGAAAAAAATATTTTTCGTAGCTTTAACTATAAGACGACAAACATGTGAAATTGCTTTCAGGCGACGTTGGGGTCGAAAGGGTTAAGTTTGTACACAATTGACCGAGAAATGGACCTACAGGCTTAACGCCGACTCCGAATGGCGATGAACGAAATTTTCTTATTCTCAAGAAGCTTTAGATGGCATTTTGACTACTCTCTGAGGTTTGCCATTGTCTGCAGAGAGGTGGCGGCCGTACAGAAAAATCATTTTAATTCAAATAATTTTCTGTCGCTACTGGCCACGCGGCCATAGCGGCCACGCACTTTAACCAACTACGCCACGGACGCCCAAATATCTGGTTCCCACTTAACTTCCATCTCTCCCTCTCTTGTCTATAACTATAGTTTGTAAAAACAATTTGCATAAGTCCCTTTTTGCCTTTTCTTTTCTCTCCTTTTTGACATGTTTAGAAATCATCATAGGATCATGCCCACTTCGCATAAAATACCTTAATCACCAAAATAAGGAAAGGAGAGACAAAAAAAAAAGTTAAAGAGTAGACAACCTTGGTAGATTGCCTGAAGCCAGGGTACTATTGCGTTGAAGCTATAGTGGAGTTGAGCTGGTATAATACCATCGGGACCCGAAGATTTATAGGGTTGGAACGAGTAAATCGCCCATCTTAACTTTTCCTTGCTGGCTAGCTGCTCAATCTGTTGAGGTGTAAGGTCAGAGGGGGGGATGTTTGAAACCTGGAGTTGTCAGTGTACACACTACCAGAAAAGTGTACGTCCATAAGTGTATCTAAGGTTTCGACGCATGAGCCTGTCCAGGTACCATCTTCCTTTTGAAGAAAGCTTGGTACTGTTGGGGACTTTGATAATATTTTGCTAAGCCTTGAGGCCTCGGAAGTGCTTTCTATTTCTGTACAGAAGGAAGACCAAGAGGCCCTCTGCTTTCCTGACTGCAGTTTTGTAACTACCTAGTTTGGATTTATAAGTTTTCCATGAGTCCTCACTATTGCTACGCCTTGCGCAGTTGAAGTCTCTGCGACAGTCCTTTCTGAGGATTTCAATCTTCCGAGACCACCATACTGGTTTACAACGACACAAATAACACAAACAGCGCTCAAATGAAGCTATATTCTTGAAGAAGGGTATGTTAAACAATGTATAGTTCCCAATGGAAACGTTAGATGGTAAGTGTTGCCAAGGCAAAAAATATAAATAGCAATTAATAAAAAATTTAATATTTTCTTAGCAAAAACCAGACAAAATGTATTTTCATTTTTAAATGCGCTAGTTTTTGACAATAAGTGCTAATAAGCTTTTAAATTTTCAGCTTTGTCTATGACCAACACAATATATTGCAATAATTTTCTAAACTTTAATATTGACTGAGTTATCCTGACCACCCTCGTCCCTTATTTTCACGGTAATCTAATAACATTGAAAGACTTAATGGCGCAATTTTTGGTCGTGACCATATTGGAGAGAATCTGATGGTGAATGCAATCGACAAACTACGTGCCTGAGAATCAATACATATTCAACCGAAAACAAGTTGTTGAAGTCACAAAATGTCAAATTGCTAGCTATGTCAAAACATAACCACGTAGCCGGATATTGTATGAACACTAAATGCAACAAAGTGTTAGAGAAAGTACATATGTATGTATGTGTGAGTTTGTGGGTAAACGTCGACATGCGGTTAATTTATACGTCTGACTGTTTTTGAAAGTTAAATAAAATACTGTAAACTTAATTATTGGCAACACTGTCGGAATGCTGCAAATTGTAGCAGTTGAAAGAGGAGCAATTTTTTTTTTAATGCGTGCCTCTACAAAAATAATTATTGTAAGTATGTAAAACTTAAATTATACAAAAAGAAAATTTAAACAACTTTATGATTAACTGTACATTTTTTAAATAATTGGCGCAAAAAGCTAAACAACGGTATTTTTTGTAGTTTCCTGCCCTAACTACAAGTCGAATAATTCTTCTTCAAAAGAACAAAAACATAAACAAGGAAATCTTCATTGAATCATTGTGTAGCTAACGTCACGGCAACAACAACAACAACAGCAACAACCACAACAGTAGAAGGAATAATAACTACTATTTAAATCTGGTCTAAAATCAAGAAAATCCAAACTCACCTGAGATTTCCTTTGTTGGTCGCATATTTAATGTGATTGCAGATGGCCTCGAACATACCACTAGTTGTTGTTACGTACCGACAGTCGAAAACCTGCAAAGAAAAAAAAAATAAAGGAAGCCATAGCATTAAAGATGGTGTTTAAAAAGAAACCAGGAAAAATCTGATATAAAGCCCCAAGCCAAGCGAAACGAAACGCAAAAAAAAGCCAGGATATAAAATAATATAAAATATGTTCATAACAGTTAAAATGTTTCCTTATTCAATTGCATGTGAAGGCAAAACAAACGAATTGCAAACAATTTGAATTTCAAATAATTCACAAGTAAACACAAGCAACACTAAGCACACACACACACACACACATACTGCTATCTCTTTCAATGCTTCCTTGGCAGCGCCAGATTTAGTCATTCATGCATTACATTCCCTTACAAAGGTAAGAATAAACAGCACATGGAGCGAGCGCACAGGTACTCAACCTAATGTTGAGCAGCGAAAATTATTCCTAGATCTACAGACGGAAATTCAAATGCTTCTTCCTCTTGCAAATTGCTCACACGTCAGAGCAAACACAATACCAGGCAATGACATGGAAATTTCTATTAGTTTTTCTGTTTTCTAGATACTGATTTTGTTGTTGCTCCCATACAAAAAACAAAAAAAAATTGATGCCACAACTTATGATGCCAAATGCTAGAGTTCAGCGCTTTCCTAACTTTAAGTTAACGCATAGTTTTTATGACACTAAGAGATCCAATGATGATTGATTATTTCTTCATTTCCTATGTAAGAAATGGAGAGAAATACCACGTCATTGAGGTAAACATATTAAGTGATTTGATTTTCTTTGTTGCAAATTGAGGACGGCTCTTTGTACACACATAAAAATTCATATTTGAGCGAAAGACTAGTATTCCTCTTATCATAAATCTAACTGAGATTTGTCGATTTTCAGCTAGAAGAGATGAGTTGCTTGAAGTTAAACACCAAAAAAACAAAATTTATCTCAAAAAAGACCTTTTAAATATTGAAAACAATTTTGAGCTTTAGGCCAAGTATGTTGACAACAAGACAACATGAAGACAATGAAGGCAACAACCAACAACAATAACAACGGCTATGTATAGAGCAAATCACACAGCAGACTAGACAGACTGTTTTGTTGGCCGCTACACCAACTCATCAGTAGTCTTGCATGACTCTTCACTGTGATCCACTCAAGCTACTAAGGTCCTACTTATACTGCCAATATGCGGACAAAGTTACCCGGAAGTTTATTTTGACAGAGAGAACGCTTTTTTTTATATTCGGGTCGGTAGGGTTCATGTCATCGCCCATGTCATTGCATTTTTGGCACAATTGTCGGGGTTTGCAAGTGCTGTGTTTACTGCTCTCATTCGAAAATACTATATCTCCGGCATTGAAGACGATTTATTTTCTACAGAGAGCAGTGGCTGATTGCCAGCCGAAACTGTGGATTTTTGTGCAAACAATCCTGCCAATAGGTTCATTTTGGCAGTCAAGTCAGTGAAAACTAGGTCATCCTTTTAAAGACGATTAACCAAAAGTTTTTGCTTCCTTTGGGGCTGAGAAGAACCTGTTCTCTAATGCGAGTTTCGTGAAAAAACTTTTCGCGTTTCAAAACTATATTACAGCGATTCCTAGCCTCAATGCGAAATCTTCCAAATAGCATCAGCATTTTTATTGGAACGGCAATTCTGAAAGGCTTGCTCTTTAGATCTGACTGCAATCTTGTAAGTTTCATTAATCCAGGAGTGTTCTTTTGACTTAATACTTCCCATTTTATTGGGAATGAAAGACTGCTTATTTTTCATGATACAAAGTCAGAAAAAGGATTAGGACTTTATATCTTTGCAAACTAACTCAAGGAATGAAAGTTGATTCTTTCACTAGTTGAATCAATCGCTTAGATTCAGCAAAATGCTAAAAGTATTGTCCTCCTTCAAGTAACTCCAGGGTAAATGTAGAGGGACTACCCAGATCCTGCAGTTGGTCGCCCAATCTGGCTAGTAGGTGGACCGTTTGACTAGATCAACGATAGCGTATGCCTACGAAGGAATAGCAATGATCCTTAAAATTTGTTAGCTCGGGGTTAATCGTTACTCTTGACAGACGTGCGATCACAATTCACTGGCACATTTATAACCATAAGTCTTATAGATTGTCTTTTCTAAGGCTGATAAAAATGTCGGTTTAACCGGTGTGGCTTTTGCCATCACAGTCACGAACAACGGTGCAGATGCGTCGGAGTGTGTTGGTACGTGTCGAGGTAAATTCCTTTTGCCCGAGGAGACTATTTTAGGGCTGGACCTTCGGGGAGTATCGTGCCGGCTGTGTTTGTTCAGCGTTGCTCTTAATCAACCGGGTGGCAATGCCCAAAAATTGTCAGAGATATTAGATGGGTTTCGATGTCCACCAAAAAATATTGATGGTGACCCAACTACATAATTGGTAGTGTTGCGTTTCAACATTGGTTGCTATCCAAACAGAATATTTAATATTTATTAATTTAAATATACTCTTAAGTATGGTGTGTAACCGACGTTGAAACTATTATGACAGGTCGTTGGTCGCATCTGGTATCATGGAAGTGACGCCGAGGAGATGGTTGGATGGACGTTAGTGTATTAACATGGTCCTGAAGGTTTATCTGTTGGGCATCAATTCCATAAACCTCGACTACATTGCCATGGGGCAACGTAGAATTAAGCCTTTACAGCAGGTGTCTGTGTTATATAACAAGGAATCGTCCTTTTTCAAGTGTTGTTTGGCCTGGTTGTTATAACTAAGCCGGGTTATGGACATGTAAGCTTTTGCTTATGATTTTGCTATTGCTTTTGCTTTTGCTTTTACTTTTGCTTTTACTTTTGCTTTTGCTTATGGTTTTGCTTTTGCTGTTGCTTTTTCTTTTTCTGTTTTTCCTTTTTCTTTTTTTCCTTTTTCTTTTTCTTTTGCTTATGCTTTTGCTTTTGCTTTTGCTTTTGCTTTTGCTTTTGCTTGTGCTTTTGCTTTTGCTTTTTATGTTTGCAAAATATGTTATGTAATTTTTTGGGTCAAATTTTAGGTTTTTGTTGTTTGTTTTAGGAGAATATTGATCAGCGCTTTTAATTGCAATTTTTAATATTTATCGTAGTTTATTTTTTTGGGTTTTTTTTTTCAGCAGATCAAAGAATTAACCCTAATTTTCGTATTTGGAAAAATGCCATTTCAACTGTTTAACCCTTTGAGGGGTGGTGTATCATAAGGGTGATTTTTTTGAGGTTATGATTTTCATGCATTAGTATTTGACAGATCACGTGGGATTTCAGACATGGTGTCAAAGAGAAAGATGCTCAGTATGCTTTGACATTTCATCATGAATAGACTTACGATCTGCCACAACGTCGAATTTTCAGTGAATGGGCCCTAGAAAAGTTGGCAGAAAATCCGCTTTTTTATCGACAAATTTTGTTCAGCGATGAGGCTCATTTCTGGTTGAATGGCTACGTAAATAAGCAAAATTGCCGCATTTGGAGTGAAGAGCAACCAGAAGCCGTTCAAGAACTGGCCATGCATCCCGAAAAATGCACTGTTTGGTGTGGTTTGTACGCTGGTGGAATCATTGGACCGTATTTTTTCAAAGATGCTGTTGGACGCAACGTTACGGTGAATGGTGATCGCTATCGTTCGATGCTAACAAACTTTTTGTTGCCAAAAATGGAAGAACTGAACTTGGTTGACATGTGGTTTCAACAAGATGGCGCTACATGCCACACATCTCGCGATTCTATGGCCATTTTGAGGGAAAACTTCGGAGAACAATTAATCTCAAGAAATGGACCGGTAAGTTGGCCACCAAGATCATGCGATTTGACGCCTTTAGACTATTTTTTGTGGGGCTACGTCAAGTCTAAAGTCTACAGAAATAAGCCAGCAACTATTCCAGCTTTGGAAGACAACATTTCCGAAGAAATTCGGGCTATTCCGGCCGAAATGCTCGAAAAAGTTGCCCAAAATTGGACTTTCCGAATGGACCACCTAAGACGCAGCCGCGGTCAACATTTAAATGAAATTATCTTCAAAAAGTAAATGTCATGGACCAATCTAACGTTTCAAATAAAGAACCGATGAGATTTTGCAAATTTTATGCGTTTTTTTTAAAAAAAAAGTTATCAGGCACTTAAAAAATCACTCTTTATATGATACACCTGAGTTTCATCATTCAAATCCCATTATTTTTGAAAATTTGCTATTTCTATATGCAAAGTTGGGTTTCCCATATCACTGAGAGGTCCCTCTTATCATTCCCACTGATCTTCTCTATAAATTGTTTATTCATAATAAGTTATTAACAATTAAAGGTGAAAAATTGGCTTTTTTGCCGCTCATTCGTTCTCTGGAATTCAGCGTTATTAAATTATGCTTTTATGACCTATCTCTATGTTTTTGAGGGTGTTGATTACGAATCTCAGGTCAGAAATGCATTTTGATAGACACCCAGCTGTCAAACAAGCTGCCAAGTGGCTTATTACATTATGTACTATATTAAATATGCAAAAAACAAATTTTCTCCATACACTATTCACGGGGATATCAATCCCGATACTACAACAAATTGTGCACTTCTTCCAAGGTGAACTTGATATACGAGTTATTTTTTGATATTTGACAGCTGCCAACTAATCTTCAAATGTGGAACATGTGGCAATACGATATTCTTGACATCATTTCCTAGGTTTTTGAGGTTACTGATCATAGATTTGGTTTTCAAAAATTTCATATGCGATAGAAATGAAGCTTCCAAAGGAGTCTAAAAAAAATGGAACAAGTTCTTTCCCCACGTCCATGTCGTTTATTCTGGTTCACACCAGTGATCTGCAACGGGTAGATTTTTTGTGATTCTAAATATATCCGAAAAAAATAAGTACAAAAACCCTTGATGTAATTAACAAGGTGGTAGTGAATTTTTCACACACACTCAATTTTGCTGAATCTGTCAAAAAATTCTGACATAAAGAGAGGACCTGTTGGTAAGTGTCAAATCATTATTTGTTTTGTTTGCTTGCTTGTGGTAGTTCTAGATAATAAGTAATAAATTGCAATTATAAGTAATTAATTTCGTCGGATTTTCATCAAAATAATTGAAAAAACAGTGAAATACTAGAGCCAAACGATTGTATTAATCTTGTACTTTATTCGTTCTTTACCTCTAATAATTGTAAATCTTCATTTGCAATTTAATCGTTTGCCTTTGTTCAAGTCTAATGTAATTGCAGTGATTGATATAATAATGATTCATTTTAAGAATTTTATACTTTCAAACAATATTTTTTACACTTTTATTCATTTTTTTTTTACTTATACTTTCAAACTATACTTCATTCTAATTAATTTGTTAACATTATTCTCATTATGTTAGTTTTTATTAGTTCAGTTTAACTGTTCAACAATGTTATCAAATGAACTGATGTAAATAAAGGCTAATGCTTTAATTATAAGACCTCGGTCTTGTTGCATTAGCATGTCAATAAAATAAATAAATAAATAAACAAATATCACAAACTTTGTTTTGCTATGGTTTTGCTTAAAATATTCAATCATCTTTTTTTGACAGATCGAGAGTTCATTTTTGTGGGAGAGGTTCAAAATTCACTACCACCTTGTTAATTACACCATGCAAAAACCTACTGAATCCATATATCACGCAACCCGACTCATACTCACTTCTACAAAGCTGCAATGCGGCGGCTCAAATGAATATGAGTATCCTAAATCACGAGTCGGATCGTGTAAAGTTCGGGTTTTTCGGTTCATTAATACTTATGGTTGTTGTCGTCTTGTTGATACTTATTCTACTTACTCAAACACTCGGGTTCGACGCAAATACTCAAATCACTCGGGTCATTCTGCCACTGATATAAAGCAAAGTGCAGTAGAGCGCAGCAGTGAGAATGAATGCGTTTTTTTGTATTTGCTTTGTGCTTTTTTTTCCTGAGCACTTAGTTAGAAACAGAAAAACACGTGTTCGTCTTGTGTTGTTTTTTTTTTTCTTTTTATTTATGGAGTGCTATGTGTTGTTTTTTGTTTTTATCTAACGAAAACATTAACAACGAAACACTAACAATGAATTAAAATATCAACAACAAATTTGCAGCAAAAAACTCAAACAAAATATGCGAGCGTTAGCTTTTACTTATTGTCGTTTAGAGACGTTGGCAGAGAAAAAGCAGTACTCAGAGTACACTCAAAATATACCCGAAAATACTCGGATATAGCGCCTTTTCAAGACTCTAACTCGACGCACTCATTGAATACGAGTCTAAGCACGGTTGCCACTCGCCTATTTTTTTAACGTAGAATACGTTATACGGGGGTGTTAATCTGGAGCACAAAATGTTGAGAAAATGTTTGTCACTTTTATTATAAGTTTTTAATACTTTATGCATGCATTGAAGAAAATTCAAGTATGGTCGTAACATATTTAATATGTCTTCTTTTGATTTGTATTTAAATAATCATATTGCTACATATAATTTTTTTGATTCTATAAGTAAATCAAAATTTAACTCCTTCAAATTTTGTATTAATTTTCATATGCTTTGTATTTTATGTATTATAACATCATGTGTAAGAGCAGTACGATTATCTGTGTGTTCATCACAGAACCAGTGTGAGAAAGAGAAGAAGTATAATGACCAAGTAGCGAACGACAACCATGATAAATACCATGATACAATTATACAGGTAGGGTTGACAACAGGCTATTTTCTCACGAGATCGTTCATGGATTGTCAAACTGGTCTGTTTTTTGTTTTTTTTTTGTTTCTTGTTTGCTTTGTCTTGTATGATTTTTGACAATTCATGTTCGCTGGAAAACTGTCACACCTACCTTATTAATTATACCATGGATAAATACAACCATGATTTTTGTTTGTCTTTTCTTTTAATATCAAAGACATGCTCCATATGCGCCCTTTGCAGCATTTTTTTATGCGGCGGCCATTGTAAATCCATAGGAATTCTTAATTTTTGTAGAGATTTTCTATAGTTCAGACACAAACCTTACAATCATAAGCAGAAAATGAAAAAATGTTTATGAATAACAATGTTAGCAAGGTTACATAGAAGCTGCGTAAAGCCTTAAACAGTGCGTTACTAAACAAGCGTTTAAAGGTTGTTTAAGGAAATCTATTGAATAAGGCTGTTAATGACTGACGTATTCTACGTCTGACCTATGCGCCCGTGTTATCTAACACAGGCTTGAGCTTTTTTTTTTGTACCAAATTCTCCAGGAAAATGTACCAAAAAGGAATAAAATGTACCAATGTTTTTTGGTACCACCAACGAAACAATAATATTAACTTATTTTGTGTTTTTTTTTTTTTTACTGGCCATTTCAGCCCTTGAAAGGATTTTGGACCTAGCTTCTTATGATCAAAAGTCAATATTTACACAATTCACCGAGAAACGGACCTACAGGTTAACGCCGACTCCGAACTGCGATGAAACGGAATGTTCTTATTCTCAAGAAGCTTTACATGGCATTTTGATTACTCTCTGAGGTTTGCCATTGTCTGCAGAGAGGTGGCGGCCGTACAGAAAAATTATTTTAATTCAAATAATTTTCTGTCGCTGCTGGGGTTCGAACCCGGGTCTCCAAGTTCTTTGACATAAAGGCCACGCACTTTAACCAACTACGCCACGGACGCCACATAATTTTGCGTACTATTTACTATATTGCGTCGATTTGGTTCTACCACATTTTAAAGTTTTAGGAATTTGTGAGTCTGGGCAGCACATCAATCACAAGTTTGAAAGAAAGTCCATTGGAAGAAATGGTAGTTATGCATAACGCAGAACATTACAAGAACAAGTTCGGCCTGTCGATCTTGCTTTTCTAAAAATGTATTTTCGGCTTTCATGAATGCATCCATCGTGATCTGATTTTTATTTTTTCTTTTCATTGTTTTTGGCTATGGAAAGTATTCTTTGCATGTCTGTGCAAGTGTGGCAAGTGGTTCACGAACAATTTCTCGAAGACGATACAAAATGCATTCTCATTTTTGTTTTGCAGCCATTCTGGACGAAACTTCCCTTTGAAGTCCGTCTTTGATTAGGAAGGAACACCAACAATTTAAAATAAAATTTTACAAGTTTAAATAAATTTTTCAATAATTTCAATAAATTTAACAGCTACTTGCTGCATTCAGATTCACTTTCGCAGTCAGAAGTGGGTGCTTATGCACCCAGAAATATGCAAGCAAGATTTTATTTAATTTTATATGTTATTAAATATTGAGTGTTTATAAGTACCTTTCCATTATTAGCGTTTTTCCTTCCACCTGCACACACTTGAAGAGCACTCTTGAACAATTATAAATTACATTTTATAATTTATACAAAAATTGTCGCAGAAATCTTGGTTGTTCATATTCTTTTTAATTATATCTTCTACTTTTGACTCTTTTTTTCCCTCAGAATAAAGGTAGAACTTCATGCAATGCAAGTTTCCACTGAACAAAACTTTTAACACTGAATATTACGCCAAAAGTGCTATCAAATTTTGGTTTTTGTGAAGTTTTGAAACTTTTATAAAATGTACCAAATCAGAAAATAATGTACCTATGTACCAAGCGAAAATAAATGTACCAATTTTGGTACAATTGTACCAAAGTGGCAACCGTGAGTCTAAGTACTTCGGGTCACGCCGCGCTCGGATATAAGTATTTACTTATACCCGAATATATGCTAATGAGTGGAATGAGTAAAAGTATTGTACATATTTTATTGAGTACGGATAGGGTAGAGAACAACAAGTAACTCGAGTATCATTCGAGTATCCGATTTCTATCGGATACTCATTGCAGTTCTCTGGTGTATATAGTAGAGAAGTGAAACTTCTTTTTATACACTCTTTCTCTTTTAGAATAAGAACGATTTTAGTGTAAAGGCTCAATTATGCAATCGTAAAGCTACACAACGTAACGTGGCGTAGAGTTATATCTGGAATAGAACCCATCGCTCCGCTAGGTTACGTTACGATTTCACTAACCACTAACACGTATTTTTCATAAGCTAGAACTCTACGCCACGTTACCCTGCGTTGCTTAACGATTGCATAATCGAACCTTAAGGGCAAAGAGAGCTTTTTAAGCAAAAGAAATACAATGTCCTAGGATGGAAGCGTTACAGTCAAATGTCTTAACGCTCTGCTATTTCCTTGCTTGATAACTTCTGAACAAAATGTATATAAAAATATGAGCTCCACAACTCTGAACTCTGAAAAGCGCATCCTCAAAGCATACCAAAAATGCGCATAAAATGCGGTGTTTCTAGGAGCGCTTTTTATTTTCCCGCTGGGCATCTACAGCAAAAGTAGTTTGATTAATTGGTATGTAAAGTGTATTTCTATATGAAGAGTTTAGCTCGATAGATAGATCGTTGTCTTTGTAATTTTGAGTTCGCAGGTTCGATCCTCAGCGGTGACAAGGAAATTTTTTCAGTCTTTTATACAATGTATATCTCTCTCATTCCCTGTACTATGAAACATATCTTTCTTCTCTATCGTGTAACGAAACGTGTAGAGTTGGCAACGCGCTAAAATTTATTTAAGTTGTGTTTGTTAATTTCTGCAAAGTTAAAATTTAATTACAGTGGTTTTTTGAAAATAATTAAAAAATTCTGTGCTTATGTGAAGTCTATTGATTGCAGCGGATAAGTTTTGCATTTGTTTTACTATTGTTAACATAAGTGTTATTATTATTATTAAAATTTCCTTAAAGTGCTGAACAAGTTTCTTTACATTTTCTTTATTATATTCTTCGCACTTTAAGTTGTTTGCTTTCTTTTTGTTCTATTGCTAATTGCGTTTAAGACATCTGCCTAGCTCTGTCTAGCTAAGCTATTGAATACGTATTATTATTATACATACTAAGGGTTGCCATCAGTTCAGGTTGTTACTTTTGCTTAGTACTATTATTATTACTACTTTTACTACTTTTATTTATTTTTACTACTTTTTTAGTTTTATTTTTATTTATTAATTTCTACTAATATTTTTACTACATTTACTACTTTTATTTATTTTTACTACTTTCTTGGTCTTTTTTTTTATTTACATATTAATTAAAATGCTCTGCTCTAAGCCTGGCTGTTCCACTAAGGGTGAAACTGAGCGATTTTTATCATGTTGGCTATGTGATGATATCGTTCACACCAAATGTGTGGGCATAATGGGTAGAGTTGCAGACCTTATTGGAGAAGGTAAAGGGTTGCGTTGGTGTTGTGAGAAGTGCAGATTGACTGATGTCAATTTTTATAAGCTTTTTAAGCAGACAAAGCAGGGTTTCTCTGAGATAAGTAGGGAACTTTCTTTGCTTTCTGCAAAATTTTTAAAGTACCAAACTTTCACTTCAAAAATGGAACAAGTTCTTTCCCCACGTCCATGTCGTTTATTCTGGTTCACACTGAGAGGGAATACTCTGAATTAAAGTCCTTACTTTGTTGAAGTGACAGTTGAAAGCTATCATTTCATAATCAGTGACCCTAAAAACATAAATCGACGCAGTGGGTCCAATTTTTTCGGACGTATTCTGGAATGACAGTTGACAGCTGTCAAATTTAAATTTTGATGCCATATTCGTAATCAGTGACCCCAAAAGCATACGGACAAGTACTTCTTTTTCATAGGCGTTACTTCACCGCAATGCGCACCTCAAAGGGTTAAGAAACCGGCCAGGTAAAAGATAACGTCACGTCAAAATATTTATTTTTACAATTAATTAGTTCCGGCATGAAATACAGAAATTACCTCTTAAATTATCATACAAATTATATCCAGATATTATGCATAGAAATAAAATATAACACATCCATTTAAAAAAGTTTGACAATGAAGTTGTCCATTCTTAAACCGTTATTTAGTAAAATTTTTCTCAATCGTGAAATGAGGAACGACAACAGGTCGGTTTACTGTCAATCAATTGTTGTGGCTTTATAGTTAAAACCACACTGAAAAAAATATATTAGCTTAAAATTGAACACAATGTGTTCAAAAAATGTGTTCATAATTTGACTTTTTTTTCATACGATTTTCAAAATTTTTAAACACATTTGCTCTTACTTTGACGAAATTTGTTGCAAGCTATTTTTTAAACACAAATATCGTCAAATTAATAACAACTGTCGTCAATTTTAAAACATTTTTTTTTCAGTGCAACAGTGTAAAAAAATTATGCAATTATTCACACAATAGAAAGCTACATAACAGGTCTACTTCAGTATTGTCAGGTATATTAATTAAAAACCCTTTCGAGCACCTACTTGAACAGCATTCATCGGTGCTTGAGAATCACTGCTCGGTATGAACAACAACAAGACTTAAAGCAAAATTTTAAAACTTTTTTCTTGTGCACGTATTACTTCACTTTGTTTTCCATTTTGTTTAGAGGACAAATTGATAGCAAAGAACAAAACTTTGATTATTTGCAGTAATACAACCAACAGTTAACGATTGAATGATTCCAAATCTTACTCGACAATCTCGGTGCTGCAGATACATGCTAGTTGCTGGTTTTCCCCTTGAGAATGAAGCAAATGCTTTACACTTTCTTCTCTAATGCTTTCAAGTGTTTAAATTGAAAAGAATATCAATGTGAGTTTTTGTTGTATCTGCAGGATATACGCTTCAACCCACGCACTCGTATTGGGAATACAAACACGCCTACATCCATGGAGCAGATTACCATTATGGCACATTCATTTATTCATTCATACATTCATTCATTTTGTCGTTTATATGGTTTTTTTAAAGCGGATATAACTTCATTTCAATTCATTTGCCTTCAGTTATTTTTATATTTTCAGCCAAGCACAAACACACCAAAGAGGATTTAAGCAAAACAAAAACGAAAACATAACACAAAAATAAAACATCAACAACAACAAAAGAACAATAAAAATAAGCATGTTTTTGCAGAAGAAACGTAAATAACTAAGTTAATTTAAACTTTTGCTTGGTTTTTTTCGAATCCTTGAGTTCGTGCATGCTTTTGGTTGCATGCAGCTCATTGTATCTCGCAGATACAACGTAATCATACTTTAGTCCTTAAACAAAGTGTTTTGTTTGCTTGAGTTTGGAATGAGTTTGATTGCCAAATGGACAGACAAAAGTTTTCGCAGAGTTTTAATCAAAAAGAGTCAGTTTGTCTGTGAAATTCTATGAAGTGAGACCAACCAAGCATCGAAATAAAAAAATTCAGACAAACATCCGTTGAATACTTGATACGATTTCAACAAAAAGTTCTCTCTTTCGGATGAGTTTCAAAGAATTGCTCTTGCTTACCTGCAGTTTCGACCACTGTATGCGTCCAATGCACCGTGATGAATTGCGCCAAGCCAATTTGGCTCCATATATTAACTCCGTTTCAGTTAGTTGATAGTGGCCACTAGACTCGATGCTTTGGCGAACTTGTTTCCAGCGCGAGTCGTGCGCAGCACTCGACAATCTAGCGAAAATAGAGGCAAAAAAAAAATTGAACATAGTTTTCTCGAAAGGGACTTTTCCATAGTTGTTTTTGTATTAAAATAGGCTATAATCTTTTAGTGGATATAAAAGGCTTTTTATTAAAAAAAATTTACCTCTTTATGGATGTAAAGTATTGGTCAAGAAAGTCCTTGGCATGATCCAACACTAAATCCGGCTTGCGTGTCTCCACAGCTGCTGTGCCGAAATTCATGATGCTGCTCATGCATGTCGACTTAGAGCAGGATAAAATCTAAAAAGAGAAAAAAGGGAGTTTTAATTTTTTTTTTTTTAATTCGAAATTCCTAAAAATATGAAATGTTTATCAAAAAGACTTACTAAGAGTACAAAATTAGCTCTTAAACTACTAAGATTGTTCACAGAAGGTTATCAATAAAATTTAATTATTTTTCAAAACGACATTTTTTTTTTCGCTCTTAATCAGCCAAGACTATTTCGTCTCGATTGTTCCCATCGAATGGAGCCCGTTTAAGCCCGTCTATTGGGTGATTTGACAGCCATTCGAATGCAAATTTTTGTGTAAAAAAAAACACGAAAAATATTTGTGAAAATGAAAAAAGTTATTTCCAATCTTTTCATCAAGTTCATACTTTTGACATGACAACATTACGCTTTACCGTGATGATTTCCAAAAAAGTTGAGAATGGCATTTTTCCAAAATTTATTGGCGTTCCATGAAATTGTTACTAAAGAGCTGCACAAAACCTTCTATTCATAGTTCTTGACTACTGTACAGTAAGTATATGGGTGCAGTGTACTTCAGTATAGCCTAGACATCGAATAAAAATGTTCTGTATGAAGCAACGCCAACAAAACAAGCATTACATGTTTTGAAAGCTTTTCAATACACGCAAAGAAAAAAAAACTTTTATCGCCAGTTTTCCACAAACGAACTTCGTTTGTCGTTTTTGAAATCGTTGTTTGCAAACGTTTCAACAGCTGTCATAATAATAGTCAGTTGCGAGAAATGCGTCATTTAGTTGCAGGAAATTAATTTCGTTTGCCATAAACGCCAGTGATTTTTAAATTGCAGCAATTGGAAAATTTGTTTTTCCCAACTAAAAACTTCGTTTGTTTTTCCCTTCGTTATATAAAAACAACGCTTATAATTCAGAGTTACTTTTTGGACAATTTGTTGCTATAAAAGCAAATTGATAATTTGATTAATACGCGGACGGAAATAGCAACAGAGGTGCGATGAGTGGAATCCATAAGAAGACGGAGAATGATAATTAATAAAGGGTGGTTAAATTTTAAGGGTCAATGTTAAATGTGACCCACACCTAAACGTCAAGTTTTTTCTGCATTTCATTTGACATTTCGCAATTTCAGACTAACTCAATTTGAACCATGGAAAGATACACAATCGAGCGACGCGTTAAAGTTATTCAGGCTTATTATGAAAATGGGCTTTCAAATCAAAACGCATAAGGTGCACTTCGTGATTTTTTCGGTGGCACATTTTCATCTCAGTGGATTCGTCAATAAGCAGAATTGCCGCATTTGTGCGAATGATAATCCAAGAGTGATTGTCGAAAAACCAGTGCACCCACAAAGAGTGACTGTTTGGTGCGGTTCATGGGCTGGCGGCAAACATCGGGCCGTATTTTTTCCAAAATGAGGCCAGTCAGACAGTAACTGTGAATGGTGTTCGCTATCGTGAGATGAGAACGAACTTTTTATGGCCCGAATTGGAAGATATGGATGTGGACGATATGTGGTTTCAACAGTACGGTGCCACTTGCCACACAGCTAACGAAACAATGCCTCTTTTGCGCGACAAATTCAATGGCCGTGTTATCTCGCGTGGTGGCGATGTTAATTGGCCGCCAAGATCATGTGATTTGACACCGTTGGACTTCTTTCTTTGGGGTTATTTGAAATAAAAGGTGTACGTTAATAAGCCAGCAACAACTCAAGAGCTAAAGGATGAGATAATTCGGCACCTTAACGGCATAGAACTTCACTTATGCCTCAGCGTCATCGAAAATTTGGACCATCGGATGGAGGTGTGCCGCCGAGGTCGCGGTGGCCATTTGACCGATATTTTGTTCCATACATAATTGAACCATACCAATATTATCATTATAAATAGAAATGACAATAATTTCTTAAATAATTTGTGTTTTATTCAAAATCAACATTAGCCCTTAAAATTTAACCACCCTTTATAATCAATAATAATGACCGAAATAGCTTGCGGTATATACATATGTATAATATATACAGTGATGGAAAAAATAATGGAGACCATTTTTATGTTTTTCTTTTGTTTGATTACTTTTTTTGTTTAATGAATTTTGTTTTCAAAGCTTACATATGACTTTAAGATTAAGAGAATATCTATCAGAGTATCAAAAAAAATCAGCTTCACGCAATTCATAAAACAAAACAAAAAACACATTTCATTCATTGTCCTTGGAAAAAATAATTGACACATAAGCCTTATAGCTAACATACTAATACTTTTTTCTTAAAATCTACCAATTTTATACAGGAAACTAGTAAGAAATGATCTTCGACTGGGCCGAAGCTTAAATACTCCCACGCCCGAACCAACGTTTATTCAAAGACTTAAAAAATCAATAAAGCTTATCTGTAAAAACGTTTTCGTTATAGTTTTAACAGAAAATATTCGCTTTTGTTTTTTGATAAAGTCACGTTATATATCAAACACGTTATATATCAAACTGCATATGCGAAAATTCAAGTCAACATATTAATTTTTGTGGATTTTAGAGAAATTTTACCGTTTTGATAAAGTCACCTCGTATGGGAGGTAGGTGTGGTTTTCATCCGATTTGGTTGAACTTCATACTTTGAGTTTATTTTAAATATCGAAACTCATATACAAAATTCCAAGTCCATACATTAATTTTTGTGGAATTCTAAGAGATTTTACCGTTTTGATAAAGTCACTTTGTATGGGAGGTAGGCGTGGTTTTCATCCGATTTGGCTCATTCTCGAAGTTGACCTTTATTTTTTAGATAAAAAGTTAAATATTGAATTTTGTGATGATAGCTTTAAAATTACGGCTGTAATTGTGATCACAGACGGACAGACGGACAGGCAGACGGACATGGCTAAATCAACTCGGGTGGTGATGCTGATCAAGAATACATATAATTTTCTATACCTACCACGCCTCCTTATGGGCGTTACAAACGGAGTGACAAAATTAATATACCCCCATTTACGTTTTTTAAACGTGGGGGTATAACTAGTTTAACTTTAACATTTTGTTGTGGCACCACGGTTTCTTAAAACTTTAATGCACCAACAGGCCATGGAATCCACGAGTTTGTCACAACTTGACGGATCAATAGAAGACCACTCATCCTGCACTTTTTTCCATAATTCTTCTTTGTTTTTGGATTTATACACAGCTATTTTCTTCTTTACAATCCCCCAAAGGTGTTCAATTGGATAAGGTTCTGGTGACTGCGATTCCTCTAAATTAGTGACTGGTGGTGATTCTAATAAAAAAAAAAGAGTTGGCTGTGCCGTGGACACACCCGTACGTTTTGACGTGACGAAGTTTCTTGTTGTTGATGTTGATGTTGATGTTGATGTTGATGTTGATGTTGATGTTGATGTTGATGTTGATGTTGATGTTGATGTTGATGTTGATGTTGATGTTGATGTTGATGTTGATGTTGATGTTGATGTTGATGTTGATGTTGATGTTGATGTTGATGTTGATGTTGATGTTGATGTTGATGTTGATGTTGATGTTGATGTTGATGTTGATGTTGATGTTGATGTTGATGTTGATGTTAATGTTGATGTTGATGTTGATGTTGATGTTGATGTTGATGTTGATGTTGATGTTGATGTTGATGTTGATGTTGATGTTGATGTTGATGTTGATGTTGATGTTGATGTTGATGTTGATGTTGATGTTGATGTTAATGTTAATGTTGATGTTGATGTTGATGTTGATGTTGATGTTGATGTTGATGTTGATGTTGATGTTGATGTTGATGTTGATGTTGATGTTGATGTTGATGTTGATGTTGATGTTGATGTTGATGTTGATGTTGATGTTGATGTTGATGTTGATGATGATGTTGATGTTGGTGTTGATGTTGATGTTGATGTTGATGTTGATGTTGATGTTGATGTTGATGTTGATGTTGATGTTGATGTTGATGTTGATGTTGATGTTGATGTTGATGTTGATGTTGATGTTGATGTTGATGTTGATGTTGATGTTGATGTTGATGTTGATGTTGATGTTGATGTTGATGTTGATGTTGATGTTGATGTTGATGTTGATGTTGATGTTGATGTTGATGTTGATGTTGATGATGATGTTGATGTTGGTGTTGATGTTGATGTTGATGTTGATGTTGATGTTGATGTTGATGTTGATGTTGATGTTGATGTTGATGTTGATGTTGATGTTGATGTTGATGTTGATGTTTATGTTGATGTTGATGTTGATGTTGATGTTGATGTTGATGTTGATGTTGATGTTGATGTTGATGTTGATGTTGATGTTGATGTTGATGTTGATGTTGATGTTGATGTTGATGTTGATGTTGATGTTGATGTTGATGTTGATGTTGATGTTGATGTTGATGTGGATGTTGATGTTGATGTTGATGTTGATGTTGATGTTGATGTTGATGTTGATGTTGATGTTGATGTTGATGTTGATGTTGATGTTGATGTTGATGTTGATGTTGATGTTGATGTTGATGTTGACGTTGATGTTGATGTTGATGTTGATTTTGATGTTGATGTTGATGTTGATGTTGATGTTGATGTTGATGTTGATGTTGATGTTGATGTTGATGTTGATGTTGATGTTGATGTTGATGTTGATGTTGATGTTGATGTTGATGTTGATGTTGATGTTGATGTTGATGTTGATGTTGATGTTGATGTTGATGTTGATGTTGATGTTGATGTTGATGTTGATGTTAATGGTTATGTTTATGTTCATATGTTATGTTCATATGATGTTATGTTTATCAACATCAACATCAACATCAACATCAAAATCAACATCAACATCAACATCAACATCAACATCAACATCAACATCAACATCAACATCAACATCGACATCAACATCAACATCAATATCAATCTTAACATAAACATCAATATCAACATCAACATAAACATAACCATTAACATCAACATCAACATCAACATCAACATCAACATCAACATCAACATCAACATCAACATCAACATCAACATCAACATCAACATCAACATCAACATCAACATCAACATTAACATGAACTCGACTTCAACATCAACATCAACATGAATATTAACATTAACATCAATATCAACATCACCATCAACATCAACATAAACATAATCATTAACATCAACATCTACATCAACATTAACATCAACATCGACATCAACATCAACATCAACATCAATATTAACATCAACATTAACATCGACATCAACATCAACATCAACATTAACATCAACATCAACATCAACATCAACTTCAATATCAACATCAACATCAACATCAACATCAACATCAACATCAACATCAACATTAACATGTACATCATCATCAACATCAACATCAAGAACAACATCAACAACAACAACAACAACAACAACAACAACAACAACAACAACAACAACAACAACAACAACAACAACAACAACAACAACAACAAAAGCAACAACAAAAAGAACAACAACATTAGCACCAACAACAACAACAACAACAACAACAACAACAACAACAACAACAACAACAACAACAACAACAACAACAACAACAACAACAACATCAACATTAACAACAAACAAGAAACTTCGTCACGTCAAAATCTACGGGTGTGTCCACGACACAGCCAACTCTTCTTTTTTTTAATATAGTCAAAGAATTAACTTTTATGGTCATACTATTTTTTTAATCATAGCTCTTATACCCAGAGAGTAACAATTCAATGAAACGCAGATGAATTTTTAAAAAATTCATTTTTCAACTTTTTTGGAAACTAGAGCAGTACAACGCAACTTCGTCACGTCAAAAGTTGTATTTGCAGAGTAAATACATACAGCTTTCTCAAGTTGTCCCAAACAATATATATATCGTTAGAAAGGTTAACGTATCGTTTTTCAGGATCCGGTTAAATTTTTAAAATCGGTTGGCAAGTAAGTTATAAGCCAATAAGAGGGCAGAGGTAGGCAAAATCGGTTTTTTTACCGTAAGTCCAGATTTTGGGGGTGTCCGGCAAATTTCAAGTATAGAACATTCTTTAACTTAACAAGACGTACCAGAAAAATAGCATTATCTCCCAGGTATTTTAACTTCGTTCCATTTTGTCGCACTGTGTTATGTTTGGGCCTTTAGTTGAATCAACAAAAAAAAAAAAAAAATTTTAAGTGAAAAGAATGCAAGTTTTTTTGATCATATACTCGATACTCAGACAACTTTACAAAGTTTTTGCTGTTTACAATAAGTAGTTACTAATTTTATCTACTTTTATAAAAGATTTCTTTTTTAGTGCTTTTTACTCAAAATTACGAGTTTTGCTTTTCAAGTTGGTGCTTTTTGGCTTGGAATTGTTGGCAACACTGCTTTATATATTCGATACGATCAAATCGAGACAATCAAATCAATGCAAAAAAACAACGAGCACACCGAGTAAAACAACTATGTTATAGAGAAATAACAACATTCGATGTTCTTTTCTTTGCTCTGATATGAAGCAGAAAAAGCTTTTAAGCACAAAACAATAACAACACACATTGTTTGTGTGCAAGTTGTTGTTTTTTTCGTTAATTTTAAATGCACCAGTACTCAGTGTCTAGCACCGAGCATATCAACACATTTCAACACATTTCAATTTTACTTTATATGCTTGCTTTGAAGAAGTTCTCGTTTGTCTTGTTTTCGATATGATTTATGCTCATTTGTTCTTGGTCTCTATATTGCTAGTGTTTAAATGTTGTTAAAGATGAGAGTTGAATAGAGTGAGCATGCAAACAACAAACGAATGTCTTGCAAACACACCCGTGCAGCTTTTTACTATATAAGTATAAGTAAAGTGTTAATACGTGGACAGAGATAGAAACAGAGGTGCCATGTGCAATACATAAGAAGACGGACGGATATAGGGAGAAAGATAATTAATTTAATAAATAATAATGACCGAAATAGCTTGCGGTATATATAATATGTAAGATATATTTTTAAGTTTATGACAACTGAATATTCGTTTGCGGCAAATACAACTCGCAAGGGAAGTGTAGTTGCTGAATTTTTCTGTTGCGGTAAACGAAAAATTTCTTTTCGTGTACATGTATGTATACGATGTGTTAAATAAAAAACTAAAAAATTTAACCTGTGTTCAAAGCTACCGGTACAAAGTTCAGAAAATCTTCGCGTAAAATATATCTGCCATGTGATTCTTGCACATATCAAATGCAGTTTGTAATAAAATTATAATAGTTATTATAAAAATCAGGCACCAATTATAGCACAATATAACAAGAAAACCCTAACTGAACAGACATTTTTACATATATTTAATTAGTAAATATATAGAAATGTCATTTCATTCATAAGTGCATAGAAAAAAATATTAATAAGCGTCTAGACTAAAAACTTTGAAAAAACACAAATATTGCCTTCTTTCAGTTATCGAACTTTATTCTCACAAATGCTCTCAATGGTTGAGACCCCTGTCTACCACCTTTAGCAAACAAAACACAAGGACTTCAAATATGCAAGCAATCAAGTCAGAAATATGCAACAAACCATTTGTCTTGTATGGAAAAATTTAAACAGCGAGGCCTCAAATTCTGCAAGAAGGCGAAATTTATAACTTTAAGATGGAGCCCACACAACAAATTACTTTTACCCCTAAATCTGCCCCTATCTACGCCACTGTATCCATATACTGTACAACTGTCTCATTTGCGCACAAATCGTACTTGCTCACGATCGCTTCTGAAATTTGGCTCTCTTACGTGAGCATAAGACGTTTAAAAAGGTAAGCGAGCTGTGTACCAAAATGCGCTATGTACATTAGACCGTACCTCAAAAAAAAAGTTCGCCATATACCAGCGAATATGACGCATTTTTGCAAGACAATTACGAAAAAAACTTTTATTTTTTTTTTACCGAACGAAGGGGACGTGCATTCACATATTTCTTCATATCTCTGGTGTTTACAGTCGGATTTGAACACCTACCAACACCGGCTACAAAGGAGGAGTTATTGCAAGAATGTGAAAAAATAAAATAATAATACATTGTATATTTAATAACTAACAACAAAAATAGTGTTGATACCTTTTTTTAGCATTGGTGTTACCGATTTTTTATTCTTTTACGAGCTTTAAAATTCCTCAAAATCAATTTAAGACCTTTGTAGAAAAATAAATGGTCTCTTTCAGACAAAAACATCGATATGCCATTCAATATGATCAGACTTTTAATACCGATGATATGATGAAAATGAAAATGAAAAAAAGAGAGCCCTACGTTCGGCAAAAAATTTTCAAAAATAGTTCTGCTGGAAAAATCGATATAATTTATGAGCAAAAGATTAATGATATTTTAAGAGCTTTATTTTTTTGATATTAAGGTGGCACATTAGGATGGTAGGAACTGAGATCTGGAGGGTAAGTACTAGAAAGTACTATACAGGTCATATTGGTCTCCTTGAGACAAAATTATTGATATACCAAACTTTAAAATCCGACTGTAAACACCAGAGATATGAAGAAATATGTCAATACACGGCCCCTACTTTCGGTCAAAACGAAGGGGCGAACTTTTCCGTACCTTGCTTGAATGAATATCTTAAAAGTTTGATTGCAATCTTCAATTTCAAATTCTATTTTCTTGAAACCACCTATTCAGCTTTTAAAGATAATGATATAATATTTACTTAAAGTTAAAAGTTGCGCATTAAAATTTTCTTAAAGTAAAATTTTGAATTATTTTTTTTCCTTATTTTCTCCGGATATTACGACAAATATCAAGCACAAGGAGCATTTGTCAATGTTTTTTAATTGACTGCACATGACATCTTTTTAATTATGAAAGCTTTTCGCTACTCACACAAATGCCACTTTAAGATGACTTTTGGTGGTTCTTTATCTAAATATGTCACATAAGATGACAAACAACGAGCACGCAAATGAGTACGATTAAAAGTGCAATCTTGTCAGAAAAAAAAATAATAAAAATAAACAAAGAACTGCGCGCCATGCATTACAACATTCCAGTTTGCATTTGAGTCAGTATTATTTCTAACCCTCACCCACTCCCCCACCAACAAACAAACAAAATAAACTTTTGCTGCGAAAACTTTAACAGGAAACCAGCTTTTTAAATAATTGTAATTGCACAGGCCCACTACATGCCCACGCCCACACCCAAGCCCACTGGTGCCTAGGAAGTGCAAGTTTTGTAAATTGCTTTATGTAAATAAACACTAAACGCTACGACCGGAAACGGATGCGGCTGCAACTCTGGCTGGCAAAGTTGCAACAAGAATAAGAGTTGAGTAAGAGTTGATTGCAAATTTTACAAAATTTCTTTAAATTTATGCACCAAAGTTTTCAAGGCTGTGCAGAGGCAAAAAGTTAATAATACGAGCTTAAATTATGCAGCAATCGAATTGAAATAGAAACGAAAACAAAACGAAAATGAAAAGGGAAATGCAAAAAAGTGCAACTGTGGAACCTTGTTGTTAAAAGTACTCGTATAAAGCAAATATTTTTATTCGTTTTAAGCTCAGAAATATTTTAAAATTTATGAAAAAATAAAACTAAATTTCATTTCTCACTGTATAGCCTGACCCAAGTGGATGTTGATGTTGAGTAAATATTTAAATTAATTTGAACCTCTTTGAAACTGTCTACGTAAGTTTCTTAAGTAGATTATTTTCGGCCAAATTAACTTGTGTCAGCATTTAACCCAAGTAACAGTTGTAAGTGGTGAGCATTGCAATAAAACAAAAATGAAGGTGCCCGTTTTTACATGTAGTTTAGGAAACTCAAGTAGGAAATTTTCTCAAAACTCGACTGTAGTTTAATCTCTTCAAAGCATAACCGCTGAAAGATGACGCATAAAAAAGGACAAACTAAGAGGTAAGCATAAAAAGCCAGCACATTGTCTACTCGTCTAACAACTGCTTAATTTGTCAAAAAATAATAATAAAAAATTTAAAAAAATTACAAACCATTTTAGACACTTCTACAAATTTTGGCCTCTTCTCTTTACTTATTTCTTTTGTGTTTCTTATATATCCGCTTTGTTGCCAACAAGTACAAAAAGACAAACTTGTATTTTCTGTTGTATTTTTGTGACACTTAATTGTTTGCTTTTAGGCGGCATCTCTTGGTTTTTATATTTATTTATTGTTTTTCTTTTCTTTATTTTATATTGTCCTTTTTTTCTTGCAGTCGGTTCGTGTTAATGAAACATGTTACAATTAGCTGTCGCCAAAGGGAGGTGTCAGCCTCTTGTTGCTTTTTTGATGTGTACAGTTTTAATAGAAACATGAAAAGGAACAACAAAAACTGTGCTCAATTATCACTCATAATTAGAAAATCCTTGATGAGGACATTTTATTCATCAGTGTTTCTTAAAGTTTCGGTCATTTTGCTGACAAAAAATAAAAAAAAAATAGGCTAGGAACGCGTTAAAAGATCAACTTAAGCAAAATATTAATAACTTAAAGCCAAGAGAATAAAGTGGAAATACTACTCATACAATGCGTGTTTTTTTTTCTTTTGTTTAAGTTAATAGAAATAAATGTATTTATGTAAGAACGAAAACGGTTTCAATGGAACTATCTCTGCTTTTAAGTTAACAGCTTTTTTCACATGTTTTATTATCTTTATACTTTAAAAAATTTTTAGGTTTGTTTTTTGATTTCATAAGTATCTGTTAAAACTAACTTACTTATTTGCTTACTAACTTATTTACTTACTTGCTTAGTTATTTATTTATTACTTATTTACTTACTTACTTACTTACTTACTTACTTACTTACTTACTTACTTAATTATATACTTACTTACTTATTTACTTACTTACTTACTTACTTACTTAATTATTTACTTACTTACTTATTTACTTACTTACTTACTTACATACTAACTTAATTAATTACTTACTTACTTACTTACTTACTTACTTACTTACTTACTTACTTACTTACTTACTTACTTACTTACTTACTTACTTACTTACTTATTTACTTACTTATTTACTTACTCACTTACTTATTTACTTGCTCACTTACTTATTTACTTACTTACTTACTTTATTATTTACTTACTTACTTATTTACTTACTTACTTACTTACTTACTTACTTTCATACTTACTTAATTAATTACTTACTTACTTACTTACTTACTTACTTACTTACTTACTTACTTACTTAATTACTCACTTATTTACTTACTTACTTACTTACTTACTTACTTACTTACTTACTTACTTACTTACTTACTTACTTACTTACTTACTTACTTACTTATTTACTTATCTAGCGCTTACAACCTTTGATCGGTTTTGGCCTCGTCTAAGGATTTGCGACAGCCATTTCTGTTTTGCGCTTGCTGGTGCCAACTGAAACACTAAGCGCCATCAGGTTGTTCAACACTTGATCCTTCCAACGAAAATGTGGGTGTCCTCTTCTGCGTTGACTACCATCGGGCACCGAATCTTATATTTTTTCGCTGGAGCGTCGTTTTCCATTCGCTCAACATGACCTTGCCAACTCAGCCGCGTGATTTTGTTGCCCTTAACTATATCTATCTCGGCGAACAGCTCATACAGCTCGTGGTTCCATCGTATTTAGTACTCGCTATTGACGTAGACTGGACCAAAGAACTTTCGAAAGATCTTTTCTCTCGAAAGCTCACAAAGTCTTTTCATCAGAACTGCTCAACATCCAGGTTTGTGCTACATTTAATAGGGCGGGCATGATTAGAGACTTATAGAGCGTAAGTGTTGTTCGTCGAGAGAGGGCTCTGCTTCTCAATTGCCTACTCAGCCCAAAGTAACACCTATTGGCAAGAGTTATCCTTCGTGTTATCTCAGTACTGAAATCGTTGGAGGAGTTAACGCTGGATTCCACGTAGACAAGTTCCTTAACAACCTCATACGAGGTGTTGTCAACAGAGACGTGGTTTCTAAGACGCTGGAAATGCTTGTTTGTTGATACCAAGTATTTTGTCTTATCTGCTTTCAATGCAAGATCCATTCGACTGGACTCTTTAGCTAATCTGGAGAATGCTGCACTGATTTCGTGCATATTATGGCCAATGATATCGACACCATCAGCATACGCCAGCAGCATAATACTTGTTTTAATATAATAGATTTTTATTATTTATTCTTTTAATATATAACATTAACAACCTGTAGCGTAGCATCATATATATTTCTATTATTATTGTATAAGATGACATATTATATATAACATATTATATTATATGACATATTATATATAATGTAAGCATATACATCTGTTCCTCTAAGCAATGCATGTCAAACAACTATGCAGTTTCTATGATTCCGACAGTCAGTCTGGAATCTGTTCTCGTATCATGAACACAATTATTGTACATTTGGTCTAAGCAAATATACTCTTTTACTTAAACCGGTTTTTCAATCTAAGCGTAGCTCAAGACGTTACAATTGGCGACGAGGAAAGTGAACACACGTTAAAACACATGCTTTGGAAAAAAAAAAAAAATTAAAAAGTGCATGAATTCGTGTGTTGGTCAAAGTGAATTACTTTAAAGTTAAATAAACTGAACTTGATTTAAAAGAAAGACGATATGTCTGAAATCAGAACAGCCGCACCAAAGTTTAACCACGATGAGGGTGATTGGGCAATGTATAAGGTTCAGTTGGAGCAGTTCTTTATAGCAGCAGATTTGGACGACTTGGAAAATGAAAAAATTGCTAAAAAGCAAAAAGCCAATTTGATAGGAGGATTATGCACAGTTTCATACAAGTTGCTTGAGAATTTGATTCAACCCAAATTAATAAAAGATGAGACTACAACTTATGCCATGTGTATTGCTGCTTTAGAAAAGCATTTTGAACCAGCAATATCTGAGTTTTCAGAACGTAATAAGTTTTATCTATCAACAAAGGAAGGCTTTGAAACAATTATACAGTGGGCTGCAAGAGTTCGAGAGTTGGCTAAGAATTGCAAATTTGGCGATAATCTAGATGTGGCGTTACGAGACCGTTTCATCATGGGTCTACCCAAAGGACCAGCGAAAGACAAATTTATTTCTTTTATAATTCTTAAAAAACATATTTTTTAAGAATTATATTGTGAGCTTAATGCCAAATAATTCATGAAGCAACAGGTTGCTACAACAACAAAGTTCTTTGCAGAACTTAAACCAAGCTGACTAGACCATGGTTTCGTCGGACGCTACTCCGACTCATCAGTAGTCTCAGTGGTTCTAGCAGTCCACTAACTTAAGTTCTGCAAAGAACTTTGTTGTTGTAGCAACCTATTGCTTCATGAATTATTTGGCATTAAGCTCACAATATAATTCTTAAAAAATATGTTTTTTAAGAATTATAAAAGAAATAAACTTATTAAAATATGCCACAATTTTATAACTCAAAGACAAATTATTTTTAGAGGATGTGGACACATTAACATTCCAAAAATCGATAACGATAGCATCTTCAGTGGATTGCATAAAAAATCAGTACTGCAACAACAACAACGAATTAACAGTTAAGGTCAGTTAACCGTCTACAAGCAGCAATCTAAACTATGTACACTCAAATCACGGGAATAATAAAATCACTCATAAAAACTCAGCAAGAGCAAATGTCTCCAAGCAAAATTCAGCTCAAGAGAAAAGGCGTTGCAGTGTGTGCGGTTATTCTAATCACGTTGAGAGCGAATGTAGATTTAAGAATTATAAGAGCAAAAATTGTAAAAAGAGTGGTCACTTAAAGAAGATGTGTCCAGTAAAAAAAAACAGGAATTCTTATGTTAATTTTGTTTCGAATTGCAATGCAAATGACGACTTATCTCTTTTTTATTTCAGAAAAGATAATTCAGGGAACAAACCGATAAACGTTAATGTGCTGGTGAACGGAATTGCGATGGTAATGGAATTGGATAGTGGTTCATCAATTTCGGCTTTGTCATTTGAATCGTACAGTATATACTTTCCCTCTGTGAAATTATTTAAGACGGATAAAATTTTAAAAAGCTATAGTGGAAGTATGATAAGGCCTGTAGGTGTAATGAAGGTAAAAATCAATTATAAAAATCAAAAGAACTTACTGGAAATATTCATCGTTGAAAATGGGGGCCCACCAATTTTAGGGAGAGATTTTATGAAAAAATTTTGTATAACTTTTGAGGGAATACATTATGTTCAGAACGGGGAAACGGATTTAAAAGAAATTGTCGATATGTTTCCCAATGTGTTCAATGAAGAGTTAGGCACTTTTAACAAGCACACGGTGTCGCTTAAACTAAAAGACGGAGCAGAACCAAAATTTTTTAGACCACGGCGATTACCTTTCGCCATTAAAGAAAAAGTTGAGCAAGAGATTGAAAAGTTAGTTAGGCTAAAGATTTTGGAACCAGTAGAGTAGTCAGAATGGGGCACACCTATTGTACCAATTTTAAAGAAAAATGGTAGTGTTTGAATATGTGGGGATTTCAAGATTACACTTAACCCACAGCTACATGTGGATCAGTACAGTATCCCAAAAATCGAAGAGCTGTTTGCAAAGCTGCATGGAGGTGTAGAATTCTCTAAGTTGGATTTGTCAATGGCCTACCAGCAAATAAAGCTAGATGATGATTCCAAGGACATGACTACAATTTCAACGCCAAAAGGTTTATTCAGATACACCAGGTTAGTTTTCGGGTTGGCTCCAGCGCCGGCCATATTTCAAAGAATAGTTGACCGTTTGTTATCTGTTATCGATGGCGTAGTTGTTTTCATAGACGATATTTTAATTGCTGCAAAAAACCGCGGGGAGCATCTTAAGCGATTAACATCGGTACTTAAAAGGTTAAATGATGCTGGTCTAAAAGTGGTTTGTAGCAAGTGCGAGTTCTTTGTCAATTCAGTAAAATATTTGGGACACGTGATAGACAAAGATGGTCTTCATATGGACGAACAGCGAGTTGAGGCCATGCTAAAACTTCCCAAACCCACTTCAGTGGCGAAATTACAATCGTTTTTGGGAATCATTAATTTTTATAGGAAATTTATGCCTAATTTAGCAACTATAGCTTCAAAATTATATGATTTATTATCAAAAAAGAATACATTTCTATGGGGTCCAGATGAAGATAGCTGTTTCAAAAAGGTTAAAGAGCTTCTTTCGTCCCAGCAGGTATTAGCACATTATGACAAGAATATACCGGTAAAGTTGATTGTGGATGCCGGACCAACCGGCGTGGGTGCCGTCTTGGTGCACAAATACGATAGAAACATTCAACGACCTATCGCATTCGCTTCACAAAAGTTATCTGCAACGGAGTGTAGGTATTCACAAATAGAGAAGGAAGCTTTAGCTATAATGTTTGGGGTTAAAAGGTTTCATGAATATGGCTTTGGACGAAAGTTCACATTAGTGTCCGATAATAAGCCATTGATAGCGATTTTCGGTGCACAAAAAGGAATTCCTCAGATGTCGGCTAACCGCCTTCAACGCTATGCTTTATTTTTGTCAGGATATCAGTTTGATATATAATATATTAGTACGAAAAATAATATAGCTGACTATTTTTCACGATCACCAATTGATAGTCCTGAAAATAGAAAAACTCAATTGCAGTCCGAGGAGGAAATTTGTGTTAATTTTATAAAAAATATAGATAGTATAGCCATTTCGTTTGATGACGTAAGGAACGAGACTAAGAATGACGAAACTTTAGTCTGTGTAATGAACTTTATTAAAAATGGTTGGCCTAAAGCTTTTGAGAATAAAAATATTAAACCATACTTTTTTCGTAGAAACGAACTCTCAATAGAGTCCGATTGTATATTCTGGGGTAGCAGATTGGTAATACCAAACAGTTTAAAGGAAAACATTCTCGCAGAAGTTCATAAAACTTACATGGGTATAGTGAAATCAAAAAGTCTAGCCCGTAGCTATTTTTGGTGGCCATTAATGGATAGCGACCTTGAAAATTTAATTAAGTCATGTGAATCTTGTTTACCATATCGTCATAACCCTGAAAAAGCTTCTTTAATAAATTGGGAACTGCCAGAAGGAGTATGGCAAAGATTACATTTAGATTTCATGGGGCCTATATTCAATAAAAAGTTTTTAATAGTCGTCGATGCATATAGCAAATGGCTCGAGTGCATTGACATGGGCACTAATATATCTAGCAGTCATACTATCGGAAACTTAAGACCACTTTTCGCAAGATTTGGTTTACCACTTAAGATAGTTACCGATAATGGCACTTCGTTTGTATCACATGAGTTCAAAGATTTTTTAGCTAAAAATAAAATATTTCATATAACAAGCCCTGTAGGACATCCTGCATCAAATGGCCAGGCCGAAAATGGCGTTAAGATATGTAAACTAGCAATTAAAAAAGCATTGCACTCGAAAGTATTGAAAAAAGATTTAAATCAGCATTTGGAATCATTTTTATTGGACTATCGCAACTCAGTTCACAGTACAACTGGCGTTTCTCCTGCGATGGTTTTGTTCAAAAGAAATTTAAGAAGTAGATTTGATATCATTAATCCTATTAAAAATAGTATCAACAAAAATGAAAATACTGAAGAAAATAAATTAAAAGAAAATGTTAAATTAATGCAAACCAAACAGAGAAACAATTATAGAGGATCAAACAAAAACTCATTTTGTGTAGATGATTTTGTGTTAGCTAAAGACTACTCAGTTCCAGGAAAAGTTTTTTGGTCAAAAGGTACAATAAAGAAAATCTTAGGCAAGCAATATTATCTAGTTGAAATGAAAGATAAAGTAAATATAATTTGGAAAAGACATTCAAATCAGTTGTTAAATTACATAGATACAAAAAATGATTATGTTCCAAGCACTGTTATAGATCCTTATGAAAAAATTGAAATATTTAACAAAAGAAATGAAGAAATTGATAATGTTAAGAAAACAAGTGAAAATTAAATTAATCTCGAAAAGAATGATAACGAAAATCTTGAAAAAGAATCTTGTGAAAAAAAGTCTAAATCTAAAATTGATTGGAAAATTTTGCAAGTTAAAGACAGATATCCAAAAAGAAACAAGTAATTTGAAATAATCATATGTATAGATACATTGTATATACACTTCAATTTTATATAGATATTTCAAATTGAAGGTGGAAGTTGTAGCGTAGCATCATATATATTTCTATTATTATTGTATAAGACACATATTATATATAATGTAAGCATATACATCTGTTCCTCTAAGCAATGCATGTCAAACAACTATGCAGTTTCTATGATTCCGACAGTCAGTCTGGAATCTGTTCTCGTATCATGAACACAATTATTGTACATTTGGTCTAAGCAAATATACTCTTTTACTTAAACCGGTTTTTCAATCTAAGCGTAGCTCAAGACGTTACACAACCAAAACAGATAAATTTTAGAAAAAAACGAGTTTTAGACAAAATAAACTCGCGCAGAGTCGTTCACCGGTTTTTTTCTTTTCTTCTCTTTTTCTTACTACTTCTTCTTCTTCTTTTTCGCCATCTTTTTTCTCTCTTCTTTTGCTGCTTATAATATTCTTCGCCACTTCGCCTGATTAGGGTTGCCTATTCGCTAGAACAATACTCTTGTACAATATCATACCGCTACTCAGATCAGTAACTCGTATGGTATTCTCCATCATAAGGTCGAAAAAGCCGCACGATAAGGAAACACCTTGTCTGAATCCTCATTTAGTATCGAATGGAGGAGTGAGATCCTTCCCGATTTTAACTATTCTGCTGGTGTTGTTCAGTGTCATTCTGCAAAGACGGATGAACCTTGCGGGAATACCAAATTCAGACATGGTGGAGTATAGATGATTATAAACTGTCCTAAGATATAAACTGTCCTTATTAAACTGTCGAATGCTGCTTTGTAATCGGCAAATTCACATATTTCTACGGTTTTCCATTGCGCTTCAAATATCCTACACATGTTCCACTTGATTACTCTTTCCTTCCCACTAATCTATCACCACCCCATTTCGAACCAAGGCAGACTTGACTAAATAGATAACATATTACACCTGAAATTCTTGGTTCACAGATAAGAAAAGAAACTGTAAATATCTGGTCTTTTGTAGATTTTTCAGGTCTGAAGCCACACTGATAAGGTCCAATCAGCTAGTTTACGATGGGCGATATTAAGAAAGCTTGTCCCACGGTAGTTGATGTAAATGGTGGGACCGGCTTTTCTTGTAAATTGGGCTGAGCCCACTGAAGTTCCAATCGTTCGGAATGCATTATTCAGACCATATTCTGCATAGAAGCTCATGAATGCATTTAAATAGAGTTTCGCTCTATCCTCCATTCTTGAAGCGCTCAGGAGGTAGACCATCGGCTCCTGCGGCTTTTTCGTTTTTAAGCCGAGCTATAGCTTTCAAGACTGCTTTATGGTCACGCAGCGGAACTGCAACGCTGTTGTTTCCAATTGGGGTTTCCAATTGTTGTTTCCGGGATATCATCTCTATTGGCGAGGTTATTGTAGTTGTTGCCATTCAGAAGTCTAGAGAAATGTTCCCTCCACATCATCAGTGTACTCTGGATATCTGTCACTAAATTACCGCTTTCATCTCTGCATCAACCAGGCGAAAAATTTTTAGACCTCATTCCTGTCACCATTCATCTCAATTTTCTCGCACGCACGCATTTCCGCTTCTCTTACAACGCATTACAACCGATTACAATGTGGCTTTGTAGGCGGCGTCTTTTTCTGCAATGGCGTTGCGACACTCCTGGTCATGCCACTGCTTTCGGCGAGGGCGGTGATAGCCAATCACCTCTTCGGCAGACATACGCATAGAGTGTGAAATGTAAGTCCACTGCGCGCATTTGTCGTCAATCGAAGGACTGCTTTCTTGGAGCAGGAGTGAGAGTCGAGTGCAGCTTTTCAACGTCTACCTTTTTCTGTGCTGGACTGAGCGCATTCTTGGTTGCTCACAGACGTAAACAAATCTTGGCTGTGACAAGATAATGAGCCGAGTCTACATTGGCACCACGGATCGTCTGTACACCTCAAACACTGGAAGAGTGCCTTCCCTCAATCAAAACATACTCAATTTAGTTGCGCGTCTTTTGATCAGGAGACAGCCAAGTGTCCTTATGAATATTGAGATGCTTGAATCTAGTGCTTCTAACAACCATGTTTCGCACTGCGACACAGTCAATCAGTCTCATTCCGTTATCGGAGGTATAGTCATGGAGGCTAAACTTTCCGACTGTTGGATCAAAGATATTTTCCTTTCCCACCTTGGCGTTAAAGTCACTAAGCACGATATTTATGTCGTGGCAGGGGCTGCGCTCATAGGCCTCTTCAAGGCGCTACAAGCTTTCTTTGGTCTCATCGTGGTTGTCTTCTGTCCGAGCGTGAGCTCATATAAGGCTTATATTAAGAGAATTTTGCCCTGAAGTGGATTATGGCAAATTGTTCGTTTACAGGTGTAAGTCGTAAACTTGCCAGCTCCGCATGGCCGCTGTACTAGATATCATAGAATTCTTGCCATGAGCAACCCTGTCCCTTCCATCGCATTTCTTGGATTGCAGTGATATCAGCTCTGTATCTTTCCAAGATATCTATCAGTTGGATAGAGGCTCCATCCCAATTATGGGTTCGGATATTCCAAGTAAATCATTGTCAGTTTTTCATTTGCGGTAGACGTCATCAGACTCGGGAACCATTCTTATTTTATAATTATTGTAATTATTCTTACAAAATTAAATTTCCGATGACTTGGGTGCCATACAGGTAATTGTTCCCTTCTTGTCGACTGTGACATCCACACAGCACTAACACTGAAATGCTAATGATATCTACATGGTCTGCCTTCTTGGACGATAACAATCAAAAAAAGAAGACTGTGACAGGTTGAAGGAAGAAGGTGATATTCCACGAGGAGTCTTAAAATCTTCGATTATGATTTTTTTCTCAAAAATACTGGTAGTTATACAAAACAAGCAAATTTGGAGGAACGATAGATTCATAGCCGAACCTGGCTCACAGTCATAGTTTATTGATGGGTGTAATATTGAACTCAATTCTAATGGGCTTTATTCCAAACATATTTCAAGCGGAAAGACATAAAAACTATTAAGTTATCCGTCCGAGACAGTCAAGAGAATTGGACAGTACTCTTAGAGAGCCAAACGGCATTAAAGTCCTTACAGGCTGAAGACTAGGTTCTGACTAAATCGATTCACTGAATGCACTGAGAGAAAAAAAAGATAATATTTATTGCCTTGCAATAAAAGCGGCCATTCAGACATCTTATTATCTTCTAATCATTCTGTAAGAGTCTGGAAATATTCAACAGGTTACTATGTAGGTCACTGTGTCCTCAGATCTCAATATCTACAGACTTTACGAGGAATTGAAGGTCCAGATCAGATTCTATAAGAATATGGGATACCAAACTATAAACATTTAAATGCATTAGTCTGAAAATTTAATCAAGGCCATTCACAATACTTCATTAAAGACTTAACTGAACTAAACACTCTTAAGTGTTTTTACTGTTTATGTTTTTAGAAATGCCTAAAAATGAGAAGACCAAAGACTACAGCATACGTATGAAGAAGACTAAGAAACTATCAAATAACCTCTACCAATTTTTATATTTAAGTTTTCGACTTAAACCTCCAAACTTTGAGGACATAAGATCAAAACATTTTTAAGACCGCCTTGTCATACAAACAACACCTTTGATAGCTATTATATTGCAAATATTTATTGCCACTTATACAAGCTACTTCTACTTCCGATACACCATGCCATGCCAAAAAATTTTAAGTATAGCATGATTTTTAAATAACCTTTCCATAATAGAATAATAGAAATCCATTCCATTAAAATTGACTTATTTAATTGGTGATTTAATCACTCCAAATGTTCATTAATTTGATTTAAATTTAAATTCCATTGACACAGGCGAATGGTTGGGAACGTTTATTAAGTATATGCAAAACAATTGCCGTGCCATCAAATGATCTCACTTCATCATCATTCGATTCACCAACGGAAGCTAAGTTAAGCCTCCGTTTATAGACCAACAAATAGCAAGAACGTGCTCCCACGTGCTTCGTTATAAATCTATTACACGTATCTTACACCCACTCCTTACCACTGGTTCACGTCCTTCAACCAACAAAACAAAATTCACTCTGCCTACGCTTCAAGTTCGTGCACTGATTATATTTGTTCCGCGCTAATGTCATGATGCTAATTAACTCCCGTTAAGAAACGCACACTCAACATAATGCAACGCTTTGAATCCGCTCCTTCCTAACGTTTTCAACTGACTGCGTGCAATATCTGGCGGCAATTTTATCTTTTACGAAAATCCGTTGGAAATTGACGGCAAAACCTGGCAACCGCCAAGTTTAATTTTACTTATTCACCTTCTACCATTCCACAGCTAATAATCGTGTGAATATTTGTAAAAATAAAAAAATACCTGAGGCAAGTGTCAGAAAAATATTTCATATGTGCTGCAAAAAAATTTCAAATAAAAATAAATCAGAAGCTCAGAGATTTCCAAATACATATATAAAAAATTATTGTCTAGCGTTGGTAGCTGTTCACCGGGGCGTATGAGCAACAATAATTCGAATAGAAAATATTTTTATTATTGTGTCTAAGTATACCCTACAGCTAGCAGACGTGCATAGCACTTAAGTTTAATGCGAAAGCCTCTTCTACATTACAATCATAAGAATACACATTAAATCCTAATCGTGTCAACGTTTATTGGCGTTTAAACGACACAAGAATAAATATTTATTTGCTGATATGCAAAAATATTATAATTTTTTAAACATCGTTTCTTTTTATTTGGAGTTGAGATCCAAATAAACAAGATTGCCATTAAAAGCATTTACCTAAGATACTAATAAATGCGGATTTAAGTGAATCATAAATTTTTGCCTTCACATACATACAAACATTGACATATTTAAAGCCTCAATAAATCCCCTATGAATATGTGCCTGATCTTTATTAGATAGAAGACTGATGAAGATATAATGTTCTTAATAAAAATTAGTTAAGCGGCGACATTGGCAAATAAGTTCAAATTAAAATGATGAGAATCAAATTAATTTGCTAATTCCGCAAATGTTTTAAGTTAACATCAGGGCAATACACGAAAACCACGCCTCAGCAAAACCACATCAAGAATAAACTTAATTAAAACTAAAACTTTTAACACTTTATGTTTAACTTGCTGGCAAGAATGTAACCAGAATTTGAATGAACTTGTAATTAATTAGAGTCAAAAACTTAACGCATGCTTTCGTATTGAAATAATATGGAAATGTAAGACACACCCACACCAATAAAAGGCATGAAGTTGCAAATGTTTGCAGTGACGAATTTTGCTGTCTTCATGGAGATAGTGCGCTTGACTGCCATCCCAGGGGTCTTAGGTTCGAATCCGACCAGGCAATGGTTCTATGCTTTAATTTTATGCTTTTTTTCATTTTTTCTAATAAAATTAAATTTAAACAACTTAAAATTTGTAGTTGATGGTAGAGTAGTTTGTGGAGAGGATCGCTTAGTACCTGGAATTGACTGAGGTGAAGGCATAACACTTCCCTTAGATTCAAATTTACATTTCTACACATGTTTCACTTGATTGCATTTTCTTTCCCACTCATCTATCACCATATTTGAAACCAAGGCAGACTCGACTGAATAGATAGAACACCTTAAATCCTTGGTTCAAAGCTAAAAAAATAAAATAAAATCAAAATATTCTTCATAAACATGCAAATCAAGTCACAAAATAAAAATTCTGAAGAAATGAGCGAACACTTCTAGCAAGTTTTGTTTCCAATGAAACCTTTACATATTTGGTGTATGAATCGATACGAGAGTTGCTATTTATATTTCTGGCCTTGGCGTCTAATGTTTCCACTGGAAAATTGACAATGTTGAATATACCCTTCTTTAACTAATAAAAAAAGGCTGATGTTGATTGCACCAAAGGCTGTGTATAACATTTACACAGGTGACGAATCATGCATTTATACAATATGAGACCGTAACAAACCAGCAAACGACTGTATGGGTCTTTCAAAACTTGCTATGTGTGACAAAAGTTGTTCGCAGAAGAATCACAGCGAAACAAATGGTCGCCTTTTACTCCGACATTACCGGTCATGTAGCGACAGTGGCGTTTGAGCGATAAATTTTTAATGCCACATGATTATTCTGCATCATAACAATGCAAGCTCTCACACATCTGATCAAACAAAGGCCTTTTTGAACAGCCAAAAAATGTATCCACCGAACAGTCCTCATTTGTCACCCAACGACTTTTTTTATCCCGGAAATGTGGAAAAATAATGTTGTAAACGATTTTCGACATCCAAAGAAGCAGTTGTTGCATTCAAAACGTTTCTTTTGGAGTTACCTCAATCGGAGTGAGTAAAGTGTTTCCAAAATAGAACCAGTTTAGATCATAAATATTTTTTTTTTTTCATTATTCGGTCAGAAATATAAATAGCAACCCTCGTTTATCAAGTTCAATTTGGAAGCTTCAAAATTACGGCTGCAATCAGACCAACAGACGTCTCAGATGGGGACACCGATCAAGTAAATACACACTTTTATATACCTACACGTCTTCTTATGGGCACATTAGTAATCCTTTCTGCTAGCTGTAGCGAAAGGAGAGCATAGCTATTCTAATGCTAGAGAAGAGCTTTCAATTAACTGTTAACTATATCTCTTAAGCTTCAGGCAAGTACGAAGCTTATTTGAAGCTCATTTGGGGCTCTAAAGAGATCGCTTTCATATGCAACTCCCTCGCTCTTTCAAGTAGGGTAGAATCTTCTATAGATTCGAACTGAGCTTAGAAGAGGTGATTCTCTAAAAACCAATACGAAGCCGGCAAAGAAAATTCTCGCTCTTATAAATAATCA
This sequence comes from Pherbina coryleti, assembly GCA_943735915.1. Lineage (NCBI taxonomy): Eukaryota > Metazoa > Arthropoda > Insecta > Diptera > Sciomyzidae > Pherbina > Pherbina coryleti. Next base: position 61,958,463 of record OX030948.1, read on the forward strand.
AAAACTAGTAAACCCGTATGGCGTTAAAACACCAAAATGAGAAAAAAAATCTAGTTTATGATTGTTTTGTTTTTATTATTAGAACTGTTATCATTTTTTAACATATTTCTGTGTAAACTACCATGTGACGTTGCGAAACTTTCACTGTTGGGTAGGATGAGCAGCATACTCTTTTATTTACTTAAAATTTGAACGCCATCAAAAGAGCGGATTCGACTTAATGTCAAATTTTATTGTGTGCAAATTCTGGGGCTTGCAACATTGCAACTTTTCTCAATGACTGTCTTAGGCTGTTATTAATAGTCATAGAAAATAACAGGGACCGAAACTTGAAAACGTTGCATTTTAAATGGAAAAAAAAATGTTTTCGATGGGCTGAGCTTAATTTTTGGTATAAGAATTCGCTAATCAATGCTTGCACCGGTTAGTAAAATGCATTCGACAGTATTATTGTAAGGATTAAAAATCTGCAGTCGGATTCTATTGATAAGTCCTTTCACTGTATTAAGATTTCTCTGTATTAAGATTTGGTGTCACGAAAGACCACTTGCCTACTTTAGTGCTATTAAGGAACTCCGTTGGGAAGTTTTTTTGTGCGGCACTTCATCAGAAAAGGTTGTGAAAATGCTTTTATACAAAACTTCAAGATAAGATAATAGTACAATTACTAACAAATCCATTTTGAAACCACACTTCGTCCGTTGATGCAAGAATAGCGTTTTCTTGAATGGTATCACTGTTTATGTCGTTTTATAGAACGTCATTAATAAAATCAATTCACAATCCGTGATCTAAAAGGAGCTGATCAAGAATTAACTTATCGCAAATAACTTGAAAATTCCTTTTCGCCTTTGTCTAAACGCATGTTTTTTTCAAGCTTCATTGTTTTTACGTAAGATCAGAATTTTCTATTGTTACAACGTGTCCAGAATAAGAAATTTCTGGAACTGTTTCCTTAAAATCACCAGAAAATACAACTTTTCAAAAAACGGTTTACGAATGTCAGTTTACAATGCGAAACACACAATCACTTACTGTCAGTGCTACTGCAGGAATCATACTTGCTTCATTCATAGTGATAAGATGAGCATTATCCAAGTAGATTCCGTGCTCAAAATTGAGCTCAGGCGTTTAGCCGACACAGATGTATCTCAAGAAGAGGTCTAGGAAGTTTGAATTGTCTGTGCAAGGTACGTCCTCATTCAACGAAGCTAGCGGCGATGCCAGTAAAGGCTACTGGAATAGTGATTTTGCATATTTTGCGGCTGGTACATAAATATAACATTTATTTGAATGTTTTTTGCTTTGCTCAACGGCTTTAATTATACAAAAGAATGATTTTGTAAAATTTCAGAAAAAAAAATATCACATACTTCTAGGCATCCAATAGAAAACTTACTTTCTTTGCAGAAGATTGTTTTGCTTTTTTTGTTTAAATACACAATACTTTAGAAAAAGTAAGACCCTATTGCACATCTGTAGACCAAGACCTTTCTATTGATACCTCATTTATTTAAATCGCATTTACGGTATAGATTTGATGGTCATCACAAAAAAAGCGCTTGCGTAATAATAATATAGATGATAGAAACAAGATTACGCGTTCCGCAGCCCCGTTAGCTAATGCTCTCTTTCTCAATTGACTGCATGACGTCACACAGCACTTCTATATTACAAAATAAATGCAAATGTGCGATCACTTAGGCAAATTGAGGAAATTGAAAATAAATTCTTGTTTTAGAAAAGTAAAGTATAATTAACTACTCTTCTGTATAAAAAAATTTATATTTTCGTATTCGAAAAAATTTAAATTTTTCAAACTTTCACAATTTTTATCTTCTAAACCATTCGAGATCGATAAAATTATAATTCACCAATAGCCTTAAGACGTCATGCTATCCCTCTCTCATTTGAGGAAAGCGTAATCTTGTTTCTATCATTCTTGATAAATAATATAGAACTGATTGATTCAAAATAAAATAAAATTTTTTTTAAATTTTTTACTGTCTTGCAAACAAATTTTTATTCATTTACAGATCAATTCTGTAGCGGTAACGTTAATCTTATTACCGTAGAAATTCACCTTTTAGTAATTTCAACACTCTTTGGGTATTCTGCGACCAAACGTTACCGGTAAATATTGTTACCATCTCTTTAGGTGGTAACAAGCAAAACAGAAGACATTTTTTAGCTTGCATTAAAAAAGTGCTCGCATTTTGAGTAATTAATTTAATTTTAAAATCCTTAAATCGAAATCGGAGCAAATAAAAATAAAAAATATGTTAAAAGCACTGTTGCTGCTTCTTCAGCACTTTTCAATGAATAAAAATTTATAGCAATTCACTGTGTAGTATTATATAACTAATATATAAATTAAATATAGACAACACCGCAGCTGCATCGGCGTAGTGCATGCATATTCCCTGCCAAGAAAAACAAATATTATATAAAAAGTTAACATTTAATTTTATGTATTTACTTCTATGTATTTTATTGTTCATATTTCAAAACACAAAAGAGAGAGCTTCATTTCAATAAGGTGAGTTTACGACTGTTGAAAGCGTTACCGAGAGCACAGAATACCAATTTCTAAGACCGGTAACGAGTTTCGGTAACAATATTGCTGTTACCGGTGACGCACAGAATCGATCTGTTACTCGTTGCTTTATAATTTTTCCCTTTCTTTTGCATGTTTACATGAATTCAAACAACATGTGGTGCGTTTAAAGTAAAAGGGGTAAATATATTAAATGTAACCAGGATTGTAAACAAAATTTAAGTAAAAAGGAAACAGGAAAAGTTTCCTGTGTGCGACGCACAATATTTCGTTTCATACAAGCTAGACAAAGAAAAATATTTTGTGGTTTTTGATGTTTAAGGTATAGGAAAGTACAAAAAAAAATATATCAAAAATTGTGGACAAGTTGGCGTGGCAACTCCCATACAACTTAAACACATTTTAGTTATATCTTAAAAATGAGAAAAGCTACGATAACGAAATCAAAAGAAGACTTCTCATTTGCGATTTCTAAAAAGTTCCAAAAATTTGGGAACGATCGTATAAATGGGCATGGCATCTCTCATACAACTTAAACACATTTTGCGCTATATCTTAGAAATGAAAAAGCTATCAGTTAGTTTCATATTAAATATCGGATTTTAAAGGGTTAAGAAAAACTTGCTTGACTTACAGGTTGCTTATTTTTAAGCATATACGACCTCTGGTAGTAAGTAGAAACAACATCCAATACACCATTCTTAGTGGGTATTGTGTATTGGCTAATAGTTATTGTAAGATATGAAGCCTTTTTCAAGGGCTGAAATGACCAGTTATTTATTGTTTTTTAACCGGAAAATTTTTATTTAAATTTTTAGTATTTGGGGATTCCGATGGGGACAAATGTTTTTATTTTTAAGTTGACACTACTGTCACTGAGATCTGTACCAAATTACACGTCAAAATATTCATTGGTGTCGAAACGTTTAAAATGTTGCAGAATGCCTTCGGTGAGCAAGCTCTATCGAAAACATGAGTTTATGAGTGGTACAAAATGTTCAAAGAGGTTCCATCAACATAAACTGATGAGCCACACGTCAACAAAATCAAGGAATTGGTGCTCCAAAATCGTCGATTGACAGTCCGAGACCTTACTGACCTTGCTGGAATATCGGAAGGATCAGTGAAAACCATTTTAGTGACCATTTGAGCCTCAGAAAAGTGAAATCTCAATTTATGCCAAAAGCGCTCAATTTCATGGAAAAACAGCACCACGTTGATTTGTGTGAAACAATGCTTTCCGACTATCAAGACAAGATGAAACGCAACATAACTTGAGATGAGACTTGGGTCTACGCTTACGATTCGGAAACAGCCGAGACCGAAAAAACCAGATCAAAGCAAGTCCAAAATCAAGGTCATGTTGACATTTTTCTTCGATTATCGTGGTGTGGTACATTTTAAACTCCTTCCAACTGGCCAAACTGTCAACAAAAAATACTACTTGGGTGTTATACGTCGTTTGCGCAAAACTGTACGTTAAAATACACCGGATTTGTGGAAAGACAATTCTTGGTTCTTGCATTTCACCAAAAACTCTACCCATATCATTCCGCAACCAGCGTATGCGGCTGACTTAGCATCATGTGACTTCTCTGGCTTTTCGCTAAACTCGAGAGACCACTCCGTGGACATCGAAACGAAGAAGGAATTGAAGGTTACACTGGAAGAGGACTGCAGCATGTTTTGCAAAAACGTTGGTATAAGTGTATTGCATCCGGAGTGGGGACTACTTTGTGGGGGATAAAATGAATTTAGAAGATTAAATAAAGATTTTTTGATTTATAAACAAATTCCCGATATTTTTTGCCCACAGATTTTATACTATTTTAAAGCTCTATTCTTCTTCTTTTAATCAACGTTCAAGTTTTTAAAAATGAGCCAGATATACATAACTATACTATACATGCACCTACTCAAAATCAGTTTTTTGACCACAAATCCTTGAGGACATATTAAAAAACAAATAAGCATGCAGTTATTTTATATTCACCTAGACGTACAACCTCTATTATGTCTCGAGCCCAGTTTTTTTTTTTCACTGTAACACCGTGTAATTTAAGTACAATGAAAATAATACTGAGCCTTGTTTGACTGCCTGATTCACCACAAAAGGTTCAGATAGAGCGCATCCATCTCAAATTTGACTGTATAAACAACAAGTACCTGTACGTACAAAAGGCTTGTTGTATAAACATCTGAATTTATAAAACAAGGAATTTCCCATAATCATATCAAAAGCTGCTGAAAAATTTGGATGCCGAAGTCGGGCGTACATGCGTTCGCACGATAAAAAAAAAAATAAAAAATAAATAACTGCCCATTTCAGCCCTTGAAAGGACTTTGACCTAGCTTCTTATGATCAATTGTGTTGTGCGTGTTATTAAGTTTGTACACAATTGACCGAGAACCGGACCTACATGTTTAAAGCCGACTCCGAACGGCGATGAACGGAATGTTCTTGTTCTCAAGAAGCTTTACATGGCATTTTGAATACTCTCTGAGGTTTGCCATTGTCTGCAGAGAGGTGGCGGCCGTACAGAAAAATTATTTTAATTCAAATAATTTTCTGTCGCTGCTGGGGTTCGAACCTGGGTCTCCAAGGTTCTTTGACATAGCGGCCACGCACTTTAACCAACTACGCCACGGACGCCACGTGCGTTCGCACGATACCACACGTTAAATGGACCGGCAGAAAAATAAAAATTTTTTGATATTCCATCCGACGGTGTCCAACATGACATGATGTCGTAACCTGTTCGAAAAAGTGCACTTCGAAAAGGTGCAAAAGCTGCTGGAGTCAGGCCATGTATCTCCCTTGAACACTTCCCATGGTAGTACCTGTACAAAAGGCTTAGGCAACCAACATTACGTCGATGCCCAAGAGAGTTGAAAGAAGATGAAATTTTTTCATTCCCTATCAGATATATCGCACATCTTTGAATTTGGTTCAGAAGCTCCAAATAAGGTCTTGAAGCTCCTGCCCAAATGTGCGAATTGTACCCCATTTTCGGCCTTATAAATGAGGTATAGATCACGCGTAGATCAATTGAAGTGAAGTATTTCTTACTTACTTACTTACTTATCTGGCGCTTACAACCGTAAGTCGGTTTTGGCCTCGTATAAGAAATTGCGCCAGCCATTTCTGTTCTGCGCTTGCTGGCGCCAGTTGGAAACACCAAGCGTGGTCAGGTTGTCCAACACCTGATCCTTCCAACGAAGATGTGGGCGTCCTCTTCTGCGTTGACCACCACCAGGCACCGAATCGAATATTTTTTTCGCTGGAGCGTCGTTTTCCATTCGCTCAACATGACCTAGCCAGCGGAGCCGCTCGATTTTAATGCGCTTAACTATGTCGATGTCAGCGTACAGCTCATACAGCTCGTGGTTCCATCGAATTCGGTACTCGCCATTGACGCAGATTGGACCGAAGATTTTAAGAAGGATCTTTCTCTCGAAGGCTCCCAGAGTCTTTTCATCAGAACTGCTCAACGTCCAGGTTTGTGCTGCATATAATAGGACGGGCATGATTAGTGACTTATAGAGCGTGAGTTTTGTTCGTCGAGGGAGGGCTCTGCTTCTCAATTGCCTACTCAGCCCAAAGTAACACCTGTTGGCAAGAGTTATCCTTCGTTTTATCTCAATACTGACATCGTTGAAAGAGTTAATGCTGGATCCCAGGTAGACGAAGTCCTTAACAACCTCGAAGGAGATGTTGTCAACAGTGACGTGGTTTCCAAGACGCTGGGACTGTTTATTTGTTGACACTAGGTATTTCGTCTTATCTGCATTCACTGCAAGACCCATTCGACTCGACTCTTTCGCTAATCTGGAGAATGCTGCACTGACTTCGCGCGTATTATGGCCAATGATATCGATATCATCAGCATACGCCAGCAGCATAATACTTTTGTAGAATATCGTGCCACTGCGTCTCAAATCAGCAGCTCGGATGATCTTCTCCATCATCAGGTTGAAAAAGTCGCACGATAAGGAATCACCTTGCCTGAAACCTCGTTTGGTATCGAATGGAGGAGTGAGATCCTTCCCGATCTTAACTGTGCTGCTGGTGTTGCTCAGTGTCATTCTGCAAAGACGGATGAGCTTTGCAGGAATACCAAATTCAGACATGGTGGAGTATAGATAATTCCTTATAGGACTGTCGAAGGCGGCTTTATAATCCACAAAAAGATGGTGTGTGTCGATCTGTTTTTCTAGGGTCTTCTCCAAGATTTTTCGTAGCGTAAATATCTGGTCTATGGTGGATTTACCAGATCTGAAGCCACACTGATAAGGTCCAATCAGCTGGTTTACGATGGGCTTTAGTCTTTCACATAGTACGCTCGACAGGACCTTATATGCGATATTCAGAAGGCTCATCCCACGGTAGTTGGCGCAAATTGTGGGATCGCCTTTCTTGTGGATTGGGCAGAGCACACTGAGGTTCCAATCGTTTGGAATGCATTCTTCCGACCATATTCTGCATAGAAGCTCATGAATGCATTTAAATAGAGCTTCGCCTCCATTCTTGAAGAGCTCAGCAGGTAAGCCATCGGCTCCTGCGGCTTTGTTGTTTTTAAGCCGAGCTATAGCTTTCAAGACTTCACTATGGTCGGGCAGCGGAACTTCAACGCTGTCGTCCACAATTGGGATTTCCGGGATATCATCTCTATTGGCGGGATTGTTGTCGTCGTCACCATTCAGAAGCCTAGAGAAGTGTTCCCTCCACATCATCAGTGTACTCTGGATATCTGTCACTAGATTCCCATTTTCATCCTTGCAGGAAGAGGCCCCGGTCTTGAAACCATCGGCCAGGCGTCTTATTTTTTCGAAAAATTTTCGGACCTCATTCCTGTCACCATGCATCTCAATTTTCTCGCACTCACGCATTTCTGCTTCCCTTTTCTTTCGCCTGAAAATGCGTCTCTCTTCCCTCCTCTTCTCTTTGTATCGCTCCTTAGCAGCACGCGTTACAACCGACTGCAGGGTGGCTTTGTAGGCGGCGTCTTTTTCTGCAGTGGCGTCGCGACACTCTTGGTCGTGCCACTGGTTTCGGCGAGGGCGGTGATAGCCTATCACCTCTTCGGCAGCCGTACGCATAGAGTGGGAAATGTGATTCCACTGCGCGCATATATCGTCGATCGGAGGAGTGCTTTCTTGAAGCAGGAGTGAGAGTCGAGTAGCGAAGTCTTCGGCTGTTTGTTTTGATTGCAGCTTTTCGACGTCTAGCTTTCTCTGTGCTGGATTGCGCGCATTCTTCGTTGCGCACAGGCGTGTACGGATCTTGGCTGCGACAAGATAATGATCCGAGTCTATATTGGCACCACGGATCGTGTGTACATCTAAAACACTGGAAGAGTGCCTTCCGTCAATCAAAACGTGATCAATTTGGTTGCGCGTCTTTTGATCAGGAGACAGCCAAGTTGCTTTATGAATATCGAGATGCTTGAATCTAGTGCTACTAACCACCATGTTTCGCGCTGCGGCAAAGTCAATCAGCCTCATTCCGTTATCGGAGGTATTGTCGTGGAGGCTGAACTTTCCGACTGTTGGACCAAAGATATTTTCTTTTCCCACCTTGGCGTTGAAGTCACCAAGCACGATTTTTATGTCGTGGCGGGGGCTGCGCTCATAAGCGTCTTCAAGGCGCTCGTAGAAGCTGTCTTTGGTCTCATCGTCCTTATCTTCTGTCGGAGCGTGCGCACAAATCAGGCTTATGTTGAAAAATCTTGCCTTGACACGGATTATGGCAAGTCGTTCGTTCACAGGTGTGAATCGCAGAACATGATGTCGTAGTCGCTTGCCAACCACGAATCCGCATCCAAATTCGTGCTTCTCCGCATGGCCGCTGTAGTAGATATCACAGGATGCTTGCCGTAAGCAACCCTGTCCCTTCCATCGCATTTCTTGGATTGCAGTGATATCAGCTTTGTATCTTTCTAAGATATCTATCAGTTGGATAGAGGCACCATCCCAATTAAGGGTTCGGACGTTCCAGGTGCATATCCGTAACTCATTGTTAGTTTTTCGTTTGCGGTAGTCGTCATCAGATTTGGGGATCATTTTTATCTTATTTCTTATGCGTTTCATTGAAATTTTGTTTTTACGTGGTGGGCTTCAAACCCAACGCACAACCCTTTAAAGGCAGGGGGAGCCCGCCGCTCACATCAGCCGTCAAACTAACGGTTGCCAGTTTGCCGTTTCTAGAGGACACCACGCAGAGGTTTGAGTCGACTTGAGACGAGTTCGACATGGATAATGCTGGCCTCACCAGGTTGAGGCAGTCAGACACGTTGCCATGTGAAGATCGCCCCCTTGACCCTCACGCGTTGCCTTGTGAGGATCGTCCTCCAAGTATTTCTTACACCGTTTTAAAAAAACCAGGCACTTAGCCGCGTCTTTCAATACATCGAAACGAAGATCGGATTGAATCGATATGCCCAGAACGCCAAGAGCTTCTGACTCCACTAGATCTTTACCATTCATATTGAGGGGGGGCTTATGGGCAATTCATTCGCTTGTGAGCTAACAGGCGGCATTGGGTCTTGTTAGCATTAAACTCTACTTTATTAGCAAGTCCCCTCGGAGATTTTTCTTAAGTCATTAAGAAGTGTATTTTCATGTTTTGCCTCTTTACTCAATCTCCAAAGAGCTCGGGTGTTTTTTGAAAGAATATGAATGACAAATGCCGCTGTCATCCGCAAACGAATGAATTGGGTTGTGAGTCAACGACAGAAGGTCGTTAATAAAAACCAGAAACAATGTTGGCGATAGGACTGAACCCTGCGGTACTCCAGCACCGATGGCGTGCTCATGATCCATAGAGCAACGCTACCACCAACACCGTATGCAATTAGTTTTGACACGAGAGTTTTATGCTACACTCAGTCAAACGCCTTAGAAATATCCAGAGCAACAACCCTACACCGAGAACAAAAGCAATAGTAAAATCACCTAAGCCGGCTTGGGTAAAGAAAATTGTATATAAATTAGAAACTAATGGATATTCACCAAAGTAATATATTGTTTAATACATTGCTTTGAAAGCACTTACTTCGATACCCTGCCAATAAAAAAATGTTTGATTCACCCAAGCCAAGTATATAACATTTTAACCATAGTGTAGGTAAAACACCGAAAAGTTTGACACTTTATCAAAATGGTATGAGCAAAATTTATTGCTGGATACTCTCGGTTTGTTATAGTTCTCATTTAGTTTTTGTAATGAAAATAATATAGCCTAGATATTTAGCCAAGGTGCAATACTTCGTGAGTGCATTTTTTAGCATTACACTAGAAACATTTATAAACGATCTAAACGCATAATTTTTTTTCTTTGTAAATCTATGTTGTAAACTTTGTAAATGTATGTCTATTTACATTAACTAAAAAAAGATTTCCTTAATAAAAATTAAAATTTTTGATTAATTTTATTTAGAAGTTTCATCTAAGTGCTTGGGTAATTTTGCACAACAGCAATATACAAAATTTTACCCAAGTATATGTACATTTCATACTTGTCTTTGGAAATTTATAAAAACAGTATACAGTAATTTACCTAAGTAGATGTATATTTTATACTTCTCCCCGTAAATTTATTTATCTATTTGACTTTGATAGTTCAACAATTTTTTTTGTTGAAAACTTGAACACTATGTTCTGCAGAATAAGCAAGCACGCTCACATAAATTGTCGAAACTAATGTGTAAATTACAGAATACTTCATTAATTTATCATCCAAATCAATATCGGTAAGTTAACATGTAAAACTGAGGTGTTTTGACCAAAAACTTAGGAGGCTGAAAGCTGCCAAAGCCATTGTATAAATTATACTAGGTTTTTTATTAATTTTACATAAGTTTTTTTCTCAGTGTACTCTCACAGAACAAGTAAATACAATGGTTCCATTTTTCAGTGAGGAACGCCTTAAGGTCACCAGTAGAGCGGGCTCTACGGAAGCCATATTGAAGGCTTTATATTCAAAAATTCCCTCCTAAAATTTTATAAAGAAATTCTCACTACAAAAAAATTGATAGTTTTTTTGTAACAACATCCTCGCATGAATAGATTGTGGAAAAAAACTTTAAACGCATTTTTCTCGTAACTACAATTTTCAAACTGGTAGGATATTTTTCTCTGAATCTACTTGACCGGACTGAATAAATCAAAAAATGTTTTATTATTTATAAGAAAAACTAGACAGCTAAAAAAGAGGAGGTCGTTTTTGAAGTTTAAGGTATAATATACGTGCAACAACCAAAAACAGGAGCTGTTTTCAAAAATTTTTTTTAGATATAAGAAGTTATTATTTTCTTTTTAAATTTATACAGGTTATTGTAAATAAAAAATACTTTATAAAAATATTCTTTTTTTTATATACAGTTCTGCCTTTTATATAAAGGGCGCTGAAAATGGCATTGAAAAAAAGACAGCCAAAACGGTTCGATGGATATGGTCTTATCCAGTTATTGGAGACAAAAAAATCAAATGACATTTTAAAGCATAGACCTTGTATTAAGCATTCCCTCTACGCAAGACCCCCGGCTTTTTTTTTAATTATGGCGGGAGTTGAAGTAAAAAGTTCGAAAAATAGATACATTTTCGCGCGCTTTTTTGTTTATATAAAACAACAAAAAAAATAATAGATACTTGAAGTTAGGGGGATGCTTAAAAGACAAAATGCAAAAAAAATCATTGAAATTGAACCAATAGATTTCGAGTTATCTATCGAACCGTTTAAAAAACTAGTTTCGAGGAAATCGCGTTCAAAGTTTTTTATTTGTTGTATGGAGCTTAGACATAGGTTAACGAAAACCGTTATAACTTCTGTTATTTTTTAAATATCGATTTAAAAATGTGTATGTATATTCTTAAAACTATAAAGAACATATTACACAAAAAAAATTAATATTACACAAAATTAATTTTTCGAAAAATTAACTCGTATATTAATACCTTAATGGGCTTATTGTCTAGTTTTGAGTCTTTAAAATAGAATTCATTTAAATTTTACGAAAATTTGTTACAGGAGATCCATAAAATGTCCTACAGTCTTAAACAGACTTTTGGAATTACGCGCTCTATAGCAGTCAAGAGGAATTAAAGTCACAAAAAAAAATTATTACATTAAACTTAAATTTAAAATGTCCAAAAAACAATATTTTTAATAAATGCAATAGTTTCGTTTAAAAAAAAAATCTTAAAAAAGTGTATTTTTTTTGTCATACAGTCATGGAGCCATGGAGTCTTTTTTCGAAAAATTAAAAATCCTAACTGCTGTAGTTTTTTGTCAAATTTTCATGTTTGCTAGCTCAATTTAAGAAAAAATTTATTGAAAAACGAGGTACATAACAGTGGATTATTGAAAAAAAATATCAGTTTATTTCAATATAAATCGATTTAACCAACAAAAGCTTGTTGTGGCACCTCTTGATCTTCTTCGAACTCAACTCTGAGATGCATTAATTTTTCGAGTAACGGAAATTTTTTAAGGAGTGTTCCATACATATAGAATATTCTTCTTTTTTTATCCAATCAACTTAGAACCACCTTAAGACACACACATTATGTTCGTACTAGTATTTGTGTGCGTTACAATGTGTTGCATTATGGCACCCACAGTGTGTCGTTGTTTATTCCCTTTTCGCGAACAGAAATTATAAACCTGCAGACTTACGCAGCTTAGGTGGATTTGCAATTTATGCAAATAAACAACAAAACTAACGCCCACTTTTTAGCTATCTATCTTTCTCTATCTAGAGTCCCTCACTTTCTCTTTAGCGCGTTGTGCCAGCTGAGATTAAAAACCATGAGCTGCGTAAGTTGAATCGTTTATTTGACACTTTGTGGGGTACCCAACACACCCATTCACCCGCACACCTACACACAACAGTCAACACTCACCCACTTTGGGGCAAATTAATGGCAATGTAGTGGTTTTTTGTGCTTTCAACTTGCGAGTATTTAAAAGTTTCATTGCGCCAATTTGTTATGTAAATAGAACAGGCCAAGCATGCATTTGCACTACATCATATGAGTAGTAGTAGTAGTAGTGGTAGTAAAAGTAGTAGTAGTATTATTTTTTTATTTTGCTTAAACTACTGCAATTTACAAAATGTTTGTTGAATTTTTAATGTAATCTCATGATGCAAAAGTTTTATAGATATTCCCGGTAAACACACAACTTTCTAGTTGCTCCATCGTAGAATTTGAGATAATCAAATTATTATAGTAGAACAAGGATAATTGCGCCATGCACAAAAATTACAACAAGGAAACTACTGTTTATGAGTTCAGCTTATTGGAACTTGGTCAAGCCAGTGGTCACATCCCTTAAAAAAAAAGCATGTTGTCATTTTGTAAGCATTTACATGTTGCTACAAAAAACAAAACAAAAAACTTAATTAAAAGTTTCTGTTACATCCGACCAGCATGTGGGTGGGTGACAAAATGATCTATGCTACAACATTGTTTCGAAGCTTTATATTAAATTTGAAATATGTATTTTGTATTAAAATTCCATTGTCACAACAATTAATCATATGTTTTTTGGGCAACCAAATTTGATTGCTTTTTGTTTTTGTGACTGGACCTCATTTGAACTCATTCTCAAGAATGCGCTAGAGAGACCACATTATTATGTGCGTATCCTAAATATGTTTTTAATTGCCTTTACGGCCATGACGAACTGCGTAGTTGCCACAGTTATTTTAACAGAGGAATTTCGTTTCGCTCTTTTGACCTTTGAGATTAGAGTGAATTTCTTTGAAGTTATTTCTTTTGTTGGACGAATGATTTTTACACCAATTTTAATCTTATCATTTCATTTATTTGTTCAGACATTATTTTTATTTCAAACACCTCTCAAACTTACCTGATATCACAAATGTTCTGGCATTGCTTTAGCATCATCAGTATTAAATAAAGATATACGACTTTTTCGCACCTTCTCAACATAACCTATTTGAAACCCAAACTCCACAATTATTGAAGAGATTCAACACTATAATTGAAAGTGACTCAAAATAAGTTTATGTAGGAAAAATTAACGCACCATAACAGCAGTTGGGATTTTGGATGACAATTTACCATGCATAGAGGTACCTTGTTGTAAAATATATCTTGACTGAGTTGACCTTTTGATAGAGTCACATAAGAACGCCATAGTAGTTAGCGAAGGTACTTGGCTGGGCCAAATACAAGTTTTTGACGTAACGAAGTTACGTTTTACCGCGCAGGTTTCCAAAAATAGTTGAAAAATGAATTTTTTCAAAATTTATCGGCGTTGCATTGAATTGTTATTCGCTGAGTATAAGAGCTATGTTTAAAAAAATGGTACGACATAAAGGTTAATTTTCTGACTTTATTATAAAAATAAAACAAAAATTCAAAACCTCATTGGGGCGCGGTGGGAGCTGCTTAAGCAACGCAAACTGAAAATTTGTTATATGGAATTATTACTCGCTGAGTATTAATGCTAGAATGAAAACTATGATACACCAATTAAGGCCTATTTTAAACCCTCACAGCAAAACCAGACAAAAAATTTCTGACGTCACGAGGACACAGAGAGAGCAGCTCAAAGATTGACAATGCAACATTCATGCAGCAGCGTTGCATTGAATTTTCACTCGGTGAGTATATAAGCTACGATAAATGTTTAAAAAGAAAAATTAAGGATTTATGCTTGGCCTTATGAAAAAATTAAAAAAAAATTCTGACGTCACCAGGTCGTGAAAGAAGCAGCATATGTAACAGAAATGTAATATCGTTGCATGGAATTATTACTCACACAGGAGACGCGCTGCGGTAAATTTTGTTATACGACAACATAGATGTATTGTTACACCTCACAACTAAATTATAAAAAGAAATCTTACCGTCCTGATTTCAGGGTGGCAACCACAAAATGCAGTAAATATGCTGCAACCATGAAAAAAGTTGCATAGAATTTTAACTCTGTGACTACTGGCGTAACGGTAAATTTTAAGGAACGAAAATGATGGTGAGGACTTCAGGCACATGATAAAAATTTACGACATCATGAGGTGCCTCAGGGAACCGCCTAATGTGACCCATATGCATCACTTTTGCTGGATTAATTGCATGTAGCGACGGCAAAGTAAACGCAGCAAGGAAAGGAACAACCAATGGAGACGCAAATAAAACAAAACAAAGCAAAAGCAAAAGCAACACCAACATCAACACTAACACCAACACCAACACCAACACCAACACCAACACCAACACCAACACCAACACCAACACCAACACCAACACCAACACCAACACCAACACCAACACCAACACCAACACCAACACCAACACCAACACCAACACCAACACCAACACCAACACCAACACCAACACCAACACCAACACCAACACCAACACCAACACCAACACCAACACCAACACCAACACCAACACCAACACCAACACCAACACCAACACCAACACCAACACCAAAACCAACACCATCACCAACACCAACACCAACACCAACACCAACACCAACACCAACACCAACACCAACACCAACACCAACACCAAAACCAACACCAACACCAACACCAACACCAACACCAACACCAACACCAACTTCAACACCAACACCAACACCAACACCAACACCAACACCAATACCAACTTCAACACCAACACCAACACCAACACCAACACCAACACCAACAACAACAACAACATCAACACCAACACCAACACCAACAACAACAACAACACCAACATCAACACCAACACCAACACTAACACCAACACCAACATCAACATCTACATCAATATCAAATCAACATCAACATCAACATCAACATCAACATCAACATCAACAACAACAACAACAACAAAAACAAGAACATAAAAAAAACATAAACAACAACAAAAACAACAACATCAACAGCAACAACAACAACAACAACAACAACAACAACAACAACAACAAAAACAACAATAACAACAACAAAAACCACAACATTAACAGCAATATCAACAGCAACAACAACAACAACAACAACAACAACAACAACAACAACAACAAGAAACACCGTCACGTCAAAACCTACGGGTGTGTCCACGACACAGCCAACTCTTTTTTTTTTTTAAATGGAATTAAATTAAAACTGTTTTTCATGTATTATGGCTTTATTAGTAGGAGCAAACATTCCCATTAATTATGGAACACAACGTCGTTGAAGTGGCTGTCTCGGCTGGCTTCGCATTAGCGCATTCTGTCACTCCAATTTTCCAAGACCTTGTTGACGGTTTTGGGGCTGTAGCCCAAGGATTGCTTGAATGATATTGGCCTTAAGTGCTTGAATCGTTGCCGGATTGGCATAACATAGGTCCCACAAAAAAAATCTAAAATGGTCAAATCGCAGCTCTGAGGCGGCCAATTAACATCGCCAAGACGGCTGATTACACGATTTGGGGATTTGGTGCTCAAAATATCGTTTATGGCATGGCGCGCCATCCTGCATAAACCAGAGGTCGTCCAAATTCATGTCTACAATTTCAGTGAAAAAAAGTCTGTTAACATGGTTGTGTGGCGTCCGTGGCGTAGTTGGTTAAAGTGCGTGGCCTCTATGTCAACAAACCAGGAGACCCGGGTTCGAACCCCAGCAGCGACAGAAAATTATTTGAATTAAAATAATTTTTCTGTACGGCCGCCACCGCTCTGCAGACAATGGCAAACCTCAGAGAGTAATCAAAATGCCATGTAAAGCTTCTTGAGAACAAGAACATTCCGTTCATCGCCGTTCGGAATAGGCGTTAAGCCTGTAGGTCCGGTTCTCGGTCAATTGTATACAAACTTAATAACACGCACAACACAATTGATCATAAGAAGCTAGGTCAAAGTCCTTTCAAGGGCTGAAATGGCCAGTTATTTTCTTATTTTTATTTTATAACATGGTTGTGACCGAAACGTTATTCCCAGCCTAATTTTCGAAGAAAAATGGTGCAGTGATGCCACCGCTCCACAATCCGCCCTAAACTGTCACTCTGTGTGGATGTGGAATTTCCGAGAACAAGATGGGGCAATTTTGTTTGTTAACTAAGCCGCCGAGATGAAAATGCGCCTCGTCAGAAAATATGATTTTTCGCCAAAATCATCATCTTTGCAAATAACGCACTATTTGGACTACACAGCACTAACTTTGGAATTAAGTTTCCCAACGTTGCTCAAGCGTAAAGCGACTCTTTTCTTTCTGCGGATATATGATACTGACTTTATGTCAAGATTTCGAGCGGGAAACAGCTGTCAGTGTCAAAATAGCTTATTATTTAAAAATAAACCACTAGATGGCACACCCGTTAGATGCTCAATTGATAAGCTACAGATATTTGGTGTACAAAATCTCGAAAAAACAATGAGTCTTTTGATGCAATCGAATTTTAGAGTTCTTCAAAAGAGCGAACTTTATGAGCCTCAAGGACATGCGTCATCGACGAAAACAAATAATACTCAGAAGGGGCAATGTCTGGGCTATACGGCGGGTGGGGTAGGACTTCCCATTTCAATGTTTCAAGGTATGTTTTGACCGGCTGCGCAACATGTGGCCGAGCGTTGGCAAGTAGTAAAACTACCTTGTCGTGCCTTTGCTCGTAGTCTGGCCATTTTTGCTTCAATGCTCGACTCAAACGCATCAATTGAGTTCGGTAGAGTTGCCCTGTGATGATTTTACTCGGTTGTGGCAGCTCATAGTACACCACGCCCAATTGGTCTCTCAAATACAGTCAGCCCGTATGATTTTTTGTGCTTGGGGTTATCGTAATGAGCCCCTTTTTGTTACCAATTACAATACGACGCAAACTTCCTTTCTTTTCTGCCGTTGGAGCAGCTCTTCACAAGTGGAAAAACAGCGTTCGACGTCTCCCGGCTTCAATGATACTATAATAAATGGCAAGGGCTGGCAAGCGTGAGTTACACACGATAAGAAAAAAAATCAAGCAGTCTATGCTTAAATCGAGCAAATAGTCTATCAGTTTATACTCAAGCGTAAATTTCTCAATTCTAGCATTATTTCGCTAAAATCGAGCTAATTTCAAACACATGATATTAAGAAGAAAATGTTTCATCGAAGAAGCAATTGCTTAAAACTCAAGAATATTTTTTCTAGATTCAAATCTTATATTTGCTTATAGAGAAAAAAATTTGCTTGATTGTTGAAAACTAGAATAATTTGCTTCATATAAGAAATATATTTTCCTTGAATTGAGTAGAATTTGCTTCATCCAAGTCAATAATTTTCTCAATATTAGAATGCTTTAATTTTTTTTATAAGGAGAATAACTTTGTTATTCACTTGATCAAAGTAACTTTTTTCTTAAATCGACCATTTCAGTCCTTGAAAGAACTTTAATCGAACTTCTTATGATCAAATTGTGTTGTGCGTGTTTTTGTATGTTTGTACACAGTTGATCGAGAACTGGACCTGCTAGTTTTATACCGACTCCGAACGACTAAAGTGCATGTTCTCAAGAAGCATTGGCATTATTTACATTCTGAAGTTTACCCAAGAATGATAGAAACCAGATTACGCGTGCCGCAGTCCCGTTATCTAGTGCTCTCTTTTTCAATTGACTGCATGATATCACACATCACTTCTGCATTACAAAATTAATGCAAATGTGTGACTGGCGCTCAACGCAAAATCGGACAAAGTAAAGTAGCAATGGTAAAAATGCCGTTATTCTGAAAATTCCTACTTCTAAACTAAGTTTCTTTGTCACATTCGTTTGTAAATTGTATTTAGAGGCAGTCGGTATTAATGCTAAATAAAAATATTTTTAAAATGGCTCCATATTGAAAACAAACTACTGTCGAAATAAGGCAATTAATAGTAAAATTAAATTTGGAAGGTAAAGCTGTAAGAGAAATTGCTGAATTGGTTGGAAAAAGTAATTCTACTGTCCACGACATCATCAAGAGGATCTGTGATGAGTTTAGACTGGCCAATTAAAGCAAAGAAGGTTATGGCAAGATATTAAATGAGTGAGAAGAGCGATCAATATTGAAAGAAATCAAACAAGATCCTTTTAAAACCGCAAAAGAACTCAAAATATCTCTAAAAACTAGCACTGGAAAAGATGTTCGCCTAAATACTGTTCGCAATACTTTACATAAATTCGATTATTATGGGCGAGTTGCCAGAAAAAAGCCTTTTTTTTTTTTTTTTTTTTTTTTTTGGATTCGCCCGGAGGTAAGAAATCTTCATAGATACGTATGACCCGCGCCATACGCATGCACGATTTACATTCTAAGAAGTTCCCGGATCAGCCGGACTGATAGAATGCACCTACGTGCTAAAACTTACCACCTGTTGGCAAATAATAGCCTCCACTAAGCACAATTGCTTGGCCTTTCAGCGGAAATTAAAATTAAATAAAATTTGAGAATTTTTTGTGCTTATGTAAACTTCATAAACATCATCGAATAAAAGCACATTCTTCATAATACGAAGCAATACAAGACAACATCCAAAGTTATTTATTAGACCATATATAACCGCATTTATAATTGTTGTCGTTCGGCTTGGGGCCACTGTCCAACCCAAGATCCTACGTGGAAAAGAGATGCAACTCTCAAACACCAAACCAATACCAAACATAGCACAGATATACAAGTATATATTGTGCAGGCACAATATATTTATATATTCGGGTCACTAAAATAAGGGAACACCGAGCTAAGTGTTATTATTTGGATATGCATTTGGGCCAACGCAGGTACAAACTTGTATGGAAAAGAGATAAACTCTGACACACCAAGCCAAGAGACACGGTATACATGGTCAAATAAGGAAGAACTAAAGATCTAAAATAATTTCATGAAAAAATAAAGCAACGAAACTGAATAAAACGAAAACTTAAAGTATCTATCATATTCGATGATGCTTATTTGTTAAATCGTAAAATCTACACAATTATCGCGAGTTATATTTGTTATCACAAGGAATGCGTTAAGTATTCAAATGTAATATCATTTTGCGTTTTAAGACATCCACCGAGTCAGAAAAATTTATCAAGTTCAAGTTGCCATTAAAATCACTACACATACATCGCAAAGGGTCGTGAAGGGCATAATTAGAAGTGCAGTGACTCAACTTAAAAAGCTGGAAATGTCTGGCTCCGCTCCTGGGGATGTTGAAGTTTAATGAAGAAAGGAGGTATTGTGAGTCTATATCACCACTGAGTAATTTGTATAAAAAAGAGACATTGAGCATAATTCTTCTGCTTCTTAAGGAAGGCAGGGAAATAATTTTGAGGCGTGTTTCATAAGGGGGAAGAATAATATTGGGGTTCCAACGATAATGTAAAGCAAAAAGTAAGAATTGTTTTTGAACCGATTCTAATGCATCGATGTGGACATTGTATTGAGGGTTCCATATTACGGATGCATATTCAAGAATTGGTCTAACAAGAGAGGTATAAAGTATTTTAGTAGTGAAAGGATCGTTGAATTCTTTAGCCCATCTTTTAATGAAAGCAAGGACACCTCTAGCCTTATTTACCACCAAATTAACTTGAAGATTGAAACGAAGTTTAGGATCCATAATTACACCTAAATCAAGAAAACTGTGTACAATTTCTAAATTAGTATTATTTATAGTGTAATTTATACTATTAGCAATTCGACGTGAGAATGTCATTTGCTTACATTTTTTTAAGTTTAATTTTAAAAGGTTAAAATTACACCACTCAACTAGACTGTTTAAATCCGATTGTAAGAGTTGTTGATCTTCAGGCGATTTGTAAGTTAGGAAAAGTTTCACGTCATCGGCGTACATTAAGACGTTAGAGTGTTTTATTACAGAAGGAAGGTCATTTATAAACAGTAAAAATAAAACCGGACCAAGATGACTTCCCTGCGGAACACCAGATGTGACCAAAATATTTTTTGACATAGAATTCTTATATAAAACTTTTTGAGAACGATTCGACAAGTACGAGTTAATCCAGTGTAATAGTTTGACGGGAAACCCAATTAGATGAAGCTTTTTCAGAAGAAGATAATGATTGACACAATCGAAAGCTTTGCTAAAGTCTGTATAAATAACGTCAGTCTGTCGTCCTAAAGTAAAACCTTTGATGACACGCGAAGTAAACTCCAAGAGGTTAGTTGATGTAGATTTTCCCTTTAAGAAACCATGTTGAGAGGTGGAAATGGAGGAAGATACAACGTGGGTTATTTGATCAGTTATAATTTTCTCAAATAACTTAGGGATTGCGCTTAGTTTTGCGATACCTCGGTAATTGGAAACATCAATTTTTGAGCCGGATTTATGAAGAGGTATTATATAAGATTTTCTCCATATATAGGGAAAATGACCACTGTGCAAGGATGTGTTAAATATTTTTGATAGGGGAGAACACAAACTAATAGAACAATGTTTTAAAATGCAGCTCGGGATTTCGTCAGGACCAGTCGTAAAAGAAGATTTAACTTGTCGAAGGTAATGCATAACTATATTAGAATCTATTACGGGGGTTTCAAAAGAGTTAACTGGTGGTAGGTAAGGATATTCAAGACTCATGCTCAATGGTATATCGGAGTAGGTTGTTTTAAAGAAGTTTGCAAACATGTTGGAAACTTCGATGTCGCAAGATGCTTCTTCATGATTGAATTTCATAAGAGGTGGGAAGCTGGAGGTTTTTCGTTTTGAGTTGACAAAAGTGTAGAAAAGTTTCGGATTATCTTTGAATTGAATTTTTATTTTGGCTATATAGGCAGAGTAGCACTGTTTATTTAATAGTTGATATCTGTAACGACAAGAGGAATAGCAAGCGAAGTCTAAATTAGAGCCTGACTTTTTATATTTTTTAAATAAGCGATTTTTGGAATTTTTTAAAGACTTAAGTTCATTAGTTAACCAAGGGGGGCTTAAAGGTTTGAAATCACTATTTTTTTTTGGCACAGATAATGAGAAACATTTTTGCAATGTATCATTAAGAAACTGTACTGAAGATTCGACATCATAAAAAGAGTACGAAGACCTATTATTTAAAATTGGGGACCAGTCAATCCGCGCGAGAAGAGCGTTAAGTTTAACATAGTCTGTTTTTTTAAAGTTAAAAATTTTATTATTTCGCGTATCTGGAGCTAATTTATTTTCATTTAAGTTGGCAAGTAATATTGTTATTTCAAGAGTTGGATGATAATCGTCTTCAGGTAAGGAAACTGGGTTCGAACGACGGAGATTTACGGAAGTGCATCTATCTACAAATACAAGGTCAAGAGATCTATAATTTTTATTAAGAATATTATTAACCTGCTGAAGACACAGATCAGACAACTTATCTAAGAAATCATTTATCCAATCAGAGGCAGAAATAGGAGTAAGAAATGCGGAATCATCGGAAATACTCCAGGATACAGAAGGTAAGTTGAAATCACCTAATGCAATGATAGTATCCATATTTTTAAGCATATTATGGACTGTTTCGATGTCACTAATATGGTTTAAGTAAATTGTTAAATCACTTTTAGGTGGAATGTAAGAGCAAGTAAGAAAAATCGTATTATTATTAACTTTAACTGTAACACAAATAAACTCCAGGTCGTTGGTACCAGGAATTGTTAATTCCTCCGAAGCAAGCGAGTTATGGACAGCTATCAGAACGCCACCACCGATCTTATCATAGCGATCTTTACGAAAAATTTGATACTTATTGCACATTATTTCAGAGTTTAAAACGTTAGAGCGAAGCCAAGTTTCAGTAAAAACTATAAAGTTATATTCAAAATCAAAACTGTTCATGAAAATATCGGAAAGTTTAGAATTGAGACCTCTAACGTTTTGATACACAAGCTCTAATTTAGACTTGTGATTTTTTAATCGTTTTTTGTATGGTACTGAGGACTATTAGAAGGACGAGGCAAGTGTACAACATTTGCAACACGCGGTTTGTTTTTGAATTCAAATTCATGAACAATTGTATTACGGGGCCAAAAGTTTACATCCACAAGAGTATTAAATAAATTTTCCGGAACAGTCAATCTAAAAGACGTAGTCAGTCTCGCATTTAAATATTTGAATTTTTGGATCGAAAGAGGCATACCACTATTTAACTTTGAATTAATAAAAAATTTTATATCATCTTCAGTTGTATCAGCAGCTAAGCGCGAGACAAAGATTGCTTTAGTTGGTGGAATTGCGATTAATGGCTTAGGAGAAATAGTAGCAGTAGTAATAGGAATCCGTTGAGCGTTAACAACTGAAGTTGCAAAAATAGGAGTTTGAACAGTAGGAGGAGCAATTGAAACAGCTTGAGCATAAGTAAGAACAGGCTGGTTAACAGGTATGGATGGTGCTAACATTGGCAAGGAAACGGTCTCTGGTACATTTGGAGCAGATATAGAGGCAATCGTATCAGTACAAATGTCCATATCGTCTGCAATGTCACGTTCAACAGGTGGTGGTATTGGTGGTGTCGAGTTAGTTTTCTGTTTATTGCGCAGGTTCATGTATTTCTTTTTACGCTTGGGCGAAGGAATTGGCTCATCAATATATTTACACTCATCGAAAAGTGTTTGGTACTTTAAAAATTTTGCAGAAAGCAAAGAAAGTTCCCTACTTATCTCAGAGAAACCCTGCTTTGTCTGCTTAAAAAGCTTATAAAAATTGACATCAGTCAATCTGCACTTCTCACAACACCAACGCAACCCTTTACCTTCTTCAATAAGGTCTGCAACTCTACCCATTATGCCCACACATTTGGTGTGAACGATATCATCACATAGCCAACATGATAAAAATCGCTCAGTTTCACCCTTAGTGGAACAGCCAGGCTTAGAGCAGAGCATTTTAATTAATAAATAAAAAAAAAGACCAAAAAAGTAGTAAAAATAAATAAAAGTAGTAAATGTAGTAAAAATATTAGTAGAAATTAATAAATAAAAATAAAACCAAAAAAGTAGTAAAAATAAATAAAAGTAGTAAAAGTAGTAATAATAATAGTACTAAGCAAAAGTAACAACCTGAAGTGATGGCAACCCTTAGTATGTATAATAATAATACGTATTCAATAGCTTAGCTAGACAGAGCTAGACAGATGTCTTAAACGCAATTAGCAATAGAACAAAAAGAAAGCAAACAACGTAAAGTGCGAAGAATATAATAAAGAAAATGTAAAGAAACTTGTTCAGCACTTTAAAGAAATTTTAATAATAATAATAACACTTATGTTAACAATAGTAAAACAAATGCAAAACTTATCCGCTGCAATCATTAGACTTCACATAAGCACAAAATTTTTTAATTATTTTCAAAAAACCACTGTATTTAAATTTAAACTTTGCAGAAATTAACAAACACAACTTAACCCTCCGTTGGGCGCATGGGTCCAACCAGACCTTTTTCGATTTAAGTTATAAATTAAATATAGTTCTAATTAAGCTAGCAACTTGAAATTTCGTGACTTTTCCTAAAATTATGTATACTATTAACTCTGAGAAAATTAGAAGGATATATAGCATACAAGGATACTTACAAGGATATTTTGGCATACACATCACTTTCGTACCTCATGTGGTCTGGCCAGACCCCCATATGTTTTTTATAAAAACCTATATAGTTTTTCAATTTCTTTTCTTATTGAAAAACCCGTTATATTTTGCGTTGTTTTTTCTATCTATACTATTATAAATATAAGATTGAAGCAAAATTTATTTGTTCCAGAAAACTCTAAAAGTGCGGGGCAGATTCTTATGAAATAATTTATATTTGAAATATCATATTTGTGCGAGCTTACAGTATAAGTGTATTGACATGTTTGTAACATGTTTGTAACAAGGGGAATGCTTTTTTTTACAAGATCAACGCCAGCGTAGTGAAGGATATATGCTCGATTTACTAGGCGTTATTCACTATCAGTTGAAGCTTAAAACCGATAAGATATAAGTGCTAACAAAACACATTTTACGTCCGAAATTATTGTGATTTGTTTATTTTTTCAAAATGAGTGATGAAGTTGATTTTTTTTATAACACGCGACTACGCAGTCAAAGTATGGATTTAGATTTTCGTACACGATTGGCAGCGGCTTTAGTCAATGATATAGGACGTGAAAGAGCTGAAGAAGAGCCGGATACGATCGAGTCATTTGGAGACGATGACGACGTCTATGATATGGACTATATTCCTGAAGACGATGCGTCTGATATTGAAGAGGAAATTATAATCGAAGCTAACGAAATTTTTGACACTGACGATGAAGCAGAGGAGTGAGAAATGCATGCTGAAAATCAAACTACAAGCCCAAATGATAATTGTTTCTATGGCAAGGACGGCACAAAATGGAATAAAAGTGAACCTACTGCTGTTGGTCGTTTACGTCATCACAATATTATGCGTTTTCGATCTGGTCCTAAGGAACATAATTCGATTCCAATTGAAGTATTCATGAAATTGTTCACACCAAATATTTCATATATTATTATCCACGAAACGAATCGTTATGCTAAAGATGCTATTCAAAATTGGAATTTGGAAAATCCAGATAAAAAGCAAAGAGTTTGGAAAGACCTTACTAGCAGTGAATTAGATGCTTTTATTGGGATACTTTTGGCCGCTGGTGTTTCACACAACAATATGCAAAAATCAGAAGTTTTATGGCGTTCAGATGCTCTACCCATTTTTAAAAGCAGCTATGTCTCATAAAAGATTTCTTGCATTGACTAGATATATCCGTTTTGATAACGGTCGTACGCGTGCGTTTCGTCAACAGTCTGACAAAGCTGCACCAATTCGAGATATCTGGAATTTTATGAACGAAAACCTGGCTAAAATACATATATGAACCGCATGAAAATTTCACTGTTGATGAACAGCTATTTCCGTATCGTGGCAAAACAAAATTTACGCAATACATCCCGTCAAAACCAGCTAAGTATGGTATTAAAATGGGCATGCGATTCAAAAACGAAATACCCTTTACAGGGAAAATTATACACAGGGCGAGAAGAAGGAGAAGTACGCGAAGTCAAACAAGGTGAAAATGTATTGCTCCAGCTCGCAAATCGTTACAATAACAATGGTCGTACAGCTATTGCTGACAATTTTTTTAAAACGTTGGAAGGAATAAAGCTACTTGCCAATATTGGTCTTGGATTTGTTGGAACTATTCGATCCAATAAAAGATGTGTTCCTGATGAAATGAGAAAGAGTCATTCTCGTCCTGTTTTCTCGTCTCAATTTGGATTTCATGAAAACTTGGTGTCAATTTGCAGCTATGTGCCAAAAAAAAATAAAGCTGTGAACTTACTTTCCACTGTTCACTATACGAAACATTGTGAGGGCGCAGCAATGAAACCAGAAGCAATCTTGTTTTATAATGCAAATAAGGCCGGCGTAGATTGCATGGACCAAATGGTTACTCATTTTTCATAGAAACGCTCAACGAAACGGTGGACTTTTGCTTTTTTCTGCAACATGTTAGATGTGATGGCATTAGCCGCATTCTGTATTTGCAAAGAAATCGACAGGCTCGACAACTCTGATGGAAGGCGAAATTTTTTATCCACGCTATCTAAATCAATAGTTCTGCCAAACATAGAGAATCGAATGAACAATGTTCATGTTGTGAAACAATTTACTTCCCGGTCAGCGATTGAATCGTTTTTTGGCAAACCAATAAACGTAAGTATTTAAGTTCAATTCAATTTACATTTGCCGAGCGTTTTTATTTTTATTTTTATAGAAAACATTATGAAACAAAACTTATTGCAAATTTTGTTATATCATTTCCTTTATATCTTTGTTATTTTTCAGATTCCAGCACATGTATATGAAATGGAAAGTGGTCCTAATACACTTGAAAAGAAAAGAGGCCGCAAGACTCGTTTCTTTTGTGAAAAATGTTCAGACCCGGTATGCCAACAACATTCTAAAATTAATTATATTTGTTTTTAGTGCATGAATGAATGAATGAATTAATAAAACTGTAAAACTACAATACAAATTTCAACCTCATGAAATTAATAAATAAAAAAGATAATTTAATACGTAAAAACCCAGTTTTTTTATACTTTTATCTAAACAGTGGTTGGATAAGCCATTTAAACCAAAAAAGAATCTAAAATCTATACCATCATGTCTAATACAAACGGTTGAATTTAGTACTAAAACCACGAAATTTCCATACAAACATATGAAAATATATAGGGGTCTGGCCAGACCACATTAGGTACGAATGTGACAATCCGAACATGTGCCAAACGGAGGGTTAAAGAAATTTTAGCGCGTTGCCTTTTATAAGCCTTAAAAATAAAAATAATAGAATAAAATCTGCTAAGGATTATTTACTAAAAACCGAAGATTTTTGGAATCAGGTAATTTAATGGACAATCATCTTATTGTACATTGATGATTTGATTATTTTAAAGTTTTGTTCACTGACGAAAGCAAATTTAATTTGCATGGGTCAGATGGCAAAATGTTTGTGTGGCGTAAGCCAAATAAAGAATTTCATCAGCAAAATACAAAAGCCACAGTTAAACATGGAGGAGGCTCTGTTATGGTTTGGGGCTGTATGTTGAGTGCCGGGGTAGCCAATTTGCATTTTATTGATAGTAAAATGGATAAATTTGTCTACCTCAAATTTTTGAAAAAAAAAATGTAAAGCAAAGTGCAGAGAAATTGGGTATCGCAAACAACTTTGCCTTTTACCAAGACAACGATCCCAAACACACACCAGGCGTTGCAAAACTTTGGCTGATCCTTAACTGCCCCAAACTTATACAAACACCTGCACAGAGCCCAGACCTTAATGTAATTGAACATCTTTGGGAGGAATTAGCAAATGTAATTTAATACATTACAATTTAATACATTAGTTCAGGTAAAAGAGGCTTTATTAGAAGAATGGAACTTTATAGAGCCGGAAGTATGCCAAAACTTGGTAAAATCAATTCCAAAGCGCTTACAGGCCGTTTTGATCAACAAAGGATACGCAACTAAATACACAGTGTGACGAAATCGACAAAAAAAAAAGCACAACCAAACTTTATAGAAATTCTTAAAGAGGGACATGTTGCGAGTCCATCGCACTTGGTCTGACCTCTCAATGTCGTCACAATTTTTTTTAATTCGTTTTTAAAGTTGAAGGGTTCGATTTTTGCTGCGCCGACGTTCATTGAATTTTTACAGCTATTTGCCTTGTTCGAAATGAAAAACCAATTCCACTTCTTTTCAGTAGAATTTCACGTAGAACAAGGCTGTATAAAAATAAATACGATAAAATACAAAATGAAGCGTGTAGCGAAGCAAATTCCCGAATTTTTCTTTAATTTCATTAAAAAAATTAGTGTTTCTATAAATTTAAATGATATAATGCTGCATGAATGACATCTCTTTTTCACAAAAATTCATTGCACGTAAAAATACCTTTTTATTGAATTTGGATTAATATCGGTTGAAAATTGGCAAAATGGCGGCAGTTTTAACGTTTTTTTTTTGTTATAAAACACTGACTCCCATGTATATATTCCTATCATACAAAGTGCTGTCATTTTGTTAAACCTTAACCGATTTTGGACGTCTTTAGCTCATTGGAAAGAAAATATGATGAGTAACATACTTCTATAACATTGCAATATAGATCTTTGAAAAATGTAAAAGCTACTATGGAACGAATAAACATATTTTTATTTTCAATAGAACTTTTATATGAATGAATGTGTACGAGTGCATTAGACCGTAATGGAAAAAAGTAAGCTGCACACCGTCTAATCTGAAGCATTTTTTAAAGAAAATTTCGAAAAAAAACAATTGTTTTTTCCCGAACGTTTAAGTCTTTCTTCATATCTTCGGCATTTACAGACCTTTCTTGTCCAAGAATGATATATCAATGTTTCTATTTCGAGGCGTCCAAATTTTTTGCTCTAAAAGACATTGGGGTCGAGGACAACTTTCTAGTACTTACAAGATTTCAACTTTTACAACATGAATTAAGAAAATAAATGTCAAATCAAAAAAGTCTTTTTGAGCCGTTGCCCAGAACCTTGAAGGCCCTCAATTTAATTTTATTTGCATTTTTTAATCTATTAAATAAAACACAGAACTTATAGTGGATGAGCTTTTGCTAAAAAGTCATTTTTATTATTTTAATAAGCTCCTTTTCACATATAAAAAAGTAGGGTAAGTTTACCTACCATATACTTTCTCGTGGGTAAGTGCTAGAACGGGGTGATTGATCCCAATAACCTTTAGGGCAAAAAAGTTGGACTCCTCGAAATAAAAACATTTATATATCTTTCTTTAATGGCGTTTTCTTTTCTTGGCAAAAAATTCTGCCCTCTGAGAGTGCAGAATATTTTACATTTTGACCTGCACTCAAAAAATATTGAACTGTTCTTAGTCGAGAAAAGATCAGAAAAAATGCAACATTTTTTCAATGATGTTGTGTTGGCTGTACTGTTACTTACTTTTGAGAATAATTTTTGTAATATTTATTTTGTAGTTCGTGAAAAAGCTTAAATTGTAAAGAAGTTTCAATGATAACATTTAATATTTTCCTAACATGTCACTTTTTTGTTCATTCAGTTGGTAGCATTTGAGGTCAGAATTTAAAATCGTCGATCTTGAGAGTAAAAAATTTTGCATTTTTTCTACTTTCGAGGTCAACATTGTCCAGAAAAGAAATCGATTTAGTTTACAGGTCAGAATTTTTTTGAGAAAAAAGAACATAAAGGTCAGAGTTCTCAAAGAGGACAGAAAAAATGCAGAATTTTTTTGAGAAAAGTAAACGCCATAAGATAGGACTGTTAATGCCGAAGATAAACTTAAATGCTCGACAATTTTTTTCAAAGTTTTCTTACAAATATTTTTCAGATTATGTGGTGTGCAGCGTACTTTTATACACTCGGACACATTCATTCATATAAAAATTCTATTGAAAATAAAAATGTGTTTATTCGTTCCATAGTAGCTTTACCATTTTTGAAAAATCTATATTGCAATGTTATAGATGTATGTTACTCATCATATTTTCTTTCCAATGAGCTAAAGACGTCCAAAATCGGTTAAGGTTTGACAAAATGACAGCACTTTGTATGATAGGAATATATACATGGGAGTCAGTGTTTTATAACAAAAAAAAAACGTTAAAACTGCCGCCATTTTGCCAATTTTCAACCGATATTAATGGTTTTGGATTCAATAAAAAGGTATTTTTACGTGCAATGAATTTTTGTGAAAAAAAATGTCATTCATGCAGCATTATATCATTTAAATTTATAGAAACACTAATTTTTTTAATGAAATTAAAAAAAAATTCGGGAATTTGCTTCGCTACACGCTTCATTTTGTATTTTATCGTATTTATTTTTATACAGCCTTGTTCTACGTGAAATTCTACTGAAAAGAAGTGGAATTTGTTTTTCATTTCGAACAAGGCAAATAGCTGTAAAAATTCAATGCACGTCGGCGCAACAAAAATCGAACCCTTCAACTTTAAAAACGAATTAAAAAAAATTGTGACGACATTGAGAGGTCAGACCAAGTGCGATGGACTCGCAACATGTCCCTCTTTAAGAATTTCTATAAAGTTTGGTTGTGCTTTTTAGTCGTCACACTGTGAGATTAAATGTTAGGTATTTGCATTTTTAGTATTGCTTCTTTACTGTGTCCGATTTTGCGATGAGCGCAAGAAATTGAGTTATTTTTGTTTTTTGGTTTTAATAAACAGTTATCGTTGGAAAAGTTGTTGTTGTTTTTTTTATTCAGAGAGGTAAGTATGTGAAGTGCTAAAATAAGCAAAAAACAAAAAAATTTAGAACATTATTTAAAAGTTTAGAGCTCATTAATATCAGACAAGCTCTTGTCCGATTTTGCGATGGAGCCACTGTATATATATATTGTAAAAATAAAAAAAAAATATTTGGTATATAGAACATAAATACATGCAGTTGATATAAACAAAAGTGCTGTGTGACGTAATGCTCTCTCTCTCTCTCTCTCTCTCTCTCTCTCATTTGCGGAACGCGTAATCTTGTTTCTATCATTTTTGAGGTTTGACCATTGTTTGCAGAGAGGTGACAACCGATCAGAAAAATTCGTTTCAATTAAAAAAAATGTTCTGTGTCTGGTAGAGCATTCGAACCTCGGACCTCGCGGTTCGAAAATTTGCACCGAGTGGTTCATGCACTTTAACGCACTTGGTTACGGCCGCCATAAGTAATTCAAGTAATTAATTGCCCAAGTTATCAAGCAAAATATTTGATTAATTCAAGAATATTTTTAAAAACCAACTCTGAGTTTGCTTAAATTAAGAAAATGTTTTCCTGATTCTAGTCTTGTGGCGTCCGTGGCGTAGTTGGTTAAAGTGCGTGGCCGCTATGTCAACGAACTATGGAGACCCAGGTTCGAACCCCAGCAGCGACAGAAAATTATTTGAATTAAAATAATTTTTCTGTACGGCCGCCACCTCTCTGCAGACAATGGCAAACCTTAGAGAGTAATCAAAAATACCATGTAAAGCTTCTTGAGAATAAGAACATTCCGTTCATCGCCGTTCGGAGTCGGCGTTAAGCCTGTAGGTCCATTTCTCGGTCAATTGTGTACAAACTTAACAACACGCACAACACAATTGGTCATAAGAAGCTAGGTCAAAGTCCTTTCAAGGGCTGAAATGGCCAGTTATTTACTTTTTTTTTTTATGATTCTAGTCTTGTTCCAGTTTCTGGAATAATATTTGCTTAATAAAAGAATATTATTTCTCTCCGCGCAGAAATTAAAAAATCAGCTCATACTCGCGAGTGGGAGCTGAGGACGAGTGAGCATTCCATTCGCTGAAGTGGTTCCCAAACTTCTAAATCCTACATTTTAATGGATGTCAATATTATATAAAATATAACAACTAAAAAAAATTACTTTCTTATCAGTGGTATTTGGCCACTTTTTTATGTTCATTTAATAAAACACTTTAGTCCTCAACGGTTGCACACTTTTCGCAATTAACATTTAATTTATTATCCATCAAGAGAATAATTTCTTAAGATGCTTTCAAATAAATACAGCACCTTTTCTTATCTGAAGTATTTTACGAGCAATAAAAATACTCTCCATCAACTTCATAAATGCAAACACAACCGAATTCGCTGAAAAACAAGTGTCATTCTAACAAGCAATTCAGTGACACAACAAACACTTCAAGTTCTTTCTTCTAAATTATTTCGCTAAATATTTAACACCCGGGAACTATTGACACTGGCATAACACCAGACCATACCGCCTTCGCACACCACTTAATAGCCACCCGACGCTACTCAATTAAACATTTAAGACTCCAACAAGTCAACAAAACATTGTCACACTCACCTCTCTTCCCTTGCAATGCAGCGTGTCGTAAACTTCCGGTCGCCCTTCAATGTTCTTCAAGCGTATCGGCTTCCGCATCATGATGCTCCGTCCCTCCTCATCCAAGTGAATAAAACTGCCGGCACGCGAACGAAAGTCTTGCGACAACTTGCGCTGTTGAGTCTTCGGTGTGGGCGACAGTTCCCGTGATCTTCCGGTGGCGTTCTTTCCGCTTCCGGTGTCAATTTCAACAATCACATT
Source organism: Pherbina coryleti (assembly GCA_943735915.1). Classification (NCBI taxonomy): domain Eukaryota; kingdom Metazoa; phylum Arthropoda; class Insecta; order Diptera; family Sciomyzidae; genus Pherbina; species Pherbina coryleti. Next base: position 61,990,593 of record OX030948.1, read on the forward strand.
TGTGCCACGGCTTGAGGCGCTACGCTCGCGGCTTGGCGAGGACTTTGCATTCTCCTTGCCGCTACCGCCATGTTGATTGCTGCCACGTGCAGAGATGCTTTGGCGCTTGTTATGCTTGCCAGGCTGTACAGGCGATCCTCCTAGATGCGGTGAGTCCTCCTTGCCCGTTCCATTGTCCACGTGGTCGGGAGATGTTGCTATAATTGTGGTTGTTGTTGTTGTTGTTGTTATTGCTGTTGTTGTCGGTGCCTGTTCCTTTAGATAAACTTTCAACTTTTTGTTGTCGTTTTCAATTTGTGACGTCACTGAGGCGGAATCAAAACTTTCAATTGCCATCAACTCGGTGGATGAATTCAATTTAAGCTCGCGGCTGTCCGCTTGCAGGATTTGCTGTGCATGTTGTTGGTCCTGCTTCTCATTGATGTTATTTGTTGCTGGTGCGTGCTGCTGCTGTTGCTGAGTATTTGACTTTGTTGGCGATGCTTTTGTTGTATTTGTTGCTACTGGCGATGCCTTTTTTGTGGCCGTAAATCGCAAGTTTCCAAAGATCGAAGTAAAATGTTGCGACATCTTGGCATGAATATTTAACAGTTCGATGTTGTGAAGAAGAACAAGTTTCTGTTTTCTTCAGACAAAATGTTTACAAGTGGATATCCAATATTTATGAAGAGCAAGTTAGATTAAAAAGTTGTGGCTCATTTGCATGATTTAACACTGTCTGCATGGCACTGAAAGGAAATGCAAATAGGTTAATAATGAGTTGGTTGGCCTAGTTAGAAAATTAGTTTCATTCGATATATTGAAGATTTATTGTCTTTAAACATATTGTTGTTTTTTTACTACAAATAAACTTTTAGAGACCACAAATAAAATTATCAATTGAAATAATACTTTGATATAATTTTCGGTTCAGTTCAGACTGAGTTATGCACGTCAACACTTACTTATTGACTTTCAAACTTAAGCATCGAATCCTGCGTAAAGTGCCGCCAGCTATTTCTTAGCTTTGAAATAACTTTCTGTCTCATCCGAATGTCATTAAGAAACGTTTACGACTGACATCAATAAACCATCAAACAAGGACACAACTTCGTTAAAGAAAAAAGTTATCACTTTCCTTTGAATAGCTTTTTGTATCCCTGTCGGAAATAGTTAATTAATTATGTAGTTGGAAAAATGGCGCTATCGATAACGCTTATCAACAAACACGACGATATAATTGAGGAGACGCTGTCGAGTAATCGTTTAACGTGCTTTTTGTGTTTGTGTTGTTTGTTTGGTCGCTTCCACAGATCCTATAATTTAATCAAAGTAATTTTTGAAACCATATAATTTCATCTAATTGATCCAAATGTATATATAACAGAGAAGGGCATTTTCGAATTTCCTATTCACATGTGAATAGGCTGCTTTTTGCTGCCGACGCAATGCTATCACACCTACGCTCAGTGTTGCCATATTTTTTTCAAAAAAAACTTTAATTTCCAGAAAAAAAAACTTATTTTTCGGTGAAAAAACTTGATATTAAAAATTAACTAAAACATGTATTTTTAAAATGTGTGCTTTAAAATTTTTGGCAATTCGCTTTGTTCTCTCGTTGTCCCGGTATTTTGGCCACTTCATTTCTCAAGAAAATACGGAAGACTTGATAGTCAACTCTGAATGTATGTGAACTGAAGCGTCAAGTTTAAAAAGGAATGCCAAAAATTGACTCCCCAGAACTCGGCGAAGGAAAAACGAGACAAAAGAACAGAAACAATGACAGCAACAATAATAGCAACAGCGCTGCCATAAAAATAAACTTTGAAAAGGAGTGAAAATTAGTAGTAGCAGCTTCAAATGATACTTATGTTTTTGTGGTAACATACAATTTAGTTTATCTATTCGATTCATAGATTCACTAAAATAGAAAGCTTCGTTTTAAGGGGGAAATATACCCTAATTTACATATTCTTAAAGCTTTAGGTCTCAAGAATATGTGGTGAAAATTTCAAATCGATATCTCAAAAAATAACAAAGTTATAGCCTAGTGAGTGAACCTTACAAGAGTAGGCCTTATTTTCAAACGCGTTTTTCACGAAACCATGTTTTCAAAGTCGGTGACCAAGATTTCTCGAAGCTCAGCCGATCGTTTTGATTTTTTTGCAGGCTTGTTTTATTCATAATAATCTCATAGGATTTTTTTTTTTCGTAGCTTCGTTCATTTTTTATAGGCAAAATAATGACGAATTTTTAGTCGAAAATCGTTAATTTACGTTCGGAAGTCCGCCATTTTGTGAAAAATCAATATTTTCAAAAACGGCTATGACAAGTACGAGTTTTAAGTATCTAGTTTAATAATATATTTAATTTTTTTGCTTCAGTTGAATTTAGGAGGAGCAATCTTGGTCACCTTTTTTTCAGAGCGTTCTACAAAAAATGCAGTATCTACCATAATAAAAATTAATAAAAAATATTAATTTTTTTTAATAAAAAAATACTTATTATACTCTTGAATGTGAATATTTTAAGGTTTAAAAACCCTCATTTAAAAATATCCCTTAGGTTTCCTTAAAAAAATGCACAAACATGACCTTTTTCTTCGGCCGCTGGGTATATTTCCCCCCTTAATCGTAAAAACTTGAAAAACTGGGTAAAATAAAATAAAACTCTATTTTTTAGGGAAAAACTTGAAAACTTTCTACCCTCTCAAAAAGCTGGCAAAACAAGTTTTATCTGCCCACATGGCAACACTGCCTACGCTATAAGTAACTTCGTGAAACGTACGATCAATGAACGAACCATGGTATAATAATACATGGTAGCATTGACAACTGCTTATTTTCTCTTCAACAGGAAAACATAAACTGTCAAAAACATCTTTTTGTGGAAATACATCAGCAGCTGCTGTGGTTGTTGTTTTTTTTCACTTCAACGTTTTCAACATTGCTTGCGTTTTCAATGGCGGATTGTGAGCGCTCTCTTTTTGAGTATATTTTTTGACAGTATATGATTTCCCAAGCAACTGTCAATGCTACCTTGTATTATTATACCATGTGAACGAACAATAGCATTCGGCCGCATAGTAAGATAAATTCTCTCAGCACAAAGCATGTTAGTTGACGTTTAGCATTCATGAAGGTAATACTTCGCTGCGCAACTTTTTCACTTTACTGTTTCAGGTACACAAAAAACAAATGTTTAACGAGCAATGGGAATTCGATTATTTTTTCATAGAGAAATATAAATGATGAAGCGCAATGTTTAATTTGTGAAGCCATTGTTTGTCGTTCTGCAAATATGTATTTGCAAAGACACTTCTCCGCTTGTCACGCAAATTATAATTCTTTTTCAGGTGAAGAAAGAAAACTTAAGCTTTTGGAATTACAAGCTGAATATTTTTTAAAATATATGGCAAATTCTTTCCGTTACACACATTTGCCATTATTTTTTTAAGTTCCCAGCCTGAGATATCATAAAACACGCAGAAAAATTACTCTTTAATGAATACTTTCTATAAGTGATTTATGAGTCCTTTTTGTGAAGTATCATAAAACACGCATAAAAATGACTCATATCTTAAGAGGGCTCGCAAAGCGTTTGCTGGGTAGCATGAGAATCTGCAGTTCAGTTACTATATTCTTTTCAAAGATTTTTGTTTTCCTTCACAGCGTAAATTGAAGCAGAGCTGCCGTGCTCTCTCGGGCACACACACAAGTATGCATGCTTATGTGTTAGTTTGCCCTTCACTGATATATAATAATTAATCCTATTGTTTTCCACAACACCCTTGATAGTTACAGCTGAATACCGTATCTAAGACCTTTTTCATACAATTCCAACGAGAGATGTCGTTGGAAGGAAGATATTTGGTCGAAATTGTATTACAATTCATTACACAGGTGTACAAAGTTCTTAGATAATGGGGGGGTCACACCCGAGGTAATTTGCTGCATAGATTTTGAATTCGAGTTTAAGGTTTGAATTGAGCCAAAAGGAGTTTAGCAAAGAACTTTAGCTTTAGCAAAGAACTTTAGAACTTTTAGCCTCTATTATATAAGTATTTGAAAAATTCAGCCGTACCATGAAATCTTTTTTTGTTTTTGAGTTGATTTCTTTTTTTCTAACATGTTCAAAATGTACAGAATCAGAGGAAAACAGGCCATTTACCAAGATAAATGTTTATAAATAAGGAAAACATTTTAAATAAAAATACTACACAGCAAATATTTGAACCAACTCATTCACAAAAAATCAAAATTTTGTTTTTTTCCTCCAAATTGACACGCCCAATTGTTCTTTGCTTGTATATGATAGTTACTCTGTTTGTCCTTGACTTAAGGGTCCATTCTCCTCAATTGGGTTACACAAAATTTTTTGTTTTTCACAGGTTCAAATGTGTAGAATATCGTATCAAACCCCCAAATCGATATCTCTATTAGAAAAAAAAATTGTACATAGTTTAGTGCGAGTGTGTGAAGCCTCCTATACTATAATTTTATCTTTAAACCCGTTTTACTCGTTTGGGTAGATTCCCGCTGCACCGATGAAGATATCTTAATTTCAATTGGCTCCTTTTTTTCAGGCATATCCACATGGTTCATTAGTTATTGCAGACAAAAAGTAGCAAAAAACTTTTTAACAAAAAAAAAACCCGACTTCAAAATCACTACAAAGTAAAAAATAATTTTAAATAACTTTTCCCATTCATTTCTTGGTCATATTTTAAAAGCTTTTTATACGTGTTATAATATTGGAAATCTTATCATTTTCATTTTTTCTATTTTGTTTTATTATCATCAATATACTAATAGCTTTATGTACATAAAAGCTTTGAAGTCGGCGCTTATCTTACTATGTCGAAATCTTTTTATTTTAATTTTTTCTAATTTGTTTTATCATAAAAATATTATTAACTTTATGAATATAAAAGCTTCTTAGCGATTTTTTTTCTTTCAATTGGCAATTTTTGAGTACGCTGAATGTAGCCAATGTGTTCCATGCATTATTTGTGCAGCTGTTACACACTATGTCATATTCAATATGAGCTTTACAAGCTCACCCAAACCAGTTTAGTGAGAATTTTAATGTGTACGAAGCTTTTAAAATTACTACAGTGTCACCAAGGTATTTGGTGCCTTGGTAAAAGGATGGTAAAAGGTCATGATTGTGTGTCAAAGATGAGCGCCGACTTCAAAGCTTTTATGTTCATAAAGCAATTAATATATTGATAATAAAACAAAATAAAAAAAATGAAAATGATAAGATTTCCAATATTATAACACGTATAAAAAGCTTTTAAAATATGACCAAGAAATGAATGGGAAAAGTTATTTAAAATTATTTTTTACTTTGTAGTGATTTTGAAGTCGGGTTTTTTTTTTTGTTAAAAAGTTTTTATTTCTTCCTTTTTAGATAATATGAAATATTTTATGCAATAGTATTTATTCTTGAGGAAAATTTTAAACATGAAACTTAGTTCTTAACAAATTTGATTTATTAATTCCTGAAAGTTTGTTGGGTATTTTCCATTTCTGCTTCTTTACAATTTGTAGTGCCACGCCCTTTCTCCAATCCCGCCTAATTTATTTACCGTACCATATAATGATTCTACCTACCCCTGTGCCAAATTTCAGTTTCCAAGTATCAATATTAACCGTAATATAGTACTTTCCTTAAAGTGACACATCCTGTGTACAATCCCGCTCACTTTTTTAATGATTCTACCTACTTATCTACCTGCATACCAAATATTAATACGCTAGTGTCAATATTAACTAAGATATAGTACTTTTATAATATTGACACGCTCCTTTGTTGAATAACGCCCACTTTTTTAGCCGAAATTTGCAGTAAGAGTACCTACCCATGTACTACATTTCAACACCCTAGTGTCAATATTATCCGATATAAAGTGTGTTTCTAATATTGCCACACCCATTCGTTGAATAATGCCCACTTTATTTACAGTGATTTTTAAAAATTGTGTCTACTCCTGTACTAAATTTCAGTACCCTTGTGTCAATACTATTCGAGATACAGTGTTTTTCCAATATTGCCACACCCATTTGTCAAATAACGCCCACTTTATTAACTGTAATTTGTAATAACTATGCCTACCCATGTACTAAATTTCAGCACTCTAGTGTCAATATTATTCGATATATAGTGTGTTTCCAATATTGCCACACCCCTTTGTCAAACAACGCCCACTTTATTGACTGTAATTTGTAATAGCTATGCCTACCCACGCACTAAATTTCAGCACCCTAGTGTCAATATTATTCGATATATAGTGTGTTTCTAATATTGCCACACCCCTTTGTCAAATAACGTCCACTTTCTTTACAGTAGTTTTTTAAAATTGTGTCTACCCCTGTACTAAATTTCAGTACCCTAGTGTCAATACTGTTTGAGATACAGTGTTTTTTTAATATGACCACACCCCTTTGTCAAATAACGCCCACTTTATTGATCGTAATTTGTAATAATTGTGTCTACCCCAGTGTTTTTACTGTAAATTTCAGTACCCTAGTGTCAATATTAACTGAAATACAGTGTTTTTCTTATATTGACACGCCGCTTTGTCGAATATCGCCCACTTTTTTAAAAAAGGACCTCCGCGTTCATGGTATCTATCTGTTGACAAAAAATTACGGAAATCGGGCAAGTGCTTTAGGAGTTATCGATGTACATACATTTTAAAAAAAAAAAAAAAAAAAAAAAAAAAAAGCGCGGACAAACCAACGAAATTGAGAACCTCCTCCTTTTTGAAGTCGGTTAAAAAAGAACCCAAAACCAATTTTGATTTTCAAAAGTCCGACATTTTGTTCATATTCAAAATTTTAAAAATCTGCCCTTTCACTCCGATGACGCTATTAAAACTATAGGTTATTATGACACTGACAGCTATTTCCCAATCGAAATCTTGACATAATCTGTATCATATCTCCGCGGAAAGAAATGAGTCGCTTTACGCTTGAACAACGTTGGGAAATATTGGAAAGAAGTTTTGGCTAAAATTAAACATCCACCACGCCTGCTGTTTTTGCTGTACTCCTTTTGTATCTGGGGCTCGGAAAACCCGCACGTTATTGTCGAGAAGCCGATGCATCCACAGAGAGTGACAGTTTGGTGCAGATTGTGGAGTGGTGGCATCATTGGACTGGGAACAACGTTTCGGTCAACGGTGGTCGTTACAGAGTCATGTTAACCAAATTTTTTTTCTTGAAATTGTAGACATGAATTAGGACGACTTCTGGTTCATGCAGGATGGCGCGCCATGTCACACAGCACATGCCACAATAGATTTTTTGCTCACCAAATTCCCAAATGTTATTCGTGTTATCAGCCGTTTTGGCGATGTCAATTGACCGTCTCGGAGCTGCGATTTGATCCCTTTGGACTTTTTTTTGTGAGAAACCGTAAAGAACCGATGTTATATCATCCAAGCTCATCCAAGATGCCAATAACATCCAAGCAATCTGTGAGCTTCAGACCGAAATCATTAACAAGATCTTGAAAATTGAAGTGACAGATTGCGCTACTGCGAATCCAGCAGAAGCAGTAACTTGAACGACTTTGTGTTCCATAATTAATGGGAATGTTTGCTTCTACTAATAAAGCCATGTATGGCGGCCTCGGTAGTCGAATAGGTAGCGTTCTCGACTGCTGCCCCAGAGGTCTCGGGTTTGATTCCCCGCCAAGCCATTATCCTACGCTTTAAAAACCTTTCTGAATTTTCTATCCTTATTTCTTATCAACTTAAACTGAAAATTCATTATAGCATAGCACTGCTTCTCATTCAAATTCACATGTTTCTTTGGCTTTCCACCACGCTTAGAACATCCTACACATGTTTCACTTGATTGCCCTTTCCTTCCCACTAATCTATCACCCCATTTCAATATACTCGACTGTATAGGTATTCCACCTGAATCTTTGGTTCCAGCTAAAAACAAAAAAAATCATAGATTAAAAACATGGTCCCTTAATTCATGTACTCTTATAAATCTATTAAAATTTTAAATCGAGTTCCTACCGGGTTTTTTTTTATAAATCTATGTATTATTTTGACAAGAGTTTTTTGTGGGAGTATCTGAAAGAAAACTGCTACGCACAAATATATTGTAAAAAGGGTGACCAAATAAGAACAATAGAAAAATGAATTTAAATAAAACAACAACGGTATGAGATATCAAATTAATTGTGACCTTATTTTAAAGACATAACATATGAAATGGCATGTTATTTAAATGGCATTTATAGCTTTACTGACAGTGCTTCAAACATTCGGTCCAATTTTTTATGACTCGGTCCAATATGTGTGGCGTTATTCCGACAAAAGCATCTCTAATGTTGGCGTCGAGCTCGTCCAAAATGGTTGGCTTGTTAGCGTAGATTGAGAACTTGACGTAGCCTTAGAGAAAAAAATCGAGGGGTGTCAAGTCGCATGATCGCGGCGGACAATTGCTGAACGTTTGTCGTGAGATGAGCCAGTCGCAAAATTTCTCCTTCAGAAAATATGAAAGAAGAGCTTAGTGCGTTGCGTTGCGTTGCTTGTATGGTATGAAACGCCGGCTCGTTGGAACCATAGCCTGGATATGTCGATGTTGTCGATCTCTGGCATCATAAAGAGGGTTAACATCGCTCTATCCCGAGGAACATTGATGATAACGGTGTATCTTCCCTCATTTCAAAAGAAATAAGGTCCGATGATGCTGCCGTGCCATAAACCACACCGAACAGTCAATTTTTGTGGATGAATTGATGCTTAGACGAACACCTGTGGATTGTATTCGCTGACATAGTCGCTGATCAAAAAATGGAGCTCGTCCGAGAAGACGATTTTTTGGATAAAACTCGGATCTTCGGTCAACATTTTTAGTGGCCAATTAGAGAACTCAAGGCGTTATCTATGGTCGATCGACTTCAAACCTTGCGTCAGCAGAATCTTATACGGATGTAGGCCTAAATCCAACCGCAAAATAAGTCTGGTTGTATGATTAACTGATCGACGCCGAAACGACATTTCCGGATCTTCTTCGACACTGGCCGCTACGGCGGCTAGGTTTTCTTCACTTCGCACCAATTTCTATGTGTTGGTGGCTGAAGATCCAGACGGGTATACTCACGCTTAAACTTTTCCACTTTTCCACTGATGATATGAGGTCTACCAACTTCACGATGAAATTCACGCTGAGTATTTACAACTGAGCAGTAATTTCAATAATATTTTTTAATGATTTCCACAAGTTCGGCAAGCGTGAAATAGTTAGCAATAAAATTGTAAACCTTATTAAATAGTTTGACAGCTTGATGTTGTTGGTAACTTTTACAGCTGCTGAAACATAAGAATTAAAAAAAAAAACTATCATTGCTGTCTGGTCACCTTTTATTGGGTACAGTGTCAGTGACGTGCACCAGCTGCCATTACAACAGCTGCATTTTTGGATGCTGGATTAATTACTAAAGGAAACAGGTGACTTGTGGTTGATCACAATAAACTGATCAAAAGCGCATAAGAAGAACTCATGAAATCACTTGATGAAGAATATCATGCTCGATGCCGGATAGGCTGTATTGAATATATCGATTTTGGTGGAGGCAAAAGTTCCACCAAAGTTCTGTTAGAAACAAATAACTCAAGTCATCAGTTTCCAAGTATTATGAAAGAAGAGCATAACACTATTTGCAGAGAAGCAGGAGGAGTATATCTTTGCCATTTTACTCCATAGAAAGACTAAACATCCTGAAAAAAAATGGAATCTGCTGAAGTTATTGCAAGCCATCTCATGGGTTTCCAGAAGAAAAACATCATTGAATAACTTTTGCAGGCTACTGGTGGTGACTCAATGAATGAAAACACTGGTTGGTAGTGAGGAGTAATGCATTGGTTCGAGGCAAAACTGAATTGTAAACTCTTATGGTTAGTTTTTGCTCTTCATACAAATGAGCTTACCTTTAAGGCACTTGATCAAATAGTTGGATGGAAATACTTAGTCCACTTGTTGCAAAGTGGTTAGACTGACAACATGTACGACTGCAACACAACTTTAAATAAATCCCTCATTTGTCAGAGCCTATGGTTCCTTTAAGTGACACTGTTGTCAAAGATCTCTCAACAGATCTGGCTTATGGTTAACGGATGACCTGAGTTCATTAAAAAATATCACGTTTTTTTCCTCCAAATTGACACCCCTAATGTTCTATGCTTGTATATGATCGTTCCTCTGTTTGTTCTTAACTTAATTCATATACTCTGCATTAAAATTCGTTGAAGTTTTTGCCTTCAGATAAACGTGCTGTGATCATCTTCTTTAAAATCATCTCCAGAAAGGCTTTGCAGAATTTATTACAGTCCATACAGAAAACTATACTTTCTGAAAACTTATAACTACTGTCGAACTTAGTTAATCCTTAGAGAACATCTGCCTTCAAAGCCTCAATTAATTAAATTGTACAAAATCACGTCCATTTTCATAATTATCTCTAGTAAATTTTAAATTAAATATTGATTTTTCAATCAATAATCCAAAATAACCAAAATAATTACAACCCAATTTACTTATTTAAGTCAAACACAGTTTGAAACAGTTGGCTTGAAGTGTTTGAGGTTCTTTCATCTCTTGCATACCTTTCCAGCTCATTAAGCTCATCCATTTATATAAACCACAAAGTGTGGTCACTATTGGCGAATATTTATTTTTGTTTTTTATTATTTTAATTTTGAACAAGTAAATAAGTAAGTTTTTGCGTTTTATAATATTCTAAGGAAAAGACTACTTTTCATAAAATATACAATTTCATTTTCAATTAATAATTTTTGATATCGAATTTTTTTGAAATATTCTCATTAATCAAAAAGCATGATTAATTAACTTTCTTCAGATGGCGAATTGTAACGATTTGGGAGAGAATCTTAATTTTGTTTGCAAAAACTGACCGCTCTCTAAAATGACCCAAACCTGACATGTTCCCTAATGATATGATTCCATTACGTCTTTCAATTTAAGGCCAAATAATAGGTAGTAGGACGGGTCACTTGAAGGATTATTTTTGTAGGACATAAGGCAATTCTGAATCAAATTTTTTTTAATGAAAATATTTTAAGGATATTAGCTTTTGCTGTCATCATTTATCTTATATTTAAGGACAGCACAAGATGTTAAAATGTTTGATTAACCTTTGGAAAAGCTAGTTAAATCGTAAGTCAAAGCATGAGCAAAATTATGAAAAAGTTAAATCAACAATTTATAGCTGATTCAAGAGAATTGCAGTTTTGTGGAATTAAGTTAAATTTAGAATTTCTCTACAGGGTAATTCCAGTGAAATGGATTTTGTATAGTGTCAGTAACCACAAAACAATTGCTTTTTCCCCCGTTAAATATTAAAACCTCGGTAAAAATTATATTATTTCTTCATTTTGCAAGTCTCAGAGAAAACTTTGTAATAAAAAAAAAAACAAAGTAGGAAAGAAAAAATTGTATAAACCTTTATCCTGACATGAAAATATCGTTTGTTACTTACATTACCGATGGAATTACCCTACAAATATTGGTATTGAAGCATTAATTAGAAAGAATTAGAGCGGAACACAAATGTCTTTTTTATACATCCTTCAACGTATTCTCTCAAAAAACATATAGGCCTACAAGGTTTTGCTTTTGGTCCAGAACTTTTCTGTGAAAAACTCAAATCTGAGTTCAAATTTGCCCAATACGTCAAGCTTTTGAGTTATTTAAGGTTATATGTCCTGAAGCGGCTGTTTGGGCTACTTTTGAGGTTATAAAAAGGGGGCATAAAGTTTTTTTAACTCTTTCTTACCAACTGCAATTGGGCGGCCATGGCCCAGTACGTTAAAAAAGTGCATGGACCCTTCGATGTCAATTCGAGACCAGGTTCGAGCCCCAGCTGGCACAGAATATTATTTCAATTGAAATTAATTTTTCTAGCAGGCCTTCATCTCTCTGCAGACAAACCTCTGAGAGTAAATAATGTCATGTAAAGCTTGTTGAGAACTTGCACGTAAGCCGTTCGGGGTGGACATAAAACTAGTAGGTCCAGTTCTCGATCATTTGTTTCAAACATTTAATAACACTCACAGTACAATTTAGAGATGAAAATCTAGGTCAAAGTCCATTCAATGGCTGAAATGGCCATTTTTTTTTCGTTTTTTTTCCCAGCTGCATCACCTATTACCACTCTTCTTTTTCCAAATGTACTGCCGAATTAATGGTAAATAACATGACAAATTTTAAACCCTGCCCAGTTATAGGCGAAAAAGTAATTTTTCAAAATCATTTTAAAAAGACATAACTATACCACCAACGGGAGGGGGAAGTGTAAATAAACTTTTTGCATGCTTTTGCATAGCGAGAGAACCCCGAAAATGTTATTTTTGGTCATATAACCTTATGTGTCTCAATTCCTAAAATAAAACAAAGTACAGATTCATAAAAAGAAGGTGCAAAACGGGAAATGAAAACGTTTCTAATTTGTAGGCATGTGTTACTCTTATGTTCAGTAAGTCCTCTTATTAAGAAGCCGTAATTTTTCAGCAAAATTAATTTTTTTTATTCAACATTTAGCCGGATCGATTTGCATGGAGAAAAATAAAATCCGCCGGTAACCGGCTCAAAAGTTAGAGGCCACTTAAAACCCGTCGCTACATCAATTTTTTATTTTCGATCTAAGCAATCCCAATGGAGCGTTTTTGGTTCTCCTGAACCCTTTTTTCGGCCAAAAAATTCATCTTTTTACTTTTAGCTTTTATCGGCAAAAAGTTTGATGTATCAATACCCTCCAGAAATGAATGGGGCCTTGGAAATCCTCCACTAAACAATGTCACTGAAATCTACACTGATGGATCGAAATTAGATGGCAAAGTAGGGGGAGGAGTCTACTCTGAATCACTAAACATTAACCTTGCCTTCCCAGGCTCCCCGACCACTGCAGTGTTTTCCAAGCGGAAGTTACTGCGATACACGAAGCCGTTACTTAGCTTCAGATAAATGATATATCAACTAGAGATATTTGTATTCTATCTGACAGTCAAGCCGCTTTGAAAGCCCTGGAATCTGTTGTAACAATATATAAAACAGTCCTAAGCTATCGCAGATCTCTAAATGAGATGGCAGAGCAGCTCAATATACTTCTATGTTGGATCCCCGGACGTAGAGACTTCCCAGAAAACTGCAAAGCAGACGAACTCCAGGAACAATATATATAGAGCACATCAAATCGTTCCCACAAGTAGAGTCGCATTACACTCGAAAGAGGTCGTCTAAATTATACATCAACACAGAATGATGTAGGTTATACGAAGAAAAATGCTTAGAAAATTCAGAGTTACAAGAGGCAAATCTTCGTCAATATCGAGATATTTTCAACTCCGTATTTAACATTTCGTCCTTCACACCAAAAGCTGATCAAAATAAGTAATATATGCACTGCTTTTAAAAATTTGAATAAGGTGGATAAAGCAAATGTTTAGGAGGAGCAAAATCTCCGCTTATTTTTAAAAGACGAAGCACGAAAACTTAATGATGACAAGAAATGTGCTATGGGGAGTAATGGAAGAATTTTATGATTGTGCTTGCTATGATTTCCGGAAAATTTTAACTTGCCCTAATGCTGATGTCAGTGCTTGATATAATAAAAAAAAAATTTGCAACATTTAATTTTACAGTTTTCAATATGAGCGAAAGGAATGCATTTTGCTATTTATGGGATGAATCGATTGCTAAGAAGGGAGCAAATGAAGCTTTTCAATAGTCCTTTAACAATATTCAAAAGACAAAATAATTTTTATAAGTTTTAAAAAGTATTACAAAGGTTTTGGAATAATTTGTGAGAAGGAAATTATATTCCAAAACTACCATGCATTTTATAAAAATCTTTATGATGACAACATGGAGTCTAGCAGTTCCGAAAGCAATGACGAGGATTCATAATAAGATAATGTATCCGAGCTTATGGACTGATAACTTTTTTAAACCAATGAATAATGTGATTTTATTAGTTCTATATCTATCTATATATGTATATAAAAAAGGAGCTTTGTAACTATGCAATGGACTCCTAAACTACTCATCCGATTAGCATGAAAATTTGTGTATAAAAATTTTTTGGTACGGTGTGTGTTTCTTGGCTATCAATTTTGATCCACCTTGAACGCCAGAGGGCGCTGTAGTACAAATTTTTTACAAAACCTCCTTAAACTCACAAACCGCTTATGTGATAAGAATGAAAAATGGTATGCAGTGATTCTCATATACGTTGAGTATTTTGCTGCTATCTTTTTTGGCCTATCTTGAACACTAGAGGGCGCTGAAGTGCAAATTTTTTGCAAAACCACCTAAAACTCCCAAACCGCTCATGCGATTAGAATGAAAATTGGTATATAGTAGTTTTCAGGTACGATGAGTTTTTGACAGTATCTTCTTTGGACCACCTTGGACACCAGATGGTGCTGTAGTACAAATTTTTTACAAAATCGAATATTTTTAGTTGTTTTCTTAGGTTAAAAATATAAAATACTTCTTAAATTTAGTAAAATTAAAAAATTGCCGTTATTTTGACATCAAAAATATGAACATATCTTGAAAACTATGAAAAATTTTACTACAACGATATATTTAATGCAACATCGCACAGTGATGCGAAAGGGCATGCTAGACGAAAAAAAATCGAAATCGAATTTTTACATTCTGAATATTTTAAACTATTAAATAATGTCCATAGATCTCAGGAATAATTTTTTATTTACCTGCGCTTTCTACAAAAAATACAAAAACTCTTGAAAGTTGACCCAAGATTTTTTAAAATTTTTGCTTATGAGTGAGTTTTCTAGTTATACTTAATTATTTTTTTAAAATATTTCCCAATATCCAAATAAGTTGAAAATTGGCATACTTTATGATAGGAGATAGGAGCTTTTAAAATAAAATACTTTCAATTACCTATCTTTTGAAATGTTTGCGCTATAAAACGGTATTTATCGATATAACTGCGTAAAAAATTAACATTTGGTAAAATATTTTGGAAAATTAAAAAAAAGGGCCATTTTGTATTTACAAAAATGTATCTTTTATTTAACCATTATTATGTCTACTCTAAGTTCTAAAAGTGCCAAGGTTCCCAAATGGCCAGTTGCCTTGTTTTTTAACCTGTTTGATGGTCCTAAGTCCTGACCGTTTTGTATGAAATGTATTGAATTTGAGGTCGACTAGACTATATGTGGTGTTTAAATATTCTCAACACATTAGAAAATATTTTTAAACTAAAAAAAAAAATTTTGTAATATATATAAAAAAAAAAATATTTTAGCTGAAGTTTTTTTTTAAAAACGCAAAAATTGGTAAAATATTTTGTAAAATTAAAAAAAATGGCCATTTTATATATGCAAAAATATATTTTTTATTTAACCATTATTATGTCTTATTTAAGCTCTAAAACTGCCAAGGTGCGTAAATGGCCGGTTTCCCTGTTTTATAACCTGTTTGATGGTCATAAAAATGCTATTTATTTTCATTTCAAAACCAGGTTTCAACTGTTTTTTATAATTTTGATAAGCATAGCCGAAGCTGCTAGTGCTTTTAATATTCATTGTAAATTAAATTTATAACTAGTAAGCAATGATCTTCGACTGGGCCGAAATTAAAATAGCCCCACGACCGAACCAAAGTATATTCAAAGTCATTTTGTATGGGAGGTAGGCGTGGTTTTCACCCGATTTCGTTGAATTTCATACTCAGTGCATATTAAATATCGAAGCTCATACGCGAAATTTCAAGTCCATCTATTAATTTTTGTGGAATTCTAAGGCATTTTACCTTTTTAATAAAGTCACTTTGTATGGGCGAGGTAGGCGTGGTTTTCATCCGATTTGATTCATTTTCCAACTTGACCTCTATTTTTCAGAGAAAAGTTTACATATCGAAATATTTCATAGCTTTTCTCATTTCTTAGTTGTGGACCAAAATATAGCCCACAGGCATGGAAGCTTCCACGCCCACTTGTTCAATCCCGCCGAAACTTTTCCCACTTTTTCGAAATTACATACACGACATCTACGTTTAATTTTGTTACTGTAGCTTATCTGATTTCTAAGATATAGTGAAAAATGTGATTAAGCTGTATGGAAGCTGCCACGCCCATTTGTTCAATCGCACCGAAATTTTTTTACTTTTTGCAAATTACATACACGACATCTACGTTTAATTTTGTTACTGTAGCTTATCTGATTTCTAAGATATAGCGAAAAATGTAATTAAGTTGTATGGCAGCTTCCACGCCCACTTGCTCAATCACGCTGAAATTTTTTTCACTTTTTTCAAATTACATACAAAAAATTTACGTTTGATTTTGTTGTCGTAGCTTATATAATTTCTAAAATATAGCGCAAATTATGTTTCAGTTGTATGGCAGCTGCTACGCCCCCTTGTCAAAAATTTCTAAAATAGGTTTTTTTGCATTTTCCTATACCTAAGACACCAGAAACTACCAAAAAAATCCACAAAATAATATTTTCCGTCTAACTTATACCAATCGCATCACTGTGCATCGTTGCTCAAAAATGAGAAAAAAACAATCAGAAATTTAATTTTGTGACTTTCAATTCAAATATCTCAGCTGCTTTTTTATACATTTTGTTAAATTTTTTTTTTTGTCTTAAAGCTTCATCAAAGTACTATGAAAACCTTATTACAAAAATACCGTTAGTTGTGTATATATATTTTAAATATATTTTTCAAAAAAGTCTGAAATTTTAGAGTTTTCCTTAAAAAAAAAGGCTCACAATTTGTTTTTGTTGTAAAAATAATTTAAATTCTAATTCGCAAATTTTCAACTCTATTTAAAAACTATAACATTTATAAGCAAAAGTTGTTTCACTTTTACGCAAAAATTAAAAACTATTTTTGTGATTAAAAAAAAACAAGGCCTGTTTTTTCGAACAAAATTTTTTTTTCAATATTGTGTTTTTATATTTTTGAAACAATATACAAGGTAAAAAATTAATTTTTTAGAGAAAATTATCGTAGTATCTCTTACCATTCAAAAGTTATAGCCAATAATCTATATATACAAAAAGCAAAACGCTGTCTGTGTGATGGCTGGAAACTTCAAAATTACTGAGCCGATAGGGCTGAAATTTTGGCAGTACATTTTTTTCATGTACAAGATGGTTTAAATTTCTGTCACACCCCCTTTTACCGCCCTCAAATCAATAAAAATGTAATATTTCCGATGGTTTATTTGTATTAGGCTAATTTAGTTTGTATGGTCACTGTCGGCAACTGTACTAAAACTGGCTTGCCACACCCCCTTTTACCGCCCACAAATCAATAAAAATTCTATATATCAGAAGATTTTGGTGGTATTATACTAAAATTTGGTAATTTATTCTGTTTGCTTGCTGTCGGAAACTGTACTAAAATAGGTTGCCACACCCTCTTTTACCTCCCACAAATATATGAAAATGCTATATGTCAAACGGTTTTGGTCATATTAGACTAAAATTTTGTAATTATGTTTGTCTTTCAAAACTACACCGTAATCTATTAAAAAAAATGGAAACATCGAATATTAAGTTTGGGCAAAACAATATTTGCCGGGTCAGCTAGTATTTAAATAAATTTAAATGTGTCTGTTTTTATACTTTAATTATTTTGTTTTATGTAAGTTTCTCCATAATTTGTTCATTCAATATAATTACAAGCTCATTTACAAATTAGTGTGATAATTATTTATTAGAGTGCACATTTTTTATTTTTTTATTTCGACAGTAACCCCTGGTTTAACTATGAGGAATATTATTGTAACATGTCTGCGAAAAAATTGGCTTGATCGGATTAAGAAAAGGCATGGCTCATGCGCCCTATAATATCTAAGATTACACAGTTGTTAGCAAACAATAAAATTTTTAAAAATATGTGTCATGGTATCTTCTTTATTTAGCCTAATAACATTTTGTGTGTTCAATAAGTCCGTGCAGACCCACACGATAGTTAGGTGTGTTGGGGGTCGACCCCTCTCCCTCACATTGAGGTCAGAAAGTCTTAGTAATTTGAACTTCTCTCAGTAAATGTTTAGAATATTTGTTCAAGAACCCACATAAAAAAACTGCGGTTTTCCTGAGACCGTAGATGTGTTTAGGGAGTTCAAACCCCCCGCCCTCTTTGATTATATTTTTATTTAACCTTTTAAGCACTTCGTGAGAAGTATGTCGACAAGAAAAAATGTATAAATATATAAAAATGTAAAAAATAATATGAATATAAAACACCTAAACAGTTGTTTATTTGAGCATAACATACAGATAATACAATTAATTGACAACACACTGTTAAAATCATCGATGAGTTTGACTGCTCGTTCTGCCGAGTCATTTACGACCTTTAGCTTGCTTGCTGTATCTAATCCAATATTGAAGAAAGCATTATTTTTCCATTTTACTGGATCTATTTTAAAAAATCTGTAGGAATTGAAAATCTTGTATAAAATGTTGCTGGTTTTTATGAAATAAAATCGTCTATATTTTAATCAATATATTGAGCAATTTCATTTGTCAATATATTGATATACGTCACTTCTACGTCACTTCTTGACGTCGGTACTACAATCTCGTTCCAGTGCCATACTTATGGGGGATTTTTTTTCATTAGAAATGTTTGGGTCGAAAGAAAGCTAGTATTGAACTTTCTGGCTCCAAATACCATAGATGTTTACAAAATTTTAGTAGCAGTTCTTGACTAATGCGTGTATCGATTTCTTTGTAGGCATATAATACTTCTAAGAATTTCAAGTCTTGGCTTGGGGCTTCTGCAGCAACTGGAGCCTGAACCAATGGTTTTAAATAAACTTTTATAATCACAAATATCTCGAACACCATTCTCTTTGTCTTTGGCTAGTAAAAATTCGTTCCGAAACAAAAAACTTTTTAACGAATAAATTGCTTTCGCGATCCAACGAGAGTGATCAAATGCTCCTGGAGCTCTAAATATGATTTGTGCAACATTTCCACCATTTTTTTTTTTTTTTTTTACTTATTTATCAATTGTTCATCAATTTTAATTTTGTTTTTTGTTCCAACAAGAATCAAAGTCTGCGTCACTTAGTAATGGGCAAACTCGTGTCACTGACATGGTCAAACTCGATACATTTTATTGTCGCGTATTACTAGATACCTTTGGAAGTGACAGTTATTCAATTCAAAAGTAATGTCTTTAAACAAAAGAACCATTAATTAGTATTTTTATTAATATGGTGTATATGTAGATATTTTTCCACTTTAGGCTGGATGTGCCACTCCTTCCACTTATGCGATAAGCAGGGGCGAACACAGGTAGGGTTTTGGGGGTTAACCCCCCCCCCCCCAAATGAACGAATAAAAATAAAATTAAATGTATAAAGTAAAACAATAACAAATTATAAAGCATTATTTATTTAAGTTGGAATGTTTAAAGCTACTTTCATGGTGTTATTTATTGTTTTTATGAAATTATGCTCTGTATACGCAAAAGAGGCCTGCCAGAGTATGATTTTTTGCCTGAAATATCATTAAATACATGTATGTTTTGGCAATGTTTTAAATAATGTAGACAATTATGCATTTTTAATTAGGAAAATAATTACCTAAGAGGAAAAGATTACCTAAAACTTAAAATTAAAATTTAATAACTATTTATTAAAAATAAAATTAAATTTATATTTCATTAAAAGGTAAAGCAAAAATGATTGTGCTATTTTTTATGTTACTTATTTCATCAATATCCAATTTGATTTAAAAATATTTTTTTTTATTTAAATTTAATTTAAAATCGCAATAATTTTGCTTTTCAATCAACTCATCAATCACCAACTCAAATTAAACACATTTCGCTAACAGTTAATCAGTGCACCATAGAACATTGCTGAATATTAGCATACTTTATCAAGTATTCGATTAAGAAACAAAAACAACACAACTCACAAATTCAGATCAGCGTAAGAAGTGTGTTGTGAGAGAACAGAGAACGAATTAGCAGTTATTCTCATGCGCTGATTTTCTCATTACTACATGATCTGTTCTTTACAAATGTAAAGAACAGATTTATTCGCTTGCAGTGTACTCCTACACAAAAAAAAAACACAAACTTAAAATGAAACACAATGTGTTCATAATATGCCTTTTTTCATGTTTTTTAAAAGTTTGCTCTTACTTTGACGAAATTTGCAAGCTAGTTTTTAAACATAAAATTCATCAAATTAATAACAGTTGTCGTCAATTTTAAAAAATTTTTTTCAGTGTACAACAGCTAAGCAGTGTATATTCGTTTAACGAATATATTCATGCAGGGCTCTAATACGCATACATGCTCTACTACGTTGTTGTTCTCTGTAAAGTCGAGTTCCGCTATCAATGTGATATGAAGTTAAAACTAGAGCTAGATTTTCAAGCTTTTCGAGCACCCACGCTTCCCGAGTATTTTCGAGTATTTCGAGCTACCCGAATTTTGAATTTTTGTTTTCTACAAAACTTGAGAATTTCAACGAAAAATGAAGATGCAGTTTAATTAGTAATCGTTATTTAGTAAAAAAAAAAACAAAAATAAACTTCTCTTAATCAGTCCACATCAAACATATCCACGGACTGCCAAAGCAATGTTCTTTTTTATTTAAATGTAGCCACACAGAGCTAAAACAACCTAATAAAATAGAAAAAAAATCAATAAAATTTCTTTATCGTTTTCATTCAAGAGATTGTGTTATTAAAACCATTGAGAAAATATTATTAAAACTTTGAGAATTTTTTATTGGGAAATCCACATAATTTTAAGAAGAATCCTATTATTTTTTTATGAGAAAATATTTAAAAACTATAAGGAAATCTTATCAAAAATATGTGATTTACTTATTGATTTTAAAAGTTACCTTTTTGATTTTTAGGAAGAAATCTTATAGATTTAATAAGATTTATTCATGCAGTTTAAGAAGGAAATTCTATTGATTTAATAAGATTTCTTTTAAAATTTTATTAAAGAAATCTTTTTAATCAATACGGAATCTTGCTAATCTTTAACCTAGAAATATATCTTTAACTGCTTATAATATTACATACAAATCTACACATTATTAAGATTTTATTAAAATTTATGCATTATTAAATAAAGTTGTTATTTATGAATATTAAATACATATGTTAAAATTAAATTAACTTTGACTTTGTATCCAAAATACCCGGCGCTGTCGAGGCCTTCAAAGAAATTGGCGGCATCCTCAATATCCAACTTTTGTCAAGAACCTTACCGTACATTTTTAATAAAGTCAAAATTGAGTCACTCAAGCCCACGACTGAAATATGGCTTGAGTTTCGATAATTTTAGCCTCGTCGAAAACAAGTTCTGGAACACAAATATCATTCTCCATTATAAATAACACTTTTCTTATTTTACTTTATTTAAATCGACGGATAACTTTTCGAATTCACTTCACAACTACGACTGAAAGCTAAAGCAAAGAAAGCAAAAATAAGTAGCATTTTCACCATTACTATCTTCTTAAAAGGGTGTCTAACAAAAAAATTTTATAAAAGCAGATTTTATGTGGTGGTTTTTGGCTCTGTGCAATCATATCGGTTTATTTCCGTCTATATGTCTGCATGTAATGACGATCACAGCAGAGATTTTGGGGCCATCTTTATGAATTTCGATATATTATAAGCTTGTATTTAAAATATAAAGATCATAACGCAAATTAGCGATCTCGTATGAAAATTACGCTAACCCCACATAGAAAGTAATATGAAATTGGAAGAATCTCTGAAAATTTCATAAAATTTCAATGCCTTAATTAATTTCAATTTTATTATTGAGGACATATTAAATTCAATGGCACAAAATAAAAGAATAATTGACTTTGTACTGTAAATATTATATATGAAATTTAAATTTTAATTTTTAATAAAATATAAAACACCCCCAAAATTTTTTTCTTTTTTTTTTTTAGCTTTGAACCAAGATTTGGAATACCTATTCAGTCAAGTCTGCCTTGGTTCGAAATGGGGTGATAGATTAGTGGGAAGGAAAGGGCAATCATGTGAAACATGTGTAGGATGTTCTAAGCGTGGTGGAAAGCCAAAGAAACATGTGAATTTGAATCAGAGGCAAGTGTTATGCCTTTACCTCAGTCAATTCAAGTTATAAGGCAATCCTCATCCACAAACTTCTCTACCATCAACTACAACTTCAAGTCGTAAATATTGATGAATTTTTAAATTCAGTTGATTAGAAATGAGGATTGAAAATTTAGAAAGGTTTAAAGCGAAGGACCTTGGCCAGGCCGGGAATCGAACCCGGGACCTCTGGGGTAGCAGTCGAGCACGCTACCTACTCGACTACCAAGGCCGCTTTCTATAACGAAAACAAATCTAAAATGGTCATACTGAAAAATTACGATACGTTGGACGTTTCGACATATTTTACTTGCATCAACAATCAAGTGTTGTAAGTAGTTCTCTTTTCTAGTGTTGAAAACAACACATTTTTTCTCAATTCCGTGCTCGAACTGAATTTCCACTCAATTATAAGATTCTTCAACATCTGCTCCAAAACTTTCTCATTCGCCCACATTTACACAACCTCAACGGAAATTAGCATTTAACCGCTTAGTTAAACTTTTCACTCCCTCGCCAGCATTTAAGCTCACGCTCTATATCCTCCACCCGACGAACCTCTTCAGCTACAAAGTTACCGCGTTGAGTTGAAAGTTTTCTTGATGGCGAAAAAGGGAAAAAACTCGATTTTTTTTAATAATTTTCTTTTTATTTTTTTGTTTTTTGTTTTTGCTTGATACTTGCTACAGCTGCAGCTCGCCTTGTCATAACTTTTGAGGATTTTAAGCATCAACGCTTCAATGTTTGCGCTTAATTTTGTTTAGTGAAGCTAGAGAATAGCTATCGTGACTGAAGCATTAAGTCGGTAAAAAATAATTGCTGCATCATAAAAGGGTTTAAGTGCGAATTTACACCTTCTGACAGTAGCTTGGTTATGTTCTTAGCAAAATTCCATAAG
Organism: Pherbina coryleti; assembly: GCA_943735915.1. Taxonomy (NCBI): domain Eukaryota; kingdom Metazoa; phylum Arthropoda; class Insecta; order Diptera; family Sciomyzidae; genus Pherbina; species Pherbina coryleti. The sequence continues at coordinate 62,013,626 of OX030948.1, forward strand.
AACACGTTACAGCGTTGCGCAAATGAAATAATAGCTCACATAACTTAGTAAAGTAGCTATTGCAGACAGGGTGCCTAATGTATTTGGCTAAGTTTAGCGAAAACAAGGGAAACATTAATCTTTAAATTATTTTCCAGGAATTTTTCCTGCACTTCCTATGGATGCATTATTTATGTATATTCAGCCAAATATATAAACTTTTTTGCTAAGGATAACTTTTGAGTTTCCTCTCTGAGTTTATGACGCGTTTTGTTGTTATTGTTGTATGTGTTCGGTTTAACAACACTTTTCATGCGAAAAATCAACATTTAACAACCTAAACAATATTTTTCAACAGCTTAACACTTAAAATAACAATTCGCTCTTATATGAGAAAATGATGCAAATATTTTTGTGAACGCTTAATTTTTCGGCTCCGATGAGATTTTATGTTGAGCTATTTTTAATTCTGGTTAATTTAATCCAACAGCTGCTGCACATTTTGAAGTTGAAAATTGTTGACATGCTGTGCGGGTTAAGCAAGCTGTTTATTATGTGGCATATTTTTAGGAGCAAAACATAAAATAAAAACTTAAAATACACACTTAATTTTCACAACATTTATTATGATGCCACTGATACTGAATTGAGTTGAATTTAATTATGTTTAAGTCGAAATGTGTTTTTAAACATTGACACGTGACGCAGCTTTTTTCCCATTTATATTTAGCTTGATAAAATTATTTCAAGTTTTTTATGTTGTGTTTATGTGCTCTAAATGTAAAAATCGATTTCTCGACTAACCCGAAATTTACAATTTTTTAACATCTAGTTTTTTGAATAATTAAATTAAAATAACAAGCAGTTGACCAGTAGTCAATAATATCCTATCGGAAATGGAATAAACATTTTCCATAACTTAATTAAAAAAAAATAAATAAAAAATTAAAATGCGCAAAAATTTATAATGTACATTCAATTTTGATTAATAATGTATTACCATTAAAAAAGTAATGAGCATAAATAAATTGAAAATCAAAATTAGAATGAAAAAAAAAAGGAATGGAATTGGTTGTGCCGTGAACAAACCTGTAATTATTTTCCTATGACAACATATCTTTATCCTACTCCTTCCTTATTCTTACCCATATTCTTTCCCTTGTCTCTTATATAAAAACATAAAATAAACTAGCCATTTCAGCCCTTGAAAGGACTTTGACTGAGCTTCTTATGACCAAATTGTGTTGTGCGTGTTATTAAATCTTTGTACACAATTGATCGAGAACTGGACCTACTAGTTTTATGCCGACTCCGAACGGCTAATGTGCATGTTCTCAAGAATATTTAAATGGCATTATTTACTCTCTGAGATTTGCCATTGTCTGCAGAGAGGTGACTGCCGAACAGGAAAAATAATTCGATTGAAAAAACTTTCTGTGTCAGATGGAATTGAACCTGGGTTCTCTGGCATATGGGTCACACACGCTACCCACTGCGCCACGGCCACCACATTGTCTCTTCTCTATCTCAAAAACTCTGTGGTCATATAGAATAACAGCATATCTCGAGATATCCCTAATTGTGTTCTTCATTTCATCTTAATCTGCGTACTCGATTACATTTTGTGTCAAATTTTTATGATAATCGGTTGAAAAAATTATTCATCCTTATTTAGCTAGGCCTTATCTCAGTCCTTGTCATTATCATGTCAGAGCTCTTGTTTTAATCCATGTACAAATTTTTTCTAATCCTGAACAGATTTTCCTTTCCTAAACCTAGTTCCTCTTCTTGTCACAATCCTTGTTTAAAATATGGCCTGCTTCTTGCACCAAACCTTTTTTTTAATCCTTTTCCTTATCCTTATATCATTCCTGGTCCTAATCCTTATCCTCATATTTTTTATCCTTGATCTAATCCTAGTCAAAATCGTTGTTCAAAAAATTTTCCTAGTTCTACTTTTTCAGTATTTCGAACTTATTTTTGAACTTTTGGTGCATTCGCAAAGTAGTCTCAGGAGCAAAGTAGTACCTGAGCTGACATATACATAGATGGTGATTGTTGTTTGAAGAGAATGACTATAGTAGAAAGTACCAACCTTATAAAGCTTAAGTTTGAAATTTGACGACGCACCGTGGAGCATCCAGAACAATTTAGTTGGACAAAATTATTTTATGATTTTAAACTACAGGGAATGCAAAAACAAGCAAAAAAATTTATGGCAAGTGGCGGTCTATATTGACCCCCTGGACACCTATGGCTTAATTTGTAGGTTATAGGAGGTTGTTTCACTAAAAATGCTCTAGAAACGAAAGTTTTTGATGCAGAATATTCTTCAAAGACATTTTAGAAAGATATTTTCATGGACTTTCCAGCGATTCAGTTGCATCTCTTTTCCACGTAGGATCTTGGGTTGGACAGTGGCCCCAAGCCGAATGACAACAATTATAAATGCGGTTATATATGGTCTAATAAATTACTTTTGATGTTGTCTTGTATTGCTTCGTGTTATGAAGAATGTGTTTTTATTCGATGATGCTTGTTATGTTTACATAAGCACAAAAATTCTCAAATTGCAAAGGTTTCTTTATCTAATTTTAATTTCCGCTGAAAGGCCAAGCAATTGTGCTTGGTGGAGGCTTTTATTTGCCAACAGGTGGTAGGTTTTAGCACGTAGGTGCATTCTATTCAGTCCGGCTGATCCGGGAACTTCTCAGAATGTAAATCGTGCATGCGTATGGCGCGGGTCATACGTATCTATGAAGATTTCCTACTTCCGGGCGAATCCAAAAAAAAAAAAAAATAACTACATTTCTATTAGAAATTTTAGTGAAAAATGTAATTTTTTTGTAGTCAAATCAGGAAATTTTGGGAAAAATTCACAATTTTTGAATTTAAAGTCAGCTTTGTCAAAAAAAATACTGTGTGAGCCTATATTTTTTATTTAAAATTATAATTCCTGTTAAAATTTCCTTAAAAAAAGTATCATTACAACAATTATTATTATTGAAAAAAGTGTTTAATGGTTGAAAATGAAAATCGATTTAGAAATAAAACAATAGAAATGAATTAAAAAAAACAATCCTGATTAAATGAATCAAGCCGGAAAAAGGTTATCAGAAAATAATTAATTTTCCTCAGATGACTCCCTTTCAATTTCGATAGTATGTGAGTGCTCCGCGGGCAAAAGCATCCAAAGTTTCCTTTAGAAATGGTTTTGTTTTTTTTTCTCGGGAGGTAAGAATGGTTTTTGTCAGATTTTGATAGTTTTTAACATTGAATTTAAAGAAGAAAATATATGCGTCGATATCTTAAAAACTGTGGGATTTATAAATGTTTTACCATGTTGATGACGTCGCTTTATATGGGAGGTATGCACAGTTCTTATCCGTTTTTTTTTAATTTTTAAACCTGCTATTAAGATATAAAAGATAAACTTATGTTCCAAGTTTCATGGCGATATCATGAAAACTTTAGGATTTATGAAGGTTTTACCAGTTTTTTTGGGTTTAAACGGTTTTTAAAAAAATTCAGCACTTTTCGGAAAAAAGCGGACAACGAGTTTATATTTTTAAGATGTATACACCTGTAGTCTGTAGTAAGCTAGACGTCGAAAAGCTGCAATCAAAACAAACAGCCGAAGACTTCGCTACTCGACTCTAACTCCTGCTTCAATAAAGCACTCCTCCGATCGACGATATATGCGCGCAGTGGAATCACATTTCCCACTCTATGCGTACGGCTGCCGAAGAGGTGATAGGCTATCACCGCCCTCGCCGAAACCAGTGGCACGACCAAGAGTGTCGCGACGCCACTGCAGAAAAAGACGCCGCCTACAAAGCCACCCTGCAGTCGGTTGTAACGCGTGCTGCTAAAGAGCGATACAAAGAGAAGAGGAGGGAAGAGAGACGCATTTTCAGGCGAAAGAAAAGGGAAGCAGAAATGCGTGAGTGCGAGAAAATTGAGATGCATGGTGACAGGAATGAGCTCCGAAAATTTTTCGAAAAAATAAGACGCCTGGCCGATGGTTTCAAGACCGGGGCCTCTTCCTGCAAGGATGAAAATGGGAATCTAGTGACAGATATCCAGAGTACACTGATGATGTGGAGGGAATACTTCTCTAGGCTTCTGAATGGTGACGACGACAACAATCCCGCCAATAGAGATGATATCCCAGAAATCCCAATTGTGGACGACAGCGTTGAAGTTCCGCTGCCCGACCATAGTGAAGTCTTGAAAGCTATAGCTCGGCTTAAAAACAACAAAGCCGCAGGAGCCGATGGCTTACCGGCTGAGCTCTTCAAGAATGGAGGCGAAGCTTTATTTAAATGCATTCATGAGCTTCTATGCAGAATATGGTCGGAAGAATGCATTCCAAACGATTGGAACCTCAGTGTGCTCTGCCCAATCCACAAGAAAGGCGATCCCACAATTTGCGCCAACTACCGTGGGATAAGCCTTCTTAATATCGCATATAAGGTCCTGTCGAGCGTACTATGTGAAAGACTAAAGCCCATCGTAAACCAGCTGATTGGACCTTATCAGTGTGGCTTCAGACCTGGTAAATCCACCATAGACCAGATATTTACGCTACGACAAATCTTGGAGAAGACCCTAGAAAAACAAATCGACACACACCATCTTTTTGTCGATTATAAAGCCGCCTTCGACAGTCCTATAAGGAATTATCTATACTCCACCATGTCTGAATTTGGTATTCCTGCAAAGCTCATCCGTCTTTGCAGAATGACACTGAGCAACACTAGCAGCACAGTTAAGATCGGGCAGGATCTCACTCCTCCGTTCGATACCAAACGAGGTTTCAGACAAGGTGATTCCTTATCGTGCGACTTTTTCAACCTGATGATGGAGAAAATCATCCGAGCTGCTGATTTGAGACGCAGTGGCACGATATTCTACAAAAGTATTATGCTGCTGGCGTATGCTGATGATATCGATATCATTGGCCATAATACGCGCGAAGTCAGCGCAGCATTCTCCAGATTATCGAAAGAGTCGAGTCGAATGGGTCTTGCAGTGAATGCAGATAAGACGAAATACCTAGTGTCAACAAATAAACAGTCCCAGCGTCTTGAAAACCACGTCACTGTTGACAACATCTCCTTCGAGGTTGTTAAGGACTTCGTCTACCTGGGATCCAGCATTAACTCTTTCAACGATGTTAGTATTGAGATAAAACGAAGGATAACTCTTGCCAACAGGTGTTACTTTGGGCTAAGTAGGCAATTGAGAAGCAGAGCCCTCTCTCGACGAACAAAACTCACGCTCTATAAGTCACTAATCATGCCCGTCCTATTATATGCAGCACAAACCTGGACGTTGAGCAGTTCTGATGAAAAGACTTTGGGAGCCTTCGAGAGAAAGATCCTTCGTAAAATCTTCGGTCCAATCTGCGTCAATGGCGAGTACCGAATTCGATGGAACCACGAGCTGTATGAGCTGTACGCTGACATTGACATAGTTAAGCGCATTAAAATCGAGCGGCTCCGCTGGCTAGGTCATGTTGAGCGAACGGAAAACGACGCTCCAGCGAAAAAAATATTCGATTCGGTGCCCGGTGGTGGTCAACGCAGAAGAGGATGCCCACATCTTCGTTGGAAGGATCAGGTGTTGGATATCCTGACCACGCTTGGTGTTTCCAACTGGCGCCAGCAAGCGCAGAACAGAAATGGCTGGCGCAATTTCTTATACGAGGCCAAAACCGACTCACGATTGTAAGCGCCAGATAAGTAAGTAAGTATACACCTGTAGTGTTAAGTTTATGAAGAAAAATGTAGAGCCACGGACAGCCGCATATAACAAAACCCTACGAAAAACCAAAAATTTTTTTAAAGAAATCCTCAAAAAACAACATCTACTCTGGGGAAGTTTGCTCTGCTCCTCGGCTTACAACAGTAAAATATTAGGTGAAAGAGTTTAAACGAGACCGTACAAGCAGTTTGTTTGCGAAGTTTCACAGCAATAAAGCAGAGTTTTCACGTTGATTCATAACCATGCATAATCTTTGGGTTCATCACTTTACACCTGAGACAAAGGAACAGTCAAAACATTAGATTCCAATGGAAGAATCAGCTCCAAGGAAAGCGAAGACAGTTCCATATGCAGGCGAGGCCATGGCATCAGTTTTTTGGGATGCGCGTGGGATAATTTTCAATGATATTCTTCAGAAAGGAAAAACAATCAACGGCGAGCGTCCTTTTCCGTCTGCTCAACATGACCTAGCCAGCGGATCCACTCGATTATAATCCACTTCACTATGTCGATGTCGGTGAACAGCTCATACAGCTCGTGCTTCCATCGAATTCGGTACTAGCCATTGAGCTAGCGCACAGATTATACCAAAGATCTTACGAAGGATCTTTCTCTCGAAGGCTCCCAAAGTCTTTTCATCAGAACTGCTTAACGTCCAGATTTGCGCTGTATATAATAGGGCGGGCATGATTAGTGAATTATAGGGCGTGAGTTTTGTTCGTCGAGAGAGGGCTCTGCTTCTCAATTGCCTACTCAGTCCAAAGTAACACCTGTTGGCAAGAGTTATCCTTCGTTTTATCTCAATACTGACATCGTTGGAGGAGTTTACGCTGGATCCCAGATAGACGAAGTGCTTTCTTTGTAGACCAGTGACGTGGTTTCCAAGACGCTAGGACTATTTGTTTTTTGACACTAAGTATTACGTCTTATCTGCGTTCACTGCAAACCCCATTCAACTAGACTCTTTCGCTCTAATCTGGAGAATGCTGTTCTGACTTCGCGCGTATTATGGCCAATATTATCGATATCATCAGCATATGCCAGCAGCATAATACTTTTATAGAATAACATGCCACCACGTCTCAAATCCTCAGCTCGGACGATTTTCTCCATCATTAGGTTAAAAAAGTCGCAAGATTGTCTGAAACCCCGTTTGGTGTCGAATGGAGTAATCATGGTAATCATGGTCCAATAACGATGGCCATTCACAGTAACGTTACGATCGCTATCGTCGACGAAGAAATATGGTCCAATGACGCCGACAGCATGCAAACAGTTATTTTTTCTGGATGAAGTGGTGATTCATGAAGCACATGTGGATTTTCGCCAGACCAATAACGCATATATTGCTTATTGACGAACCCATTGTGCCAAAAATGAGCTTCGTCACTGAAGATGAGTTTGCGATGGAATTCATCATCTTGGCGCATCTTTTCCAGAGCCCAATCGGAGAACGTACGTCGCTTCAAATGGTCCATCGGCTTCCATTCTTGAATCATCTTGATCTTTTATGGGTGTAAACCAGTGATGGGCACACACATACTAGCACATACTTTGCTTGTGTGTGAAGCAGAGAAAAACGAAGATCGAGTTGACGGTTGCCAGTTTTACACTGAAAAAAACATTCAATTGTCGACAAGAAAAGATTTTGGTTGCTTCTTTAGTATATAATTTTATTTAAACTTTTTTATAAACATATTCACTTATACAAATAATACAAAAAATATACAGAAAATAAAAAATATTCATATGTATAAACAAAGTAAGCTAACAAATTAAGCTAACGTCGGGATAAGGGAATATTTTCGCAAAGCCTCAAAGTTGCATTGCATTCTTCACCAAAACATTTTAAAAGATCTGATGTTAAATTTAAAAAAAAATACCGTCGTCAAATGGGCGGCAATGCATTGCCAAAGCCAAGGCTACGGTATATGGTGCTTTTTTAAGAGACAAATTGTTATTTTCATACAATGGATGCCTTTCCTGGTGATCACTATGAGCCTCATCTACCATAGAATTGGCACCTTTATCAACCATATATATTAAAAAAAATTTTGCTTTTAACTCTAAAATTTTTGTTGTTCGTTACCCCCCGTTAACAAAACATATTATTGCGACTCATAATGCGATAACAAATCATGCATTGCAAGTCACCATCATCGTTTTCCATAAAAAAGAAATCATTTTCCCACTCTTCAGGGGCCATTTTTCTCTCTGTATTTTAAAAAATTGCGCAGCGAAGTCTTAACTTAGCAAGTGCTGAATATCAACTGAATTGATTTGCTTAGCTAAAATGAAAACAAAGCAACAGCCGAACGCACACGATCGAAAGCCACACGAAGGAGCTTATAGAGTACTTGTGTCGACGTCGCGCAAGCAGCATTTTGTTTCAAAACACGCGTGTTTGATAATTTAAATTGTGCCCTTCGCTGGTGTAAACCAAGATCCTTACACAAAATTTGCCATAAAGTGGTCTGGGCGATGCCCAATTCTTGAGAACGCCGTGGAATTAACTGTTTTGTATCGTTTGCTACGGACGCTTCATAGTGGTTTAATCCCATACAAAGTTTGGAAAAAAATAGAAGGAGTCGTCGTAGAGCAATAAGATTTGGTACATAAGTTGAAATTTCCTCTATTAGAAGTTGTTCAAAAATTTTTGAAATCCGCCCACAAAACGCCGACCTCTCATATAACACAAAATTTTAAAAAGCTATATTTTTTCGTATTGAAGTTATAGCAAAACAACTCACTCAGGGATCTGAAATATATATGTAGATTAAAAAAAAATTTGCCACGCCCACCTTCAATCCTTTTTGACGATATTTGCATAGCAATAAGACGGAGTAGTCGTATACCAATAAAATGTGGTATATAAATAAGTTGAAATGAACTATGTATATAAGAGCACTTACAAAAAATTTTGAAAATCCGCCTACAAACACGCCTACCTCCCATATAACACAAAAATTTTAAACGATATTTTTCTTTTTATTGAAGCTATATCAAAACTTTAGAAGAATATAAAATATATGTGTATTGTAAGATTTAAGTGAATACAAGCAATTATGTCGGAGCAGTTCCTACCGGAATCCGACTTAAAATCATGGCTGTTTTTGAGAAGAAAAATTTTGCCGACATTCACTGCTCGTCCACAAAAATTGAGAAGACTTATCTTAGATATTTTTTTTAAAAATATATTATTGAAACATTTCTAAACTTAAATTAAAAAAACGAACAAAAATTACAACATGAAAAAAATCATTTGATTCCACTTTGAAGCCACTCTGCGCCTCAACGGCTGCGATATTTTCGACACTTCGACCAACCCGTTGTCTCACTGGCAACATCACGCAATGAATATGTTGTCCCACAACGACTCAAATTTTTGCACTAAACTTGTTATTGTCTGTCTACTAGGGCGAGAATTACGACCGAAAATTGCAGTTAACGCTCTTAAAGTTGCGATCACCGACTCCGAATTTCAGTAGTGAATTTTTATAATTTGCAGACGTTGTTCGTTCGTGTATTTTACCATGATGAAAATGTTGAGTTTACTGAATAAATTGACAGTCACAGTTCGATGATTAATGAAAGGGTACGTTCAGAAAAATTAATTCAAAGTTGTCAAGTCCCTATAGGAAAACCTAGTATATTGTATGATGTTTATTGGTGATTTTTATGTTGAAATTTAGAAAATATTTGGAAAATTCTATGATACTAAGACTTTCTTATAGAGGCCTTGCAAAAAATTCCAATGAACATACGAGTACTCAGTATATTACCTAGAAGATATTTGTACAAATCAGGAATCATAAATTTCTAAAGTTCGACGAAATTGATTTCTTCAGTATGTATTAAATGTATTAAAAAAATTGAAAATAATATTTAAAAAAGAGTTGGCTGTACCGTAGACACACCCGTAGGTTTTGACGTGACGAAGTTTCTTGTTGTTGTTGTTAATGTTGATGTTGATGTTGATGTTGATGTTGATGTTGATGTTGATGTTGATGTTGATGTTGATGTTGATGTTGATGTCGATGTTGATGTTGATGTTGATGTTGATGTTGATGTTGATGTTGATGTTGATGTTGATGTTGATGTTGATGTTGATGTTGATGTTGATGTTGATGTTGATGTTGATGTTGATGTTGATGTTGATGTTGATGTTTATGTTGATGTTGATGTTGATGTTGATGGTGATGTTGATGTTGATGTTGATGTTGATGTTGATGTTGATGTTGATGTTGATGTTGATGCTGATGTTGATGTTAATGTTAACGGTCATGTTTATGTTGATGTTGATGTTGATGTTGATGTTGATGTTGATGTTGGCGTTGGTGTTGGTGTTGGTGTTGGTGTTGGTGTTGGTGTTGGTGTTGGTGTTGGTGTTGGTGTTGGTGTTGGTGTTGGTGTTGGTGTTGGTGTTGGTGTTGGTGTTGGTGTTGGTGTTGGTGTTGGTGTTGGTGTTGGTGTTGGTGTTGGTGTTGGTGTTGCTGTTGGTGTTGGTGTTGGTGTTGGTGTTGGTGTTGGTTTTGGTGTTGGTGTTGGTGTTGGTGTTGGTGTTGGTGTTGGTGTTGGTGTTGGTATTGGTGTTGGTGTTGGTGTTGGTTTTGGTTTTGGTGTTGGTGTTGGTGTTGGTGTTGGTGTTGGTGTTGGTGTTGGTGTTGGTGTTGGTGTTGGTGTTGGTGTTGGTGTTGGTGTTGGTGTTGGAGTTGAAGTTGTTGTTGGATTTGGAGTTGGTGCTTTCCTTTTAGCTTTTTTTTTTTTGCTTCCCCATTGGTTGTGCTCTAATTTCAATTAATCCAGCAAAAGTGATGCATATGCGTCACATTAGGCGGTTCCCTTAGGGTCTTTGACACGCCGTCAATTTTTTTTTTATTTTTGTCATATGCCCGAAGACCTCACCTTCGTTCTCGTTCCTTAAAATTTACCGTTGCACCAGTAGTCACAGAGTTAAAAATCCATGCAACGTTTTTTCATG